>QODF01000186.1:132582-297963 GCA_024372805.1 Oostethus manadensis
TCTGATAGACTCCAAGAAGGCTGGGTACTCTGAACTGCCGTTTGGCGCGTACGCACAAACCACAGTCAGGACCCTTTCCCCAGCCCTAAGGCGTAGGGAAATAACCCTCTCGTTCACTGGGGATGACTCCAACACAGAGGCACCAAGCTGGGGGGCTAACAATAAGCCCACAACAGCTCGCCGCCTCTCCCCTGCAGCAACTCCAGAGAAGAACAAGGTCCAGCCCCTCTCAAGGAATTTGGTTCCATAGTCAAAACTTTGGGTTGAGGTGAGTTGACTATTGACTGTTGACTATTTCTAGTCGGAATCTCTCCGCCTCTTCCACAAGCTCGGGTTCCTTCCCCACCAGAGAAGTGACATTCCATGTCCCAAGAACCAAATTTGGCCGCCGAGGACCAGGTCGCCCGGACACCCACCCTCGACCACTGCCCAAATCGCAATGCACCGGACCCTTATGCTTGCCCCTGCAGGTGGTGGGTCTGCGGGGGGGAGTTCCCGTGTGGCTTCTTCGGGCTAGGCCCGGCCAGGCCCCACGGGTGAAGGCCTGGCCACCAGGCACTCGCCTACGAGCCCCTCTCCCCGGCCTGGCTCCAGGGTGAGGCCCCGGTATCCCACGTCTGGGCGAGGTGCGGTCACTCCTCTTGTTCTTCTTCATAAGGGTTCTTCTGAATCACTCTTAGTCACAGTTTTTACAGAAAACTATAAAAGTTAGAACTGAAAAATGTGAAATTTTTTAATTGAAGGCGGTAGTCCAAATTGTACAGAGCCCCTAAAGGGACATGAAGAAAAAAAATTTGACGGATAAAAAAAAAGGCCTAACTTATTACACTTCCGTGTTTGTCCGGAGTATTGCTGATGGTTCTTGATGAAATCAACCAGGACACCAAGGTTGATGTCCTGGTTTACAACAACAGAGTGCTCGTTCTCTGCAGAACCTTTTTAGGTGTCTGTCACTTAACCCATGTTTACTGCTAAGCGCTGTTTTAATATCTCTGTACTTCTGGACCAACTCTGAATAAAACTCAACAAACTGTTCTCACTGACATTTACCTGTCAAGTTCTTTTTTCTCCATGTCCCTTCAGGGGCTCCGTGAAATTGAAATCTTCACAAACGGTTGCGTTATATTGTGGGATGAAAAATGACATTTTCAACGGAACATTTGTTTATGTCAGGAACAAAGATGGTAATTGTAAACTAGGTCAAAATTAGCCTTTGCCAATATCATCGGAATGCCTTGAAAAAGTCCCCAGGCTCTTTTGGGGGTTAAAGGGGAAATACTGTATGCAGCTTTGCCAACTTTACACAATGTATCTTTTTTACAACCAAGACAGAACTCTGCCAGGCAAATAAATGTCAAGGTGAGAGGTGAGACAGCTAGACAAGCTCCTACTTTGCAAGCACAACTTGTTTCATTTTTAATGATCTCCTCAAGTACAGAGATTTCACATCTTCCGCTTCTTCTTAAGGACCTCCGCCTCCTCCCGCCTCGGTTTAAAACTTGACGGCGCTCTTGAAATCACTTCTTATAATTTCCAAGGTGAGCGCTCGGCGGCTCCGTCATTCTCTCCGTTTGAAATGCCCCTCGTTCCCTCGCCGCCCTTGAGTTTCTTCAATGTCAGCGCTCACTTCAAAAGCGCTCCGAATGAGCTCTGAGGACTCCGTTGAGATTTCCCATTGCAAACAATTATTCCGTCTGTGCTTCTTTGACAGAGATTCCTCTAGATTTATATTACCGGGCCATGAGTCAAATTCCCGTGTCTCAGTGGTGCTTCACAGAGGTTCTGCTATTGACCCAATCCTTAGGCTGAATGTAGATTATTCTCTACAGAGACGTCTACAAGCTCATTTAGTCAGGGAGGGAGATTTGAAGAATGGGTTTACTGTGAAAGTGGACGGCCTTGAGATCATGCGTTTCGAAATCTGACGCAAATTTACAAGGGAAAATATACCCGTTTAAGTCCACCCTGCTTAGGTCCAAGTCAAACAGGTCGTGGTCTACCATGCTTTTGTTAGAGATGCCAACACTAGCCCAAGTTCACAACTACCAAAGACCTTGTAAACTTAGTATTTCTGGTCCAGCCCTCCTCGCCTGTTTCTGCTCTTCCTCTGGAGGTCCTACAACCCCTCTGGCCTGGGCACCTGGCTTCTTTTATGGTCTGTGGCTATATCATTCAAAATAGATAAGAAACCCTTGCATTGTCGAACCTCCTGAACCCCTGCAGCGGATCTCTGCAAAGAAACAAGCTACCGACCACAAGTGGAACTTAAAAAGAAGCTTCACTTGCAACACAGCCCACCTCCCTGTGGTAACCGCCCACGCAGAGGAGACAACACAGAAGCTACAGCCATGTCCTGGAGGGAAAATGGATATGAGTAAACATGGCTGAATAAGTACAGGCTCCAACTTTTTTTCATTCACGCCGTAGGACTCAGGTGAAGTTTTGAAGCATCAATTGGACTTTAGTGCTGTTTTGTTTTTGGACTAGAATTCTCTTCATTGTTGAACTGCATTGCCAGCAACAGCCCCCTACCCCCTGCAAAACACAAGTTAATTATCTTGTTTTTATTTGACATTTTTATGTCGGATGTCTAATTCCCTGAGTTCGGGTCTCAAAATCCCATTGAAATCTACTGAAAAAAAACATTTTTATAAAGTTGGGCAGACCTTGAACGCACCGTAGTAGTGTGCTGTACATTGCATAACACAAGTGCTACTCAAATAGTGGGGGTGCGAGAGGCTGGGAGTACTTTCAATGTTGATGCAGACCTGCCAACAAGTACACATTTATTGTACTCAACATGCAATTTGACTCTTTAATATTCTTGTACGCTTGACAGCTTTCCGTTTTGTTGCATTCTCCTGGCTTCAGTTTCAGGTACAGTTCGGTACACTACAAACAAATTAATGTATTTTATACGTTTCTCATTAGTTTTTCAAATCGTGGGAGGCGTGAAAACACCTGGAGGAAAAATAATTGAAAATACTTCCAGACCACCAACATACTGAGCTTGGGGCTTTGCAGAGTACGGTGGGGTTTGATGATGTCCCACTCGCGCACCGACGTCATTAAGAGCAGAGAAAAAAATGATACCGATGTGATCCCATTTCTTGTTTTTATGCCAATATTGACATACCTACTAATAATATAGCTCATGAGTAATGAATACATGTTTACAGCATGCCAATAAGAAATGAGCAGCGGGCCGCACTTTGGACACCCCTGATGGAGACTTAGTAGATGTGATTCATTTGGCTGTTTGTTTTGTTTTTTGGAACAAAGAGGTCAAAGCTAAAACACGCAAATGCAATGAGTCCTATTAGCATGTGTCATATTTTTCCCTCGTGCACGGCTTCATCTCGAGGCTGAACTAAATCCCTGCTGATCAACTTTTATAACCAATGAGAGTTGCAGACAGGTGAGGCCGGAGCGGTTTGATCTTTCAAACATGTATTCCATCTCTTCTCCTGCCACCAGGGAGCATCCAACCAAGGTCGGTGCTCAAAGGCAAGAAGTGCACCATGGGAAATGAGCGTGTGCCAGCCTTCCGCTTTTGAGGGATCAGCGCATCATCAGAAGGATCGGACTGACACCAGTGAAGTCCCGTGGTATCACCTATCACAACCTGTTTCTGGCACACGGGAAACCAAAGGCCTGGTCTAACCGTATCATTAGTTTCATTGTAGTCTGATGGCTAATGATTGTATCGCTCTCTTTGAATTCTACCTGCCCTAACCTTGAATCAGCTTTTATAGCAATGGGGAAGTCATGATGAACCCACTGTATTTAAGGTCTTCAAAGAGTAGAACCCACTTTTATGTCGACCAACTCATCAAGCCCTGGACTAAAATGACCACGTCGACATAAAACGTGAGACCCGAAGGGGTCATTTGTCTGAAAAACGGGTCCGTTTATGCCGACGTGTTGTAGTTCATCATTATCATTAAACAACGTGAAATAACAACAGTAGCAGTATTGTTTAGTTCTGTCCAAACTGCTGCTCACTGCCCATTTACAGCCCGTGGCTGTTTTTTTTTTTTTTTTTTTGGTGTTTGGCACATTCTAAAAATAAAGTTAAAAATTGTTTTTGTTTTTTTTTTAAAGCAGAAAAAATTGGATAAAGACAAAATATTTTGAAAATAAATACTTACAAAAAAGTAGCAGAACGTTAAGTTTGGCAATATGAAAGGCATACGAAACAAAAAATAAAGTTGTCATTTTTGGAAAAGTAGGTTGGTAAAAAAGTTATTTTATTATGATAATAAAGTCAAGCGCTTTCAGTGCCTTAACGGGGGAAAAGCGCTATAGAAGTGAGAGACTACTCACCAAAGTATTATGAGAAGAAAAGCATAATATTACAAGAAAAAGGAAACATTTGTAAAAAAAAACAATATATATATATATATATATATATATAAATGATGTCTGATATTGTCTTTTTTGCCGATATCCGGTATGCCAATATTGTCCAACTCTCAATTTCCAATTCCGATATGGGAATACTGATACTAATATGTGCTTTTTTCACTTTATATCTAATAAATGATATTGGCCATTGGTGCCGTATAAAGGGGAAAAGTCAGGACCATTCCAATCACCCTTGATGACATTAGTAATTAAATTAGTAATTAACTAATGGGGGGAGCATGATCTTTGTCGTAGGACCCAGAATTCCTAGTTGCAGCCCTGTTACTGGATATGTGCTACAGTATATACAAAAAGAAACCATAAAATGACCTTAATACAGACAAAAATATATTTGACTGACTTTTTGAGCAGAGCATATCACTGCATGGTGACATGACATGCATCCAGAGGACGACGCGCCTTTGGAGACCTTGGACGTGAGAGTACATAGAGGGAACTTCCAGGTGATAAAGCACTCGGCGTCATCTCGTCCGATGAATTCAGTTATTTTTCAGGTTAACACTAAGTAGCGATGCCGACGGTTTTTATTCATAAATATAAAAAATGTCTTAGCATATCTCCATGGGTTAATGTAAAACATGTAACAGTGACCCGTGCATCGTTTGATTTACACATTCTGTGGAAAAAGTCTGGACTCCCCGGGTGCAGTTACACAGCATTAAACACGCCCACAGTGACTTCCTGTTCAGTGCAATGCAAGCTTAAAAATACAAGCATGGCTGTATCACCGGGATTCTACAACACTCGGCTTATCCCTTCAGTGGTCGCCACAGCGAATCAATTGCCTCCATCTAACCCTGTCTTCTGTATCCTCTTCTCTCGTGCCAACTACCTTCATGTCCTCTTTCACTACATCCACAAACCTCCTCTTTAGTCTTCCTCTAGGTATCCTGCCTGGCAGTTATAAGCTCAGCATTCTTCTAGCAATATATTCACTATCTCTCATCTGGACATGTCCGAACCATCTCAGTCTGGCCTCTCTAACTTTATCTCCAAAACCCCCAACATGTGCTGTCCCTCTGATGTGCTCATTCCTGATCTTGTCCATCCTGGTCACACCCAAAGAGAACCTCGGCATCTTCATCTCGGCTACCTCCAGCTCAGCCTCCTGTTTTTTCCTCAGCAGGACTGTCTCTAGAGCAAACAACATCGCTGGTCTCACCACAGTTTTGTACACTTTTGAGAAACCGATGATATCTAATTATTTATCTGTACTGTACAGACAAAATGTAGAGCTGTGAAGCATACAAACATACTAGACAAATTGCATGCTGAGTCAAAGAGCAGGTACTGGTCTGGGTAGGTAAGTGTTCTGTAAACCTCAATGCTGGCGGTCCTCGGGTTGCAAAAGAGTAGTGTTGCTAGATTGTGATGGTGGTCTTTCCAAGTCTTGGTGTCAGTTTATATCTAAATTATGCCTAAATGAACAACTAAGTCACACTGTACACAGAACACACAAATGCAAGAATGAAGTGAAACAGTACTACAAAAGGGAGAACCATTCCTCACCTCTATCCTTTAAGATGTTCAAGTGTACAATCTTTGTCCTGAATCAGAAGGTTACCTATGCATTTGTGTTTACCAGTGGTAAAACCATTAGTAGTAATGGTAAAAGCATCATCATTATTGCTACCGTCCCAGGACTGTTATACAAGCTACTACACTTTTTAGAGGTGATTACTGTGAAGTCAAATAGCAGTAAAGACAGATTTAAAAAAAAAACAAAAAACATATACATTCATTTTTCAGCAGCAGAAAACAGCATGACAAATCCAAAGTGCGGTTCAGAATGGATAGTGGGGCCATTACTGACACCGTCTCCCCCGCTTTGGCCATTTTTTCTTCATCATAAACTAGGTGTGGGGTGCTGGCGCCTCGGAAAGTGTCGTTTTTCACCGCCGCTGAGGGCCAAAGAAACACACTGATGAATTAAACAACAGGAAGACAATCAATCTGAGCAAGACAATTTGTCAGGCGTCAGGGACTTGATCGCTGCGGCGCTGCCGGGTGTTCATCCAAACCGCGCTGAACCCCCTGAATGGGAGGGGGCGGGCGCAACGCAAACACCACCAGCACAATGGAAAATAACACCAAACTTTTTCCGGTGAGAGGATGCATAAAGAAAAAATGGTACAACAAAAATGTGATTTTATACATTTTATACTTTAAAGTCGGTCAATATACGCACAGGCAACTGGTGGGTCGGGACCCAAAAGTCCGGGAGTAAAAGAGTTGATTTCAGCGGGTCTCGGGTCTATGCCTGGCCAAAAAATATCTACAGGGTGTCCCGATAAATGTATGCACACTTTAAATAATGGTAAACTAGGTGTTTATTATTCTTAATGCATTTAATTTTCAACATGTAAAAGAATTTACAAACATCATTCCATTGTTTTGTCAACCACTTGTTCTCAAACTGATGTCAGTTCTGGTCCAGACTCTGTCGACACCACAAAGCGATGGAATAGCACACGTCCTGAAACAATTCTCTTGGTATTTGCGTGCATTCACGTTCTGTGTTTGCTCTCAATTCAGTGACTGTTGCAGGTGTCATTGCGTAGACTTTGTCTTTTAGGTATGCCCATAAAAAGAAGTCTAGTGGTGTGAGGTCTCGTGAACGTGGAGGGTATTCAACTAAACTCCAATCCAACTGTTTGGCAAGATCTCATCAAGGAAGGCACCCTCACACTACAATCCCAAAGTTAGATCCTTCCCTGTTATGAATAAAAGCTTACCTGAAGCCTGAGGAAAGTTTCCCTCCTTCCTGAAAAACTATGCTATATTTTTCCTCTGACACATATTACACAATGAGTATAGGCTGCACAGTGGATGAGTGGGTAGCATGTTGGCCTCACAGTCAGGAGGTTCAGGGTTCGAATCTCCATTGGGCATCTCTGTGTGGGGTTTGCATGTTCTCCCCGTGCGCGCGTGGGTTTTCTCCGGGTACTCCGCTTTCCTCCCACATTCCAAAACATGCATGTTAGGTAATTGGGGACTCTAAATTGTCCACTAGAGTGTGAATGGTTGTTTTTCTGCCCTGCGATTGGCTGGCAACCAGTCCAGGGTGTACCCTGGCTCCCGCCCAAAGTCAGCTGGGATAGGCTCCAGCATACCCGCGACCCTAATGAGGATAAGCGGCATAGAAAATGGATGGATGGACGTAAAATTATGACTTTTAATCTTGAAAAGTTATGATTTTTTAAATGGTAATTTTACATGGCATACATGCCAAACTTTCCTCTGGCTTCAGACAAGTTTTTTTATAACGAGACAGCAAAACAGAGCAGTTGGGCACCGGTACTCTCTAGTGCCCCGCCCCCTCCACATACTGCTCCCTAGCAGTCTCAAGCAATGCTCATAAAGTGAAGTTATGATTTTTATTGTCATTATGTTACGTCAGTACTCTTCGAGTAATGACAAGCTTTTTATTTTGAAAATAAAGTCGTAAATGTACGACAATAACGTCGTACATTTACGACTTTATTCTTTTATTTTTATATTCCATCTTAAAAGGCATTTCCTGAGACAGCTATAAACGCACGGGACCTGTGTGACCTTTGGCCTGGATCAAAGGCAATATTACAACTTTTTTTCTCGTAAAATTCCGACTTTTCTCTCATGTAATTATGACTTTTATGACTATAAATCTCGAAATTTTATGGTTTTTTTTGTGTGGCTGTAATACAGTCATATTTATTGGTAAGTTCTATTGGTTAAAAAAAAAGTTTCCAGCATTTTTTTTTTATTTACGCATACAAATTTCAATCTAGGAATTTGGTCCTGCTTATTTTTAAATGTTCAATTTAAAATATGCTTTCTGCAGAAACATACAAAATGATTTGTGAATGAACCTTATTTTTAACATGTTTAATTTTATCTGTAGAATATACCACAAGTATTTTTTTTTTTTTTTTTAAACAGCGGCAGGCCGCAAAATGGCCCACAGGCCGCACTGTGGACACCCATGCTTGATAAATACAATGAGACAGGCAACAAATCCATGAAATTGACCCTAATGAACTGAAACAATGTGACTGCCATTGATATGTGCATGACTGTGTGTGTGTGTGTGTGTGTGTGTGTGTGATAGGGATCTGAGTAGATGGCCCAGGAAATCAATCAAGCAAGTTCCAGCCACCACGCCTCCTTCTTATCAAGTGGCAGTGTGCTGACCGATGGTTCAGATTTGAGATGATCTACATGCCTTTACGTAAGTGGGACTAATCCATCAAGAGCCAGGCCAGGGAGGCTCACTCTATCATGGCTGCAAGAGTCCACACCTCACACAAAGGTTTGGAGTTTTTATATGAATAGGCAGTTGTCCCTCGTTTATCGCAGGTAATTGGTTCCAGACCCAACTGTAAAGAGTTGTATTTAGAGCATAGAAAACCTGTTTATGACTTTCTAAACACATTTTACCGTTTTTAGAGCCTGATAGCCATGAAACAACACCCCTTTAGTTACTTTTACAGTTATTATTAGGGATGTCCGTTATTGGCTTTTTTTTGCCGATATCCGATATGCCGATGTTCAACTCTCAGTTCCCGATTCCGATATCACCTGATACCGACATGTGTAACATCACATATTTCCTGTCGTGGAATTGTAAAGCTAATGGATATAGCGTCAGCAATTAGCTTCTCGGCGTGGCTGTAAACATTGCGCAAATGTGTGCTACATAGTGCATTTTCTGCCGAGTAGTCTCCCGTATTAACTACATGAGGCATCATAATGGCTGCAAATTTGGGAATGTTTTGACTTTTGATGGTTAAAGGGTTATAATGGTTTTTATTATAGGGGGAAAAAAACAATACCGAAATTGACCAATACATTTTAATGCCAATATTGGGAATCCCTTGATATTATTCTTTGTTTACACCCCATTGAAAACGCGACGGGATCACTGGAGGCACACCAGATACAGCCACGTTTTTAAGCATAGCAGGCTAGTGACTAGTTAGCTTCCAATTGATTTATTCTAAAACTTAAAAAGGGGTTTTAAACGGTGGGGGGAAGAAGGACAAAATAAGAAGCCAAAAACATACCACTTCCACACGGAATGGGAAGAGAAAAATTTTTTCACTTTTATGTCGGATCCTACTGCACAAAGTCAGCCATGACATGTCCGACATTCATTCATTTTCTATACCGCTTATCCTCATTAGGGTCGCGGGTATGCTGGACCTTATCCCAGCTGACTTTGGGCGGGAGGCGGGGTACACCCTGGACTGGTCGCCAGTCAATCGGAGGGCAGACAAACAAACATTCACACCTATGGACAATTTAAAGTCCCCAATTGACCTAACATGCATGTTTTTGGAATGTGGGAGGAAACCGGAGTACCCGGAGAAAACCCACACACGCACGGGGAGAACATGCAAACTCCACACAGAGATGCCCAATGGAGATTCGAACCCTGAACCTCCTGACTGTGAGGCCGACGTGCTACCCAGTCACCCACCGTGCGGCTATATATATATTTTTCAAATTGTAAAAAATTTAGCAGTGACAATTATTGAAATAGCATTGTTTTGTTGTTTTGAAATAACACTTTTTAAAATGGCCCTAGGCATATTCTGTACATAAAATGAATTATTAACTGGAGGATCTACAATTTCCAAGGAAATTGCATGTAAATGTGCAAACTGAATGACGCTATGAAAGGCACGAGATCAATGATAGCCTGACCGTGTGAATTGGTTGGAAAAAGAAAGTGTTAAAAGACAAAAAAGACAAATAATTTTAGCATGCTTATGTTACTGTGCAACAATTTTAGAAAAAAAAGAGAATTTTGCATAAAGCAAACATTTTAGTGAAGAAAACCAAGTAGCCGGAAAGTGTGTGAGAAATGTGACAGTAGTTAGAAGTAGTTGGTAATTTTGTTTGTTTTTTTATTTATTAGATAACGATGCATTTTTAGACTCAAAAGGACAGATTTTTCATATTTAAAAAAATAATTGCTTTATTTTTTTTTTTTAATTAATTTTTCTTTATTATACTTGAACTTGTTTTTATTCCTTTATTTATTTTTTCTTATGTTACACTACATTTTTTTAGGAAATGTAGGCATTGGAGTTGTCAAGTAGCTGTAATGAATATGAACAGATAAATGGAGTACGCGTTGCCTTGTGATCAAGCCAAGCTAACCACCATCCCTTAATGCAGCATGGCCTCATTCCCAGCCCTTTCCCTCCTTCTGCAGCATTCAAACTGTTCCCTTGTGTTTTTCCTTCAAATCCTGCATTTCGCTGGCAAAAAGCTCCCACCCTCTCTCCATAATGAATTCACTCGTTTATACTCACTTTCAGTCAAGGTCAAGCCTTGCGATATCTTAATTAAAAAAGAAAAGGGAGAAGAAAGTTTTTGTCTTCCAATGATTCCTCAAATTTGTGAGCTGTTCAATCAGATCTTTTAAACTCACTTAACCCCTCGTGAATCCTCTCACTTGGCTCAGCGTCCCGCTAATGAAATTAAGAACAAGAAGCCTCCATAAGGCATTCAGCGCACACTGCAGGCCTGACAGTTTGGAACGGGCGGATACTCGAGCATGTGGAAAAGAAGTATCTCATCCGCTGCTGCTTCTGAACTTCTACGGTAGTTTTACTGTAGGGGTGTTGAAGATAAACTGACTGGACCGGATAACCGGTTTGGGGATATGACGGTTCGGATTCACCGGTAGATTACCTTTGTATCGATAATAATCGGCTGTACATTTTTTCATTAATCGATTGTGGATACATGCCCGGGATATCGCGAGATGAAGGCAAACCTTCCAAAAAATGATGCATAAAGCAAACAACAACCAGTTACCAAAGAAAGTCATACAATTTTTCTCAACAAGAGAGGAGAAATGGGAGTAAGCTAAACTTAAAACACATACATGCAAGAACAACGCTAAAAGCCTTTAGTACTTTGGTATGTAGAATCAAAATATGGAACGGATTAAGTAAAGAACTAAAAGAATGCGCTACAACAGGGGTGGGCAATCTACGGCACGGGGGCCACATCCGGCCCGCCAGGCATTCGAATGCGGCCCGCCAGATGTTGCCAAAGTGTTACATTAACTTTTAACATACAAGCTGGCAACAAGACTGTGGCTCCTGAAAAAGGGTGCACAAGAACATAAAGCAGATTGTATGATGCCTTTATAAATAAAATAAGACAAATAATTCCAGGTGGACTGTTAGAATTATAAGAATAATTATAAGAATAAATTGTGTCCATATATATATATATATATATGAGAGAGAGAGAGAATTGAATATGGACAGACAATGATCTCACTAGGAATGACGTTAGTGATAAGGTGATAGTGATTCACTCCAAGGAACGAAATAGTAGTAGTAATTAAGTAGTAATGGCATTAAAACTGGACAATTATTCATGACTCCTCTTTCTTGTATTTTGTAAGCAACTGTTTGTAATGTTTCTTGAAATCGCTCATTGTAGAGCAGGGGTGGGCAATTATTTTGACTCTCATTGACTTAATGACTCTCTCTCTCTCATGTAAATGACTATTTTGTCATTAATGAACACATTTCTTTTGGGTGGGTACAATATTTGGGCTTTTTAGGACTGGGCTGGGACGAATTAAGCCATTTTCTATGTAAATCTTGTCACATAATATGAAAATTCCAAGATAAGGAAGCCCCTCTGGAACAGATTTTCATATCTTGAGGTTCCACTGTATATGAAGTGCATGCCTCCTATTCTTCTCCAGGAAAAGTTCTGATACTGTCTAAAAGTCTGTATGTATGTCTGTATATGTAATCCTTCATCATGGCAGTCAAATTCAAAAGCTGGCTTTTCCTGTCTATGGAAGAACGGCAGTGACAAGCACCTGCCAGCTCATGCATGCCCCCACCCTTTCAGGATGAAGCGAGTACTGCAGCGCATCTGCGTATGACATTTCTGCATATTTTCTTGCCGAATTAGTAAAAATTACAATGGTGCGACGAAAACAACAAAAGACATTACACAAGCTGTAAGAAGTCATGCTATATAATACGTGTTTCTGCAACCTTACACTCATGAACAACAAGACACTAGCATGGGCATGGCTGGGCAGAAGACGCCATGATCCAACTCAGTGCACTCAGACAGAGCTTGCAGGTCGATACTGAAATATTGATACTATGACCTTTTCAAATTTGCCAGACCCATTAGTTGAATTTGCACAAAGTATTGGATCTGCATTGCAGATTAATTTTACTCGGTTTTAGATCGAGAAAGCAATCAGTGATATTGCACCAGAAGAGACGCTCATGCCAGCTTCACCTTGGATTTATTTCCTGTTTTTGATCAGGAAATGTGCAAATTCAACAATTTTTACATAAGAAAATATTAAAAACGATTGGAATCATACAGAAAATTACCGGTTTAATGGACAAATATTAATACTTATTTTAGCATTGCTCTTTTTTATTTTCCAGAGCCTCACCTACTTCCCCAGACCGCATGTCTCTGCGGTGGTGGTAGAGAGGAATAGTGACGATAACCACGGAACCGGGAAATGAAAATATTGCGACATAGAATGTCCAGTTTTTCATCGACGCCACTCAGACTGGCTGACTGATTTTGACATAAGCGCTCGTCGAAACCAAAACTGAAACTAGCCATTGCTTGCGCATTCACCACATTTGTTGACATGGTATTGCTACAAGAAAGCATAATTTTCTTTTTCTGTTTAAGATAGTTCCAAATGTAATTTATCTGGCAAATGCTAACGTCAAATGAGCTGAAAACACAAAAGCCAATGGTAATGACTAAAGAAGCATGCTTGTAGTTCGGAATGTTGTTTTAGAGTAATTAACTCACACTTGCCAGTTGTTCATTGTTTGGAAAGGAGAAGTCAACCAGCATCATGGAGCAGGGTGTGTTTGAAGTGCTGCTTCATGTTGTTTTTTCAGAGCTCCATCAGAGGAGTAGAAAAGTACTGTTTTTTGACACTGATTCAAGGTGTTAATAGAACTATTGTGCTGCTTGAATGAGATCGAGGCTTCTGTGGTGAGCTTGAGGTCCTTGTGGGTTCTCTGGAGCATCTCCAGAGCGTCAAGCCATTGGAAGCTCGTAGTAGGCCGCGTACTGTCCGGTCACGTGATGATAAATCTGGCCCAACAACAACACATTCATGAATATTAGAATAAAAATGTGAACCATTGCTAACATTTGGGTGACATGAGAAAGTCTGCGTTTGCACCTGTCTCTCAATGTCAGCCAGTAGACTGCTGGCTCCCAAGCGAAAGAGGTGAGGAGACAGCCAATCATTGCCCAGCTCCTCTTTGATCAGCATAAGCCACACCAAAGACTCCTTGGCTGTGCGGATGCCCCCCGCGGGCTTGAAGCCCACCTGAGGAAACACACACACACACATCCCAGCTGATTAGACTCCTAACTTCTAACTATGAATCTATTTTTACTGGCATAAAAAAGTAACATCGGTATCGTTTTTTCCCCCCATTATAATGAAACCCGGGCACATAGTGGTCGAGTGGTTGGCATGTTGGCCAAACAGCCAGGAGATCTGAAAGACCAGGGTTCGAATCTCTGCTTGGCATTTCTGTGTGGAGGTTGCATGTTCCCCCCCGTGCATGTGTGGGTTACTGAGTACTCCGGTTTCCTTTTCTACGCTAACGCAGCTTTTTCACAGCAGCCATGTGACAAATAGTACTTCTTTGCTTGGACGCATTATTGCCGCTTTTGGGTAAATTTGCCATCATTTGAGGGGTTACGCGTCTATTTATTTTTTATTACTGATATAACAATTTTTTAAATTTGTTATTTATTTGCAGAGACCATGCATTCTGTCAATATGCCAGAATTAGCCAAAAGGCTGTTTTTCCTCTGTAGTCCCTGATCCTAATCCCATTTACTACAAGTAAACAAACAACATCAAACCAAGACACAAAGACTCACGAAGCAAAAAGCAAAATGGAGACAGCACAGAAAGTTGATCATTGCTTTGTGTGCATCATATGACCAAAAAGGTAAGTTGTGATGGTGATTTTGTGCATTAAGAGTGTTCCATTTATACTGTATTGGTGTTCTAATCCCCGCATGGTGCAGCGACAAAAACCTGTCACTGTGAGTGGGGATTCCCTTGAACACGAAGCTTTATCATTGGTTGTATGTGTTTGTGTACTCCGGCTACTGCGTTGTCTTGATTGCTAACTTTTCTCCTTCAATTTGGTAATGAAATAATATGCAGATTTAAACCATGGCCATTGTGATGCTCAAATTCAAATTCAAGCCATTTAAACAGACGGATGCCAAGATCAGACTGGAATAAAAGATATGTAGGATGATTCATACCTATTCATTAGTTCTCATGTCAGACTTTATCAAAATGTGATCACGCAAAATACAACATATTGTGATTAAGTAATAATTACATTTAGGTTATTTTTAAAGGGGAAAATTGTTTTGACATACGAGTAAATCGAGTTACGAGGTAGGTCTGGGAACAAATTCAACTCGTAAGTCAAGGTAGCGCTGTATCTAGATGTGTATGGAATCATCTATGACAGGGAGATGCCCAAACCTACCTATTATATAATGCATTACTTTCATTCAGAGTGACACTTACCTTGTGGCCCGTACACAGGAAGTAGTCGCGTATGGCCCTCACCATCACTATGGCAACAGGGTAGGTGGCATTGACAGATTCCTTTCCTGTGGATGTCTTGATGAAGTCAGAGCCTGAAAAAAATTGAAGGTAAAATGATTTGAAGTTTACATACACTTATCAGGGACATGATGTTGAAGGTTGTATGTGTGTGCGTCAAATATTTTTTTTTTTTCATTTTCAAGAGAACATATTGTCTGGGAAGCTTAGAGAGGATAGATGAGACAACTTTTTTAAGGAGACTTTGAATGTGAGCGACCCAGCAGGACTTCCAATGGGGCTTCAAGTGAGAGAGCAGTCGATGTCTTCCACCGCTGACAAAGGCTGGTCGTCTAGTCCTATCAAGTCAAGTAATTTTCGGGTTCTTTGCTTAGGCTTCTGACTATCATGCACATCCGGGCGAGTGTTGTCCAGCGTTTAGGCTGCATTAGCTGCTGTTTGACTTATGCTGCACCGTGAGCCTCAAAAACCCACCATATGTAAACAGTCAAGACAAACACCGCTGTAAACTCGCAGGGCAAATGGTGTGGCCGGCATTTAACCGTCAGATGTTCAATAGCCTCATATAGCGGTGGTTGTGGATTTCAGGAGAGCCGAACTTATCCCCTCCCTCCTTCACATCAGAGGGACGGCTGTGGAGATGGCCTCACCAACGACCTCCCATGGTGTAGCAACACCTCTTGGTCTCGTCAGGAAGGCACACCAGCGACTCTACTGCCTGAGGATTTGGGATTTGGGAGCTCAGTCCTGACTTTGTTTTACTGATGTGCGGGGAGAGTGCTCTCTGCTCCTGCATGACGGTGTGGCACGGGGGCTGCTCTGCACAGGGTGGTGAACGATTGTGGGAGCGTATTTGGTACCTCGCCACCTGCGTGCATGCGTTGTTGGTATGACAAGAAAGAATCCTTCAGTCCTTGTAAAAACATATTAGTAGAACTTCAGTCTTTGCTCATTTTTCCCCAATTTTGCGGTTTATTTTCACTTTCTTCTTAAATAAACTTTATAAATGTACTTCTCATAATATAATGACTTTATTCCCATAATATTTTGACTTTATTCACGTTTTCACCGACCTAATTTTCCCAAAATTTTAGTTTTATTTTCTCATACTTACAAAAAACATTTTTTCTTTCAATGTCAACTTTATGGTACTTAAGTGGCGTTATTTTCCCTCAAGATTATTCTTCTCGTAAACTTACATCTCTTATTGGATTACAACTTTTCTCTCTTAATATTTTTACTTTATTCTAGTCAAATCACTGCTGATTTTTCCATTTTTGTTATTGGTTTTTTTACTTTAATTGTTAATTTAATGTTGTTAAATGTGCCGGGGACCACAATTTGGACCCCCTGCCACAGATGATAAAAAAAATGCAAAACAGCACGGGAGTCAGTGAATTTAGTTCACTTAAATGACACAAACGTTGCACAGAACAGAAAAAAGGCGTCTTCTCAGTGAAAGTAAATGACAACATTACAAAGACCACTCTTAGCGTAGAGCTATCTGCGCACGGTCAGATGTCTTAAATCCGAACCGAGTCCAAATGTTTGCTCAAGCTCCTCCTGCTTGTTTTCAGCCACGTTTACTTCTTACAATGATGCTGCGTTGCAACCAGCCGCTCTCATTTTTGCAGGTTGCGGTTTGATTGCGTCCTCGACATGCATTGGCGTAGGCCAAATTGATATCATTTCCATTGCATATTATTACTATAGCCCGTTACTATTCCAGTCTACAAAAAGAACGGTTCAAATGAATCATGACGGCCCAAAAACCACACCCATTTCCACAATCAATATATGTGAACTTTGGACGTAACCTAAGTCCTCCACTCATGTGCACAAAGGTCTATTCCTGATTGGGTGCACTACATGAAAAGCATTGGGCAGACTGTATGGAGGTGGACAGTGGACTCTCAGGCCTGCTTTGACCAGAACAGATGTGGCTGCTGATAGCTAACAAGAGGCCAGCTTTACGCTCATCAATAAAAGCCTTCATTTTTCCTTCTTTCCTTCACAGCCAATTATCAGCTTTGCTGATAAAAATAGAAGATGAACGTCCGTTCTTTTAATAGATTACCCACAAACTCCTCACATCAGCCCTCCTGTCTCCCTGGTGTATAATGACTGTTCATTACAGAACAGAACAAGATGAACATTTTCCAGTTCATTAAAGACATGTGCTATGAATTTTTCTCAGCCAGGTCTTTTTTGGAGCCTCAAACTGGCATAATCCTTAAGATTTGTTATGGGGTGTCTTAATTACCAGATAATGGATAACGGTTATTAAATACGGGTGGCGGTAATGAAGCTCAGTTCATTTGTGTGGGCGGGGGGTGGGTGTGGGGGGAATAGCCCACGTCAGAGATTAATAGATGAAATTATCATTCAATTTCAGAAATCTCATCCGCAATTCATAGGAACAAGAGGAGATTAAGAAGTGAGAGTGGGGACAAAAGCAATGCATTTTAATGATGATCTCTATCAGAGCCCCTGACAATTTGGTTCGTAATCAGCTTATTATGTGTCGGTCAGTTAAGCAGTGCAGGCCTGTGTGTGTCCGTTTCGTAGCATTGGGAAACGCAAAGTATTGAAATCAGTGTCGGATAAAATAAAGTAAAAAATAAAAAAAAAACATGCATGTTTTCCTCTTCCATGCTGTAATCACTGGTTTCCAGGCCATCTAGAATTTGTGGTATGTGCCAAAGTCAATGGCGGCAAAATGAGCAGCCCTGTCAATAGTCCAGACTGACCTGGGCACAACAGAGTACTAAGAAAAACTAACTTTTGGTTGTTGTTGTTTTTGGCCACAGCATTTGTTGGATCTGTCGGGGCATAAACCCACTTGCCCCTATAACAGAAAACAAAAAAACAGCAGCAAAAATGGAAAAATCAGCAGTAATTTTATAAGAATGTGAAAAAATTTTGAAAAATAATTTTACGAGAATAATGTTGTAATAGTATGAAATGATAAAACATAATTTTATCATTTTCATTTTGTAATATTATGAATAACAAAGAAAATAATAAAACGGATATAAATAAGAAAAATTAGGTTGGGGAAAAAGTTACAACGTTACAAGAATAAAGTAATACTATAAAGATGGGGGTGGCCTAGTGGTTAGCATGTTGGCCACACAGTCAGGAGATCTAGAAGATCTGGGTTGGATATCTCTGTGTGGCGTTCATATGTTCCCTGTGTGTGTGGTTTTTCTCCAGGTAGCCCCCCCCCCCCATTTAAAAAACATGCATGTTAGGTTAATTGGCAACTCTAAATTGTCCATAGGTATGAATGTGAGTGTAAATGGTTAGTTGTCTGTACTTTAAGCGGCCTGCAATTGGGTGACGACTAGTCCAGGGTGTACCCGCCTCCCACCCAAAGTAGGCTGTGATAGGCTCCAGCATACCGCCTTGATTCTAGTGCAGATTAAGCAACATAGAAAATGGATGGACTATGGGGATAAAGTCATAATTACGAGAAGAAAATTTACAAGAAGAAATTTGAAATAATTTGAAAACAGCAGAAAATAAAAACTGCTGCATGTATAATGTAAGTCAAAATAATATGGGGAAAAATAATGTAATTTTAGTAGCTCGAAGTTGAAATATTAAAGAAAAAAATGTTTTGAGGTGTAATTTTATGAGAAACAAAACAAAATAAGTTCTCATTTATTTATGGGAAATTGGGTTGGAGAAAATGTTTTCATAAAATGGGCATAAAGTCAAAATATTACGGATTTTTTTTTTTAATTAGCAACAACATCAAGAATGGGGCGAAGTTTGTACTAATAATAATTAGTTTGTGCTAATTAATAATTTTTTCCACTCATATCACAAAACTGAGACGAATTTTTTTTTTCTACATTTACAAAACGTCAAAATGGTCCTTGCGTCCTTTCACTTTTCAGTGTGTGGCCCCACTTTGGAAAAACTTTAGACACCCCTAACGACGGTGACAGTTTGAGGATGGAACGGACTAATTCAATTAGAATTACTTCCAAAGGAAAACAACGGGTGGTGTGGTGAGTGCAGAATGAAAACAGTTCCGATATAAGCAAATCTGTCAAAGCCACTGACCGGCCATCATGGAGACCAGACTGGCCTTGTAGATGTTGGTGAAGGTGCCCAGCTCGCCGATCGCCAGGATGGTCTTCATGTGGGCATCGCCACAGGCCTGTCGGAACTGACGGATCTCGTCATACATTGCTGTGGACACGTGCAAACAGTCAATCCTGTGATTTCCACTTAAGTTTGTGTGAGCGCTCCTGACCTTCCCACTGTCCTGTCAGGGCGAGAGTTCGGTTGATGACAATATCAATTTCGGTTGCGCCATCTGCAACGGCCATGCGGACTTCCTGCAGGCGGGTCTCCAGTGGTGTCTGACCAGCTGGGAAACCAGTGGCCACTGGGAGGGAATTTGTTATTATAATAGTATTTATATTAGTCTTATTTTCATGTTTGGGGGTTTTCCTACCTGATGCTACTGGAAGATTGGAGTTTGCAGCTTTTAGTGATTTGACAGCGTCCGCAACACGTGACGGATACACACACACTGCAGCGGTTGCCAATCCTACAAGACACAAAACACAAATAAGGAGTGAATGATCGCAGCGCAGATCACTGAATGATCTAAACTGGTCTGTGCCGCCCCCTGTTGGGTGTCCCAAAAACATCTACATATAATATTAGAAATAAAATGTGTTTTTTAATAAATTATAAATTGTACATTACATAAATCAATTTTTTAAATATTAAAAAAATCTTTTTTTAATTAGGAATACATACAATTTACAACAAATGTCTAATTTAATTAACTGATTATTTAAAAATAAATAATGCACAAACTATTGATTGCTTAAAAAATAATTAAATCATTTTCAAATAAAAACAATACAATTAAAAATTATATAATATATTTTAAAATACTAACAAAAATTTTGTATTTGCAGTATTTATATTAAGTAAAAAAATATACATGTTTTTTGTGAAAAATTATAAATGTTTATTTTATAATTCTACAGTACAATAGGTACCTGCTATTTGCAATGGAGCAAAATTAATGCACCCAGAAGAATCCCCAGAAATGTTGAATACTCTGAGCCCAATAATGTGCCTCTCAATGCTATTAAATACATTTGACATTTACACATTAGGCAACAATTACAGGCTTACAGTATATAGTGACATTTTCCTGCTGTAAAATGTTGACTAAATTGACTGCAGCAAGCACCCTCGAACCACTTTCAATTTACGATGACATAAAAAATATGATTTCATGTTCAAAGCAGAGAAGGGAAATTTACGAATATGCAGAGGGGAAGACAGCTGAATCGCAGAGAGGGGTGGGGATCTACTGTTTGTGCATTTATGCTTACGTGTCCAGACTTCAGGGACACCCTGTATTTTCGTTATGGCTTGAATTCCAAAATCAGAAATATTCCAATACAGTGCAACTCAGAGCGACAACCTTTATCGTGCATGTCAATCTTCTTGAGCAAGTCATAATGGACAGGCTGGGTGGCTTTCATGCACAGTCGATGGACGTTGGATGGCGTATCATCTCCTGCCAGAGTAGTCAGGTCGATGCACGTGACGGCCTTCAGCAACCAGGCAGCCTAAAGCAACAGACAAGAACACAAATTTGTATTAAAAGGGAAAATTAACAAAAGGTAACAGTTATGAACCGTACCGGTGTGCTCCATATAAACGACAAAATCCAAATCACACATCCCGCTACAATACTGCAAAGGTTGTACCTGCCACTGTTTCTTAGGGATCTTCTGCCCTTGGATGTGCTGAGCTCTCCTTAGCACAGCTTGTGTGTTCACTCTCACTCTGGAGATCCACTGCAGGTCTGATGCACATTTGCAATCAGAAAGAGAAAAAAAAGTGTGAGGTTTGTGTTTTTCATGCAAAAAAAAAAAAAAAACTTGGTGAAAATCAATGTTACGGACAAACACTGACCCATCTCAGAGATTAATATTAAAAACAACAATAGTACATATAATAACATATCAGACACATTTACAGCAGGTTTTTAATTGGCCCAGCTCAGGCCTTAATACTAACATAATTGTGTGGCATTTAGATGTTGTGTTTTATTATTTCATATTGGTAAAAATGA
Organism: Oostethus manadensis; assembly: GCA_024372805.1. Lineage (NCBI taxonomy): Eukaryota > Metazoa > Chordata > Actinopteri > Syngnathiformes > Syngnathidae > Oostethus > Oostethus manadensis. Next base: position 153,756 of record QODF01000186.1, read on the forward strand.
GTTATATTAGAGGGCTACCAGTGACGCTCGTGTGCCTAGGAGGCCATTAAACGGCATTTGCTGCGTTATTGGGAGCTGAGTGCAGTTACAAGTGCAGTTCTGGACACACGTTTGTTATCTGATGGACAGCTTTGTGGCAAACACTGATTCCACTAAATAACAACACTGTCGTAGAGCAAAGAGCTACGTGGCCGCACTGCTTAACTCCTGGGATTGAAAGGTCAACTACCTCTCAAATGTTACTTATTAGCTTGACAAGTTAGTCTCCCAACACGACTGCAGGATAACGAAGCACTTTTAACACACACATCACACAAATACACGAAATTCCGTTTTTGCAAAAGCACATTACGGCGGCACGTGACATTCGTTCGTTTTAGCTTTAGCATGCTAACACTTACCGAGCGTGGCGCCTGGGTTTCTAGCCGACATAATAAAAAGAGAGAAAATGAGTTGGGGCCGAAAAGTGTATTGTTTTGCAGCAGCAGCAGCGCCAGAGCCACACCGACGGGATCTGTCACCCCTTCCTGGGTTCGGCGTGTACAGGAAATTAGGACCCTTCATAGTAAAACGAAATAGGTTGGGTTTCCGGTTCCGTCAGCTTCCGGTGAGCGTCGCGGGTAATTGTTTCAAAAATAACAACAAATTGGACAGTTTGGTGTGTAATGTCGTGTTTTAAATGATCACAGCTTTGTTATAAAACACCCTGAAGACAGTACAGTACACATACAGACTTAGTACACTGAAGACGTCACATTATGGATGGTTTATCACTGCGTACTCACCATTTGAAATACAGGCGGAGTTCCACATCCGGGTACTGACAGTGCTCTGCAGTTTGCCGTAATTCCCAGCGTGAACGCAGACATGGGCTCAAAAAGTCTTAGTGTATGTAAGCAAGAACAAAAATTGATACACACGCTATTGTTTTTAACTTTTTAGAGTGCCCGAATACAGTGAACTGTATTTTGCCGTACTTTTCAGTGTGAAATCACTTTACGCAGTCAACAGGCTTACAGTACGTACGGAAGTGCGCTAATTGAAACAGCCAATGACAAGGCGCGCTGTTTCACTTGTAATGTACAATAGCGGCCACTAGGTGGAAGTAGAGAACAGAATGTACACACGTCTGACAAGATGGTTTGGAAAGTGAACGTTTTCACTTTCACATCTAATTTAGTCATGATAATAACAAATATGTGATGGAAATGGGTTACAGTTTTAACACATATACAAGCGCTGCTCAAATAGGAATTCTTGAAAAAGTTGATATTGAAAGTCAATTTTTGGAACTCAAGGTTCCAGAGTCTGGAGGAAGAAGGAGAGGCACAGAATCCACGCTTGAGGTCCAGTGTAAAGTCAACATTTAGTGATGGTTTAGGGTGCCATGTCATTTGCTGGTGTTGATCCATTGTGTTTTCTCAGGTCCAATGTCAGTGCACCCGTCTACCAGAAAGTTTTAGAGCACTTCATGCTTCTCGCTGCTGATCAACTTTATGAAGATGCAGCTTTCATTTTCCAAGAGGACGTGGCACCTGCACACAGTGCCAAAACTACCAGAACCTGGAATTCCTGTCCTTAATTGGCCAGCAAACTCACTTGACCTCAACCCCATTGAAAATCTATGAGGTATTGTGAAGATAAAAATGCAATATGCCAGACCCAACAATGCAGAAGAGCTGAAAGCCACTATCAGAGCAACCTGGGAACACCTGAGGACTGCTACAGACGGATGGACTCCATGCCACGCCATATCGCTGCAGTAATTCAGGCAAAAAGAACCCCGACCAAGTATTGTGTGCTGTACATGTTCATACACCAAAAAAAGTAACATTCAAAATTTCCGAGATACATAATTTGGGATTTTCATTAGGTTTTCAGTTATATAATCATCCACAAAAATAAACATTTGACAGTCTGTGTGTAATGAATGTACATAATAAATTTGTTTCACTTTTTGAATGAAATTATTGAAATAAATCAGTGTTTTGATCATATTCTAAATTTACTGAGCAGCACCTGTACTCATCTTAATTCTCTATGGGTGCACAACTGTATCACTGGTTTTGCCTTCAGGTCCTGGCAAAGGTTCCTCGATGACTAGACTGGTGGAAGCGGTGGAGGATTGACTCACCAGGGGGAAAGGAACTCAGAGGATGTGAGTCAGTGTTGTTACTCATATAATCCCCATCTTTTCTATCCTTGCACCCCCTATTCAAGTAATAACTCATTTACAAATGAAAAACTGGTTATTTTAATTAAACCTGTACACATAAACACGATCAAAAGCACAACAACAGCAAAAATTGAGTTAGTTAGGGTGAATTTATTGGCTGTGTGAGAAACTTCAAGTCAATCCAACTTTAATACCGGTACCACCGTCTGTGGTGTATTTGTCAGAAAAATAATAATGCAGGCTATGAGCACTCAATTGCCTCTGTCTACATGTCAATTAGTAATACCTTATTATTACAGATTACCCTCTGCATAAAAGACACAGCACACAGAAAAATCCTGCAGAGACGTCCTGGATGGCATACTTAGTTTTATTGTGCTGAATAAAAATGCAGTGACTACCTATAAAGACTTAACAAGGGAATAAAATGTGTTCCGTAATCCAAGACAGTAAGTGGACAGGGAGCGCAGTCAAAAGTTACATACTTTAGATGCTGCTGAAAAAGATTCTACTACATAAGTAAAATATACATACTGACTTAAGGTGAACAGAAAAACAGCCGTATAAAAATAAACTGTTAATATATAGATATATAGTATACATATATAAGGTTTCAAGAAGCTCACCCAATGTTCTCAGGATGTTAAACAATATTTAGACTGGATATCGAGGTAAAAAAAAGGCCTTTTGAGAGGTAGTAATGTGTAGCTGATTGTACTACAGGATGAAAAACTCCGGGAGCTGGAAGCTGTGAAGTTCTAGTTCAGTCATTATTAACTGGTGGGACGGGCTCTAAAAGTGGGATACAGACCCATCCTGAACGGGACAATATAATTACGTTATTGACAATCAAGTGTATTAATTCAATGTTAAGTGTGTTTCTCCAACTGTGGTATAACTACAAAGTGGGGGTACGGTGATGGGCAGCCATTTTCCTATCACTTATCAAGCCTAAAAATGTCAAATGAAATATGTAATAGGAATCGTGGCCAACTGCACTACAGGTGTGAACTAACATAAAGGAAGAAAACACAAATGTACCTTTTGGTGGACAATAAACAAATTGGTTGAAACAACTCATGTGTCAAAATGACTTCAAACCAATGAATCAAGTAATATGTTGTGTCAAAAAGAATACATTCATTAGCGTTGTTGACTTAAGCGGGTTCCACTGTATCGTGACAATGTGTGGCAAAATGAAACAGATCAACGAGGCACTACCTCTGGCCTTGACTGAGAACTGCTATAATAGAATATCCCTTAAGTAAAAATAATAACCCCACAAACATCTGGTTGAACCATATAACAAGAAAAGAAAGTCCCATTTTGCGTAAAATTACACAAGACACCTACATCAAGTATATAAACTAATCAAAAATGAGGGAAAAAAAACATGGAATACAAAATACAGTAATCCAAAATGTGTACTGAGAGTAGAAGCTCGGGTGTTCTTGTGAAACAATCGAAACAACAAGAAGCTTCTGTAGTTCGGGTATGGATGGTTATTAAGCACTGAAAGTACAGTCAAATGGAGGTAGCGAGTGAACGTATCAGTCCATCGTTGAGGTACTGAGATAGTACTGTATGTAGTACAATCAGGAAAAAGAAAATCAAGCTCGTGTGGCATCAAAGACTCCAAAAAAAGCAAAAACAAAACAACATCAAATCGGTACAAAATAAATTCAAGTTGTCAAACAGAAGGATCAGTTTGCGGATGAGGATGTCGGTTGCCTTACAATATCTGCACACAAACTTAAGTCATCGAGAAGAAATAATGAGTAGCTGCTTTTAACCTTTAACCTTTGTTTACATCGACAGTACCAGTCAGACGTTTGGCGACGCTTTAGCATTCTGTTGAATGAGAAAGTGTGTCTGACGTTTGACTGGTACTTAAAACAACTGTTGACATTTTTCCAGGAGTCGCCAAAGAAGCAGACGTTAGGTAAACATTCGCGTTCAGCGGAACCTCTCAAGTCAGACGTCAAATTTGGAGGCACAGTTTGTTAGACAATACGGCTCACTAATCGGAATGTTCTGGACTCCTGTTTGAGGTCGGTGTGGATGTTGCTTAGTTCCCCCTTGCTGATGTACTTGTACTTGTAGCTTGCGAAGCATGTACATTCGGCGCATTTGAGTTTTGTTATTTCTTAAAATGTGTACACAAAATATACTCTCCCACTCCTTACTCTCAGGACCGACTTGGTCCCACTGACTCCAATTACCGCCTCATTTTTTTATTCTTCTAAAAAAAAAGTCTCTAAAAATGCTGCCCCAAAAATAATAACGCATCACAATCCATTTTTAACCAGGCCAAATCTGAATTTTTGGAAAACAAAAAATGTCACTTCTATGAGAAGGACCGTTTTTGGACCTAAGGGTAAAAAGTGTACATTTTAAAAAAGTGTAACTTTTTAAAGGAGTTGTTCTACTTCACTGAAGACTGAATCAGCACTGCTTTGAGCTGTCACTTTTAACAATCACATGACTGCAAATAATTTTAAAAACACTTCCGTTATTTATAATGGTGATGGTTTAACCCTGGAATAAGAGTACTTGTTTCCATTACGCATTATTCCATTATTGACTACAACTTCCTTAGAGGTTCCAATGTCTATTTTTTCATATTATCATTGCCGGAAATTAATTAGCCGTGCATGTCAATAAGACATTACCCCACATGTGCTTCTTTATGGATCTTCCTTTGACACAAAACAGTTGCCAGCACAACGCTGTTTCTTTGTGAGAAGACATCAACAAAGTATCACCTCGCTTTAATATACAGTATAAAAAAGTCACTTCCAACACATAAACACTTCAATGCACACTGCCCTCCTGTACATTTTGCATTGAGTGTAATTCGGCTGAACGGCGTACATTTCTTGAGCTGGTTGTGCTGAGTCAGAGGTAGTTTGAAACCATGAGAAGATCCTGCATGTCAGTGACCAGAAAGCACTGACGCGTTATTTAAAGGCTCCCTGCAGTTACAGTGTGAGATATCTTACGCTGCCACTAAATCCAGGTATCAAGTGTGTTCTGAGGTAATGCGTTTGTGTGTCTGTTTTTTAATTAGGTTGTTTGCAAGGCAGACCGAGTCTGAGGAGGTCTTTGCAGTGCGACATCAATAATGCGATCAAGCTACGCAAGCGCAACTTGTCGCCGTGAATACATGGTATACAGTAGTCTGATGTGGAGCAGTGGAGGTGTGTTCTTCCATCAAGAACAGGGAAACTAAAGCCTGTACAACTTGCGAGGTTGGAGAAACGGGTGAGAACAGAACAGAACGTGAAAATATATATCAGGGATGTCCGATATTGGCTTTTTTGACGATATCCGATATGTCAATATCGCCCAACTCTCAATTTCCGATTCCATATCCCATATCTCCTGTCGTGGAGTTAACACACATCTGTTGTGAAGCTAATGGATACGTCATCAGCAATTAGCTTCTCAACATTGTACAACTCGGGTAAGCAAACATTTGAGAAATACTTGCGATCGGGCAGGGCAAAGCGTGACTCGAGAAACTCCACAAGTGTGGTGAATCCACCGTCTCCTGTCTATCCAGTGCGGTACAATTGAAGATTTTCCAATTGATGGCTTTTGCCCTGGGAATTGGAAGTATTGAAAGAAGACGTCTTGGTTCCGCCTCGCATGTTTTGCAGTTTAATATCCGAAAGAGACACCACAGACATGACGTTAGTCAGGAGCAAGCAAGCACCTGTGACCCTAGTGAGGATAAGCGGCATAGGATGGATGGAAGAGCCCACGCATGTTTACACGCTTCAGACGGGGTTTGACGAGGTCATTATTTGTGCGCCAGAAAATATGGGTACATACAGGTTTTAGGGAAATAACAAATACCGATACTGACTGATATTACGTTTTCGGACATCCCATCAGTAGGCATCAGAAAAGCAATATAACACAGTCTGCTCAAGATCAAACTCAAGCTTAAATTTTTTTTTTCTGAATTAAAAATAAAATATAGATGTATTTAAAATAAACATACTTTCGACATACCCGTTTCTGTTTAGGCCAGTTGGTGTGTTCTTTGCCAAATTGTAACCTCTTCTGCGCATGCCTTTTTTTAACAGAGGGACTTTGCGCGAATTCTTGGAAATAGATTACATTCACACAGACGTCTTCTAACTGTCACAGTACTTACAGGTAACTCCAGACTGTCTTTGATCATCCTGGAGCTGATCATTGGTTGAGCCTTTGCCATTTGGGTTATTCTTTGATCTATTTTGATAGTTGTCTTCCGTTTTCTGCCACATGTCTCTGGTTTTTCTCTCCATTGTAAGGCATTGGAGATCATTTTAGCTGAACAGCCAAAAATATTTTGCACCTCCTCTCCATTTTTTCTCTCTCCTCTCAAATATTTTTCTCCTCTCCAAACAACTTTTTAATCAAAGTACGCTGTTCTTCTGAACAATGTCTTAAACAAGCCATTTTCCTCAAGTTTTCAAAGAGGAATGCATGTTCAAACAAGAGCTTCTTTCATCCTTAAATAATGGCCGCCTGATTCAGACCTGATTACTGATCGCCACATTGCTATTTTTTGAACACACCCCTTTCCACTAATTGCCCAATTGCACAGCCTTAAAAGCGTGCATATCATGAATGCTGGGTCTTGTTTGTTTTCTGAGAATCTACTGCACCTACTGGTAACTTGTTTGCCATGTAGCAATAAAAATATACTAAAAACAGTGATTAATCTGGCTAGCAACATTGGACTGCTACTATTTTGAACACTACTGCAGTAGTTAAAAGTAATTAAAAACTTGCTGCTTGATCTTGAGCATTATTAAAAATGGACCCAATTTCAATGACATTAAGCCAGATAAAGCTATACCAAGATGGAATGGTCATTATGCTTTGACACTGTGGCATGCAATTTGCTCTACCGCTCCGCTGTTTTCACTCCAGCTAATGTGAATCTATGCATGAGCCAAATGGATGGCATTTTTTTCATATTTTTATAGTCCTGAGCACTTTAGAAATTTTGGCTTTAGGTCAAGATGACTGATTTAAAAAAGCAACAAAAAATAATAACAGCCCTGAGGAAATATGTGTCTCCCTGTTCTTAATGGGTGGCTCTATTTAAAATGTAGAATTAAAAAAACCTTTGTTCTGCATTTCTGAATGACAAATATTGTTTTCGGAAGTCAACCGCACCTCCATACTGTTTGTGCCTAACCTATCCCACCCAACACTGGACGTCATTTGGATGTTGTTTGTGGGCTAAAGCTGGCGGTCCGTCATTGTCTTGATGTAGCTCAGAAAAAGACGTTGAAAACTGAGTTTAGTCCGACTGATTTTGTCCAAATATAGTCCAAAAACATACGCTTTTCAACCACATGTAGACACACACAAGGGATGTCTTTACAGAGACGTTTTTTTTAACTTTTCACTTTTTAACCAAATCTTAACTTTTGGTTTCAACGTGTGGTAATGATGTCTTTTCAACGTTTTTTCAACTAATTTTTGCTGGGTGGAATGGCTGTGTCTCAAGTGGAATACTTCAGTCAGCACACTTCAATAAGTAATACTGTATACACTGTGTAACGCACATTTGACAGTGTAGTGCTGTCCCAAATCAAGTCCCTCCGCTCCCAATACGTAGCCAAGAGGGCAATTATGGAGGGGGGTTAGTGTCCAGCATTGTGCACAGTACCATTTTGGACCGTTTTGAGTGCAACATGCAACTGACACTACATTTGGTCCTAATTCTTAATGTGAACACACTAAGGCACTCAAAAGCGTAAGCATGTGTATACTGTGTATACCTGTGTACGGAGTGCACACATTTTGATAGTGTTCACCAGGGGTGTCCTAAGTGCGGCCTGGGGCTGTTTTTACATTGTACCACGGCACATTCTAAAAACAACAAGAAAAATACAAGAAAACTGCTGTAATTTTACGAGAACAAAGTCCAAATATTCCGGAAAAAAAATAATTATCTTCACGGGGGAAAAAAAGTCATGATTTTATAAGAATAAAGTCATACTATTATTGGAAATGGTTTTAAAAACATGTTATTTTCTTAGATTGTAATATTATGAAACAAAACAAAACAAAGAATGAAGTTGTACTTTTGGGGAAAAAAATAAGGTCAAAATATTATGGGAATAAACAAATGTTGAAATGTCTGAAAAAAACAAGAAAATTTAAAGACAAGAACATAAAATTACTATTAATGTAGGCTTTTTTGCCTACATCACAATTTAAAATATATATATGTATATATACACAGTATAATTTCTTAGCATACCAACATGAGTTGTTTACAAAATGTAAAATATGAAAGTGGCCGTCCTCTGATTTTCAATTGGAAAAAGTTTGGACACCCCAGGTGTACACTGTCCCAAATCCATTACTGACGATGGCAATATTCTTCTTCTCACTACTTTCCAACAGGTTGCGGGGTTCAAATTAGTCCCTGCCCTTCCACTATGTGGCCAAAGTGTGCGAATTGAGACACAGCCTACGTCTGCACGTCGGTCGAGGTGAAATTACAACACAGAAACATCCCAGTGACAAAGTGAAATACTGGACATGAACGGACATAAAACAAAAGTCAAATGAAACCTAAAAAGTGGTCAAGGTAGTCGTTTCCCTTTGAACAACCTGACAGCTGAATGAGGTAGAGGTTTTGTGGTATGGAGGCTTAATCTTCCTCTGGGGACTCTCCAGCGTCTTCCTCTTCGTCTTCCTCTTCTTCTTCCTGACAAGTAATAAAAAAAACATAATATAAGCCATTTACCTCTTATTAGAGGCGGTGGAGTATTGACAGAGTCGTTCAAAACTCGCGAGTTAATTCATTAGTCAAATTCCATGTTGAACATGACGAATTCAATGATGTTGGCAAGTCTGCACTAAAATTGAAAGTCCTCGTTGCCTCTCACATCCCCCTGACATTGCACCGTGCCCCCCCCCAGGAAGGTCCACCCCACTATTTGAGAAGCACTGCTTGACAAAATATGAATGAAATGCTGTCATTGTGAGGAGAAGGAGTGCTCCTGTGCGTAAGTATTTACACGACAGACGGCTCAATCATGGCGGAATCGATGTGTTTTATCACTTTAATAAAAGAGTTTTTTCTTGCACCCCGCTCATCTTACCCTAGGTCGCAGGTCTATGATCGACTTTGTGGTTGTATCATCAGACCTGCGTCTGCATGTTCTGGACACACGGGTGAAGAGAGGGGCTGAGCTGTCAACTGACCACCACCTGGTGATGAGTTGGATTAGATGGCAGGGAAAAATGCCGGATAGACCTGGCAGACCCAAACGGGTAGTGAGGGTGTGCTGGGAACGTCTGGCAGAGTCTCCCGTTCGTTGAGTCTTCAACTCTCATCTCCGGCAGAGCTTTGCCTGCATCTCGAGGGAGGACCGGGATATTAAGTCCAAATGGGCCGTATTCCATGCCTCCATTGCTGAGGGAGCCAGGCGTAGTTGCGGCCGCAAGGTGGTCGGTGCCAGTCGTGGTGGCAAGCCCCAAACCCGATGGTGGACATCGGGGGTTAGGGCTTCTGTCAAGCTGAAGAAGGTGTCCTATCAAGCATGGATGGCTTGCGGGACTCCCGAAGCAGCTGACAGGTACCGGCAGTCCAAGCGGCACGCAGCTTTAGCAGTGGTCGAGGCAAAAACTCGGGTGTGGGAGGAGTTCGGTGAGGCTATGGAGCACGACTTTCGGTCAGCCTCGAAGAGGTTCTGGCAAACCGTCCGACACCTCAGAAAGGGGAAGCAGCCCCCAGTTTACACTGTTTACAGTGCGGACGGGGGCTTGCTGACCTCGACTGTGGATATAGTTGGTCGGTGGAAGGAATACTTCGAGGCCCTTCTCAATCCCACTGACATGCCTTCCATAGAGGAAGCAGAGTCTGAGGATACGTACGTGGACAGTTCTATCACCGTGGCTGAGGTAATTGGGGTAGTCAAATCACTCCCCAGTGGCAAGGCTCCGGGGGTAGACGAGTTCCGCTCAGAATTTCTCAAGGCTCTGGATGTTGGAGGACTGTGTTGGTTGACACGCCTCTACAACATTGCATGGAAGTCAGGAACAGTACCTCTGGACTGGCAGACCGGGGTGGTGGTCCCCATTTTTAAAAAGGGTGACCGGAGGGTGTGTTCCAACTATAGGGGGATCACACTCCTCAGCCTTCCTGGGAAAGTCTACTCCAGGGTGCTGGAGAGAAGGGTACGACCGTTAGTCGAACCTCGGTTAGAGGAGCTGCAATGTGGTTTTCGTCCCGGTCGCGGAACACTGGACCAGCTCTACACCCTTGCAAGGGTACTCGAGGGTATGTGGGAGTTTGCCCAACCAGTCTACATGTGCTTTGTAGACCTGGAAAAGGCATTCGACCGTGTCCCTCGTGGTGTCCTGTGGGGGGTGCTCCGGGAGTACGGGATTGATGGCCCGCTACTACGTGACATTCGGCCCTTGTACAATCGAAGGAGGAGCCTGGTTCGCATTGCCAGCAGTAAGTCGAGCTTGTTTCCGGTGAACGTGGCCTCCGCCAAGGCTGCCCTTTGTCCCCGATGCTGTTCATAATCTTCATGGACAGAATTTCTAGGCACAGTCAAGGGATTGAGGGAGTCCAGCTTGGTGACCTTAGGATCTCGTCTCTGCTATTTGCAGTCAATGTGGTCCTTATGGTCTCATCAGGCTGCGACCTTCAACGTTTACTGGAGGGGTTTGCAGCTGAGTGTGAAGCCACTGGGATGAGACTCGGGACCTCCAAATCCGAGGCCATGGTTCTCAGTCGGAAACGGGTGGACTGTACCCTCCGGGTTGTGCGAGTGAGGTCTTGCCTCAGGTGGAGGAGTTCAAGTATCTCGGGTTCTTGTTCACGAGTGACGGAAGGATGGAGCGTGAGATCGACAGACGGATCGATGCAGCGTCCTCAGTAAAGCGGTCGCTGTACCGGACCGTTGTGGTGAAGAGAGAGCTGAGCCGGAAAGCAAAGCTCTCTGTTTACTCATCAATCTACGTTCCCACCCTCACCTATGGTCATGAGTTATGGGTCATGACCGAAAGAACGAGATCGCGGATACAAGCGGCGGAAATAAGTTTCCTTCGTAGGGTGGCTGGACTCACCCTAAGAGATAGGGTGAGGAGCTCGGCCATCCGGGAGGAGTTCAGAGTAGAGCCGCTGCTCCTTCACATCGAGAGGAGCCAGTTGAGGTGGCTCGGGCCAGTTGGCCAGTTGGCTCGGGCATCTAGTCCGGATGCCTCCCTGGTGAGGTGTTTTGGGCATGCCCAGTCGGCAGAAGGCCCCGGGGAAGACCTAGGACACGCTGGAGGGACTATGTCTCACAGCTGGCCCTGGAACGCCTTGGTGTCCTTCCGGTGGAGCAGGAAGAGGTTGCTGAGACCGGGAAGTCTGGACTTCCCTACTGAAACTGCTTCCCCCGCGACTCGGACCCGGATAAGCGGAGGAAAATGGAATGGAATGCAATCTGCCACATCCAAAAGTATCTCTGAAATGGGCCAAAAAATTCTATGAGGGGTTTTTTGCACATGGATTGAGTGACTCATAAAAACTTGAGGTTTTTTTTTAAGTCATGTATTTTTGAAATTGTGCAAGAGTAAACCTAAGGTTAGAGTTGGATGCACTAACCCGACTCCATCTTGCTCATTGGAATGAAAGGGGTTTGACTTTTTGTTCAGCCTGGTGTGGTTTGAGCTGAGATAAAGCAACCTATCAAAATGGGTGTGCTAAATGACATTTTTATGGTTTGCAGCTCCCAGGGCCTCAGAGCACCTCCCAAAAACTTCAGGCTATGTTCCCACCCAGCCACAAATCAGAGGTGAGCTACGCAAATGCGGTCTGTCTCTGCAAAAACAGGGAGGTTGGTAGATTCTTGGACAGTGAGGGCATGCTAAGAGTTGGGGTCCTGTGTCGTGTTTCGCTCACTCTGTACCATTCTACTTCGATTTTCCCTTTGATGAGAAGCATCCTCGCAGAAGGGACACAAAGCATTGCTCAAAATTATAGGTTAGACACATGTATGAAGGAACATGAGAGGTTTTAATTTTACTGACTTGACAAAATTGCTTTCTTTTCATTTTTCTGTTAATCTGTGTCAGGTGTCGTCGGATGGATGCTTCGTATTTCCAACGTTTGCCAGGCAAAGCTTGCTAATTTGTCAAGACAGGCAGGGTTTAAGCAAACGGGTTTCACTGTGTATGATATGATACCGGACTACCTTCTTGTAGGTGTGTAACAGCCACTATCATTAGGGTCTCTTACCTGAGCAGGCTTTTTCTGGACAACTTGCTGAGGCTGCAAGAGAGCAGAGGGGACACTGTCACACTGTCACTGTCAATCTTCCGCTTCTTAACATTGAGGAGAACAATGAAATACATCTTACACCACTGATTCTCAAAACTACCAATTGTGGTACATTCTGCTTTGAAAATCTCTCTTGAGATGTGACCAACTAGAAGAAAACGTCAACAAGAGTTATTTCTTTTCTTTTTTCTTTTGTTATCTCTTAGATGAGTCACTGCTGCGTTCTTGGGGTATTTTCATTGGGAAGGTTCACTACTGTTCCATGTTTTTGCCATGTGTGGACAATGGCTCTCGCGGTGGTTTGCTGGAGTCCCAAAGCACACCCAGCCAGTCTCAGAGCACGTGTAGAGAAACAACCATTCACACTCACATTTAAACCTGGACAATTATAGTCAACCCAACTTTTTGGAATGTGGGAGGAAATCTGAGTACCCAGAAACCACCCATGAGAAGAACATGCAAACTCCTCAGAGATGCCCAATGAAGATTCCTTTAAATGATTACAAAGAGTCATAAATTTTACAGAGTCAGTGGGATATATCCCAAACGTCCGCCCAGTCAGCATCCCCAGTTTTATGGCAGGTGGCAAAGAGCTAAAGGAAGCAAGGACCCATCACGGGGGGCACTATTAGCTCTAAGGAAGTCTTCTTGGATGATATAAGGTATATAGGATGCAGCTGCCCTTCACACTTCATAGTCATGCAAATTGAAACTGCATGAATGTCTTAGTTGGATAGACAGCCTGTAAGCTCCATTTATAAAGAGTATCATTGGAAATTCCTGGGAATAAACCAAAAAACTAACTCATTCATACACAAAAACAACAGTCAAATAACCGTACAGGCAGGGGTTGCAGTAGCTGCAATGGTTCAGTAGTAAAAGGGTTAGTTCACACAAACAAATACATACAGTACATATATGACTCAAGTTCAGTTTTCATCCGTCTTTTCCGGCAGGTCTTCAGTTGCACATCCACTGTGGTTTAAGGGATAGCTAAGCCATTCTAAATCTTCACAGGAAGAAGCATTACAGCAACTTAACAGCTGAGCAGCCCAACAGCTCTCAGAATGCAAAGAGAACATGGAGTGTATATCCTGTGCTTGTAATCCAGGCCAGCTGCAGGCCAGTCAGCCCCCGGCACCCACCTAAGATCGGTTGTAGCAGCTGGTGGGTTTTGGACCAGCTGGAATGCCACGAAGCTAAAAGCAGATAGGGGATCAATGCCAGCACCGGATGGGTAACAAAAGTCAAGTGCTCGAAAAACATGGCGGTTGCAAGTCTTATCACCCACCATCACATCCTTCTGATTGTCCAGGATGACGACTATAATAATATTAGACATGTACATACAATTACGGGGCTACAGTGACTTCTACGGTGCCATCGGCTTATGACGATCACCCGCCTGTGTCGACCAACCCATCAAGTCCCAGTTCTTATTACTAAAAAAGTGCCTGCTTGGGTCGACTATGACGTGAATGTCACATTTAAGACACGTGTGAAATGACAACAGCAATGTAAGTTATGTCTAGTGGCATTACTGCATTAAAAAGTAAATAATAAAAGATGTGTTACAGGGGCACAACGCAAATATGTGAAACAGACGTGTATATATTGATGTCCGCTAGATTAGGTTGTACATCTATTGATATGTACATTCAAATAGCTGTAATATAGACGTTTAACAGATGTAGCAATGCCTGGTGGGTCATCAACAAACTGCTGTAGAAGAAAAAAAAAAAACATGATCTTCCATTTTCCTTACGTCTCTGGCCAAAGTCACAAGTAAATGTGTAAGCAAAGGCTAGTTTCGGTTTCGATTTTGGTTGCATCAACAACCATTTATGTCAGAGAGGTGCCGACATAAACTGGTTCCACTGTATTAAACATGACCATTAACAAAATCCACTCCCTTTCAGCCCAGACAGCACTCGAGCACCTGAAGTTCTCAGTCGCAGTGTCCCAGCTAACCTTTCCTATATCAAAAGAAAAAACACCGCATTGTCTTCCGCTGGCGGTGGCGGCTTTTTGATGTCGACTGGCTCCGACACCGCAGGTTGCTCGTTGGCCCCAGCAGCTGCTGAGCCGCACAAGTGGCTGCTTGAAGCGTAACGCAAGGGCAGCAAAAGAAGCAGTGTCGCCCATTCAGAAGAATGCTAGGTCATAATAAAGACTCAAAAAAGGGAGTGCGGTGAGGACCCTTTTCTGGGCTGAAACACAATCACCCGAGAATGCGAGCTTCCAAGCAGGCTCTTCGATCACACCAAAAGTCCAATTTGATCAAAGCCTCTACTCACAAACGTACATTGCACAGTCCACCACCCAGAGAGATTCAAGGCCAACAATGAAGAGTTAGTAGTAAGCGCGAGAGTGATTAGACATAACATTGTGTGTACAAGGTGGTACAGGACTTTTCTTCTTCTTTCTTGTACTTTGTAAACATCAAACAACGTGTACATGTACTGTTTTGTAAAATCCCTCATTTTAGCGTATTGATTGTGTTCCGTACTCAAGGAGACTTTGGCAAACCCGTTGTCTTCCAACGCTAGAAGGGCTCTTCTCGTCCGATGAATAAATTACTTTTTGGGTAATTGGCTTAGCCTGTCACACACATACGGGACACGCCAATCACACCATTTTTGACAAAAATTGGCCAGTACTGATCAGTGGCCGGAGCATCCATGGTAGAAGTGTTTTAAGTTATTTTTTCCTAATGTGTTATATGTCCTCTCTTGCTGAAAAGAATGGCAACATGTCTTTGGGCAGCAGGTTATTTTTTGCAGTTTGAAAATTTACCAGCTCAGAAAATCTTAATAATTGTGATTTTGGAATAAAGGGTTTGTATGTTTGCTACAAGCGGCATTAGGAATTGAAGTGAAGTGTACATTTACAGGTATGTTCTGTACGCAACACAACTTTAACCTCCTGAAACCCAGAAAAAGAGAAGCTGCATCTTTTTTGCATAAAATATTTGCTTTGAGCGTAAACAATATGGCATGCGTTTATCTTTTATGCTTTGCAGTGAA
This sequence comes from Oostethus manadensis, assembly GCA_024372805.1. Taxonomy (NCBI): domain Eukaryota; kingdom Metazoa; phylum Chordata; class Actinopteri; order Syngnathiformes; family Syngnathidae; genus Oostethus; species Oostethus manadensis. The sequence continues at coordinate 169,258 of QODF01000186.1, forward strand.
CAAGGTATCTAGTGTCAACTGAATGATTCTTTCATCACCTATATTAAATATCTACAACTATAATAACATTAGACATGGAAAACTATTGCTTAAACTTGATATCGCTGGTTTTCTTAACCTCAGAAGCTCTGGGCCATTTTTCTCAAAAGTGACATACCCAAAATTAAGTTTTTTACTGCATCTACAAGGGAATAAAATGGAGTGTATTTAATATTAATACTTAAGTGGAAATTTCTGATTTTGAATTTAAGACTGAACATTTTCAAAAATATGGTGCTGCAGCATGTAAAAAAACTCAAGTCATAACTGTCAGCTGTGCAAAGCCTGTTGCTAATAAAATATATGTTTTATTATATTAATATAATAAAAAAATTATTTGCAGAGCTCCAACAATGAACAGTAACTAGGACTGAGATTAATTATTAATAAAAAATTATCAATTAATCTTCAACTGATTTAACTCATCAAAATTAGTTAGATTCTTTCATATTTTTCATACAAAAAAAATACTTTGACTTTGGTAAATGTGTCAATAGACCTGAGTAAACTATCCTTACACTTTTATGAGGTAAAAAACAATAAACAAAAACAAATGTGTTAAAAGTTCCCATCGCATAAACTTTCTTGTCTTGTTGCTTATTTACACGTGTGCATGTAATATTGATGCCCATATGAACTGCAATTAAGAAAAAAAGCAACAAGCCTTTTCCGTAACAACACATGAGAGGCATCTGCTTGTAAACAATATTTACAACTTTTAGCCTTGTTCCCGCTCTACTGCCCTTGCCGCGTTGCATTATCCCTTAAGATAGGCACTGCTGTTTGCTCTAGCTAACGGTTACTGAGCCTGCTAACCTTTGCCCCTCCTTTGAAGCCCACTGGACAATTGGACCGGCTAAGTTCAACCATACCCTCCACAAACACGCATCTGCACGGATGAAAAGTCCGTAATGGGTTAGGAGGCTGTTAAAACCTGGAATGTTTGACATTTAAATAGTTAAAGTTTAACAACTGTGCCTAATAGAGCACTTTGCATTGGTGAACGTTTTACTTATATGGCAGGTTTGTGGAACACTCAGCAGGGGGAAAACACAGTCTGCGTTGTTTTTAGATAGATTGAAGTTGTGTATGTCGTTATGCAAAGGGACATAACGGGCTAATGGGCAATTTTACTGTGTTTAATCATCAGTGAATTACTCATAATTGACCAAATTCTGAATGATGAATTAGAGAAGTGTTTCTCTAACTTTTTACAGTTGAGTACCCTTTCAGACGTTTGACCTGAAGCCATGTACCCCCTACTCCTGCAAAAAAAAACACACCTTCTTGTATGAATTAACATGAAATATTGAACATAAATAATTGCTTCATTCATTTTGTAGTAATTTCGGCTCAAAATGTCATATTTTGCATGGTCACATTTTGATAACTTATGAAAACAGCACTAATAAATAGATAAGTAACCAAGACCAAATAATGAACACAGGACAACAATTTGCATATTAATTTATTACCAAATTGAAAGGGAAAGTTCAACAATAATGATAAAGCATGTTAAGACCTAAGTGTTTTTAATCTTTACTCATGGTGGAATTACATGATACAGTAGATCACTGCCTATTTGAAGTTCAGCATTCGCTCCCTAGCATATTTTATGATTGATTTTCTTATCTTTATATTGGAAACTATTAAATAGAAAGTGGTTTGATGGCGCTATTTGCAGAGGAAAAGCATGCTGCAGATGTTAAACCTAGAAGAGGGTGCTGTTTCACAAGTCACAAGTCGTTTTCTGTGGGTGGCAAAAATAACCCGATGTCCATATGCATCTCAGGTTCTCTTTCTTGTGCATTGTAGAGCTATAAAAACAGATAAAAAGCGAGGCTCAGTTGTCCACATATTGGGATACGCCTGTGTCTTCCACAAAGACCACTATTAAAACACCTCCAAAAACCTGCAACAAGTATTTTTAGGTTTTATATACATACTGTGACCATGTAGTAACAGGTACATTCATGATAACGTGTAATACTTACAGTATTTTGCATACTAAGCATTACCGGAACTTCCTGTCACTGCACATAAAAGGAGCGTTGTTGGCACGTTTGCAAATGCTTTCACAGGCAGAATAATATGCCCCATACGCGCAGTGATGAGTTGACTATTGTTTAGTAGTCCATGAGTAGTCTATTGTTTTAGCTTTACATTGCACAGAAAAAAGAAAGACGTGTGTTCATTTTTCACATAAAGCTTGTGGATGATGTTTTTGTTTTGGTTTTTTTTAAGTGCAGTTTTGCCTTAAACGGTATTAGAAAAACATGGTGCACCAGAGCTTGATGAGTCGGTCAACCTAGACGGGATGTCAACGTAAGCGGGATCGACTTATGCATGTTCCCCATGTTTGGCCGTTCTGTCCGTATTTGTTTTTGCTCTAGCCCAGGAGAGTGTTTTATTCTGTTACTTTATCCAGCAAAGCAACGCAATAACTTTTTCAATCTTAACTCCACGTCACTGCTAAACTTCCCATTGAGCGCATAGAAAAGAAATGTTTAGTTAACCTGGTGGCAGCATTGCTGGAAATGTTATACACTGTAGAATTTTAGAACAGGCTGACCCACTGACTCCACCCACTGTCCCAAAAGCCAGTCCCCCTACATGAGTTATGAGTTGCACCTATCAGGGACCAACTAAACCCTGCGATTAGGGGGCATTTGCCCAAGGGCCCGTTGTTGAGCAGAAAACTGTGTGTCGTTGTAAAGAATGTGGAAAATTCCTCGCACACAAGCAGCCTTTTGTTAGGGAGGTTTTTTTGGAGATGGGGGGTAGAAGGGTTGCTCTGGAAGGAAAGAAAGGAGCAGACAAATTGGACTGGCTCCATTTAGGAGCCTCTTGCTGTTTGAAGTAAAATCTGTTCCCAGAGTATCTCAAAAAAGGAGGGGGGAAAATGTAATGACCCTTTTCTTTGAGTTTTGTTTACAGGGTGGAAAAAAAAAATCATGCGGAATTCCATTTGCCTTGTTCGTACAGAAACGTACACATGTTATGAATTAACCTGTCGGGACTAAAAGAGCTCACTTCCTGCCTCGAAGCGGTGGCTACACAAATAATGACAAGAAAGTTAGGATATATTTTAAGGAAGTTTAAAAGGAAAAGAAAAAACTCACAAGACACCGCTGAACAAGCTGTGGAGCTTAGGGGCTGTCCACACACATCTTTAGGTCAAAACCACAAATTATTTTATCATTCAGCCTTTCATCCACACAGAAAAGGCGTACCCTGAAATGGCTTCCTATTTTTTATTAGAGTGGAAAAATCAGAAGACGTCGGCTTGTCGTTGTTGTGTAGTCTAGCAAACTGCTCCTTTTTCAAAACGATGACGTCACCCAAAATTTAATGAGGAGAAAAAGATTTGTACATATATAGATATAGGCAGCACATGTCTGTAAGTGGCAGGTGTAAAAAAGCAAAACATGTGAATGTCCAAGAAATGGCTAATTTGGGTTTTGTTTATGCCGACAACTGCTCCACTGTATCATTATAACTTGGAAGCAGATCTAAATACTGATGAATGACTGTTATCGGGGACAAACTGAAGTAATATGTGCATGAGTTTGATGACACAAAATCCCCCACAGGGAATTACAGAGGGTTCAAACTAAGTTTTGCGGCAACTTTCGAGACCAAAAATCCATTCCTCTGCGCTGTTACGTTGCAGAATGAAATTATTAAACTCTTCCAGAGGCAGGGCAGGGAGGTAAGGAGTTGGGGATAGGAACGGGGGGGTTGCGTTGGGGAGGTCCTCTGAGAACTCCCAGTCAGAACAAAAGGTCTCTAGTGGTTGGAATTCAACCCTTCCGCAGCCCAAACTCGCAGAAGGTGGGGGGTGGAGAATGTAGGCAATGAGGCAAAGGGTCTGACCAACTTATCCCCCACCGCTACCACAAATACACAATCAAAACCTCCTTTCAGTGTGTGATCTCTGGGGTCTTTCTTTGCTCTCCCTGGAGAAGCAGTGCAATTTAGCAACTAAAAATAACTACCAGTAAAAGTACCCTATCCAGGATACATTGACTTAAGACCATATGTAAGTGTAAAATTGTAAAGTACACATCCCTGGCCTTAATCCAAATTCCAGTAAGGATGAAATGTGTGCCCGAAATGTAACACTACAAAAACAGTTTGGATTTTTATTTTCCTGGAAAACCTTTAAAATAAATCGAAATTCTGGAAGCGAAATTCCTTAATATATTGAAGTTTTTTCTACTGCACAGAAATTTCCATTGAAGCTCCGCGGACTGGCTGACTGACGTCAACGTAAGCAGTTGGCGACATAACCAAAACTAGCACTAGTCTCTTGCACATTTACTTGTGACTTAAAAGGAAAACTGCAGGGTTTTTTTAAATTGTTTTGCCCATCATCCACAATCCTTGTGTGAAACATATTTCGAAGATTAAACTCTAAAAAAAAACTCACTAAAGGCCAACAATATTCCCTTTACATAACTGATGTTATAGTATCCAAGCTACAGCGATTTTGTTATTGTAGCAGCTAACACAAAAACTATACTTTCCTGGCAGAGTAACACAGCACCTAGCTAGTCTGAGCATCACTCACAACGCATCAAGCCACTGCCAAGCGGTATGTCCCATGAATTGCATTGTTACATCCCTCATTAGGCTCTCTCTTTACAACACAGGCCACACAGGCTGGACGAGAAGAGGCTTCACTCTGCACACTGCTGAGGTTTGGTTCATGTCGGACGTTGGACATTCATCTCCGTCAACCCCTTTGGGTCTCAGATTGTACTGTATGTCGATCTAGGTGGGCCACCATGTATTGTGTGTGTGTGCGTGCGTGCGTGTGTACATATACATATATATACACATATACATACATACACACATATACATATACATACACACACGTATATACACACATATATACATACACACACATATATACACACACACACACATATATACACACACACACATATACACATACATGCATACATATACATGCATACATATACATACATACATACATATACATACATATATATATATTTAATTTTTTTTTGGAAATAGGAAGCTGATGAGTCGGTTAACTTCGACGGGTTGTCGACTAGGTTGACTTTAACAGGTTCCAGTTAACAGTTGTATTATAACTAGTCCTTGACTTTACCATTGCCATTACTTCCTCCACATTTATTTGCACTTGCCACCAGTGTCTGCCATGCACTTTGCACCAGAGCCCTTCCTCTCCCATTCAGACAGTAATTTCCGCAGAGTTGCATGTGGCCACTATTAGTCTCACAGTAGCCTCCATTGAGTGTTTCTGTTGGTCACGGAAGAAAGAGGAGATGAGTACGAGTGTGTGTGAGTGTGTTCTGGGTGTGAGGAACTTCAGATGGGACTGCGGAGAATCGAGCACAAAGAGGCAGCTGTGTGTGGAAGGAAGTGGTACGTGGAGAGGAACTGGTGGAAAGGAAAGCAGAGCATTGATGAGAAACCGTACACACGCCGCATTTCCTACTTGGCAGGCCTTGTTAGAGGGCTGTCCTCACAGAGTACATTCGACTGGAGGTCACGGTGCACGGAGCAGAAAATGTCTGACTCATTTCCTATGTCCAAGGGTGAGTAAAGACACAGTCATCCTCTAACTTTCACCGCATGGTTATTATTGTTAGTATGGCTGACAGTGCTCATCTTTTCTGTAGTAAAAGGACAACAAACCTACACACCGAGACCCAAACTCACAGTTTTATGTTATATATATATATTGTATATGTTTTCTGATGGATTTAGGATGAGAAAATACCATTAGTATTGGTATAATCTCTTGAGCCCTACAATGTGTTTGCCTAAAAAACAAATCCAACTACAATAGATCCCCGCCTAGTCGTTGTTTGGCAATCGCTCACCCGCATATTTAAATGTATTTCTCTCCTTGCAATAGTAAATAATGCATTTTTTGAATGCCAACCTAAGCAGAAAGTGGTTTGATGGGGCTTTCTGCAGAGGACAATGAATGCTGCAGCTGTGAATCCAACAGAGAGTGCTTTCCCACAAGGCAATTCACTCAGCAAGACATGATGTTGTGTAACTGCACATTTTAGTCGTCCCTCACCCATTTATGGTTTGAGTTATTTAATTAATGATCGCTGTTTCATGGTTGACCATGGCCTGTCATTAGTCAAAAATATTGAAAGACAAGTTATACGTTGTATTCTGGCCACTAGGTGTCAGTAATATCACACTGAAGAGACATTACATTACCGTAACACCGCAAGTAGTCAGTCATAGCATGTCCGACATGACATAGTGAAAATAAGTTGTCCCATTCCGTGTGGAAGTGGTATGTTTTTGGCTTCTTATTATGTCCTTCTTCCCCATTTCGTTTGAAACACTTTGTTGAGAATTTAGAATAAATAAATTCGAGGCTAAGTAATTAGCTTGGTATCAAAATAATGCTTAAAGCGACGTCTGTCTCCTGTGTCCTTGCAGTGATCCTGTACCCAGCGCATAATTGTTGCGCAGCGTAGTATGCCAAAGAATAATAGGTGTGTAAAAGTGACTACATGGTGTTATGTCATGTCTACAGGGCTCTAATAATGGTAAAAACTGCATTAAGAAAGTTCTAAACAGATTTTCTAACTACAAAAATATTTGATAAATTTGATAAATTGATTAAATGTATTAAGATTGATTAAATTGATTAATATTGAATCTTATGTCGCGGAAATTCACTTATCGCAGCCGGGTCTGGATCCAATTAACCGCGAGGGATGACTGTACAACACTGTATACTGTACGCCTGTTATTGGTAATTAATGTGTAAAATAGAATTTAAATAACCATGAGAGGCAAATTAAAGAGGTAAGAATACCAAAATAGACATTAAGGGGACGTTTTATGGGTGCGTCCAATAATCTTCACCATTCATGTGGGGCCTTGGGATGCAACCCCAGTGAATGGCAGCAATCTACCATAGATGAAAGGCAAGACTTGTTGTTTTATACAGTTACGTCCAGTTTATTTCTCCTTGTTTGCCACATCTCATGACTCATTTTTAGTCAGCAATCCGCCTACGACTAATCTGGACAGCAGTGCCATGCATCACATCAAAAAACTCAGAAGAATTAATGAGACACAGGCTACATTCTTTTTTGAACAGTGCACCACAGTATCAACATACTGCTCTTATTGAACAGAACGTGTTTAAAAGTCCCATTTTGTACTATATTAGAGTAATATATATATATACATATATATATATATATAAATACACACTGTATATATTACTGTATACTATTATTATTATTATTTCAAATGTGTAGCAAAGTCTGTTTTTCTTTTCTGGTGGTGGGTATATGCCCATGAGGAAGGAAGTTTTTCTCTTCTTGAGGTCATGAAAACCTGAAACTTCAAAAGTTTGAGAACCTTTTCTCTCAAAAGTGTCACTGGCAAATTTGAGTGTGATGTAATAGATGCTTTAGGAAAAAAAGTAGAACTTTGTAGGAGAGACAAAAAGTCAGTAAAAACAACTACATTTAGAACTAGAAGTACACTTGATTCTTGGATTGTCTATTGAAATTTGGCCATCACAGCAGCCAGGGCCTTTCTAAGTCTAGACAGTGTAATAATTACATCCGGACTTAGGACTACTTGTTTCATATATCACACAATGTTCTTCCATCACATGTTTTGACTAACTGACAGGTAAGTGACCAAGTCCAGATGAGGCCTGAGTGTAATGTGTAGTAATTTAATACAGATTGAGAAACATTTAGATCCCGCTATATCTGTAAAACAGGGAAAAATCCTCCCTGGAGATACTGTACTGTGCTTCGCGCATGCATGATTTGTGGATGTGTAGAGCTCCACTATGCTGTCAGTGTGCCACGGAAGTTGACAGTGCACTGACCGCTCGTGACTGCTTTGGGGTGAGGGGGGGAACCTCTCAGCAGCACCCACTGCAGCTCTGTGAGAACACAAACTGCAGAACAATACGAGCTTTCACTTTTAATCCACAAATATCGGGGAAGTCTCTAACAACGACAGAAAAAGTTGCTAGATTTGTCGGCAGTCGCTTTTGAGAAAATATGTCGGCAAGAGGGTTTGGAATGTCGCCAGGTTGGGAACCAATGCTCAAAACAAGGGAGGCGATAGATTTTTCTTACATTTGGCAGCCTCATAATAGGCGAGTCAAATCTATTGGCTACCAAACTCAAATGGCACATTATAGCAAAATCTTTACGTTTAATTACCATTAACAGTGCAAGTTTGCTTTTTTGGCGCACACTTACAAACACCATCTGCATCCTACTGCCAAAATTTGACTACAACCAAGCTCAAAGTCTTATTTTGCTAAATCTTGTGCCTCTGCTCACAAGTTAATCATTCATTTGGAGACAATTACTGCACAAACGAGAAAACAAAACCATAATTCTATTCCTCGATCTGACCTGATGTGAAGTGATACTGTGGGAAAAAATATGAAAATCAACTAACTGTTCCGTTGTCAAGGAGTTTGTAGAAGACTGCAGCCAGACAGGATGGCCATTAAACGGCAGACTGGTTTGAAGGACTGTCTGTGTGTACTTCATGTGGAGGTCAATGTGTGGGTGTCGAAGCGTAGGTGTGTGTACCTGGGACATGCAGGCACCAGCACACAGGACTACAAAGAAGGCACCGCGGCAAACTTCAAAGGTTTTTTATCAGTTCAGTCTAAGGGTTCCGTGGTGGCCTTGCAGCTGGGTTGAGGAACTGATTTGGTGGATTTGGTGACGCACTAATAAATCCCCCTTCCGATTAACATCTAAGCTTAAGCCTTTAAGATTTTATAATATTTTCCACACATTACTGATCGTAAATTAAGCCTTAAACCCATTAGCCACGGAGTGCCACCAAAACTTTGAACTATGCTATGAAGCTATGGCCCAATTATGTTATCCAGTCCATACCGCAAAATTAATCACTGTATTGTGAAGGCACATGTTTCTGAAAGTAAGAAGTAAGTGATCCTTCCTTTGCTGTGTATTCAAACTCCTATTTGTCAGTGTCTGCAGCAATAAATGAGATTCACAATGTTGGGGGGAGAAATATTAAACTTGATGAGTTTCAGCCTAAATGCCATGTGCACGGCTTTTTTAGTGCGTTTTAGCCAAAAATTAAAAAAATCCCAGAACTATACGAGGTTGAACCATATTGCAGTTGTGGAATATGTTTCTTGAATTAAATTCAAAATGTTTATTTGGATATTTTATACATATTTCATGTATGTAAAGTTGAGTTGTTTCGGTTTTTGAGAAAAATTACTGCTAAAATTATGTCTCCGTTTTCGTGCAGTGTCCCGGTTATGGATTGGCTAAACAGAGAGCGTAACAAACTAGTCCATGGAATCGAGTGCCTGAACAGGGCATCCACACGCTAGTGATTCTTTTAGGGTTGGGACACCTTAGACAGATTCCGGCCAGGGATTCCGTTAACCATCTATATTATTTGTGAGTGATTGGTTTATTTGTTCATAAAATGCACACAGAATAACAGTCGTATCAGTAACAACTCGTATCAGTCGCCTTCCTTCCTCTAATTAGCACAGTGTGCTATACTTTAATGAGGTATTGAAGAGCACTGGATATTTCTGACTGTTAGATGAATCTGTGTTTTGTTATTATTATTATTAATAAACACGGCTGCAGAAAATCTCTAAATTTTGATGAAGAAGGTGAGAAAAATGATTAAATATAAAAAGAAGTATGAAGGTAGCATCCGTTACAATAGGATTGCCATGTTAAAGTTCCTTCAGTAAACACATGTTGCAGGGGGAATGGTTTAACTGGGAAACATTACATCTGGGCCAGTGTATGTAATGAATGCTAACTGCTGCTGAAGGGAGCAAGTATAGAGCTCAAAACATCCACTCCTTAAAGTTAAGTTTGTAACAAACAAATATTTGTCATTTGCTCAGTATGTATTTCTGAAAAACTATAATTATTCCCTATAAAAAGGGTTTTGTGTTGACATTTTTGCATTTCTGGAACAGATGAATTGGTTTTAAATTATAGCTGGGATCATCTCCAGCAGACCCACGACCTTGATGAGGATAAGCGGTATAGAAAATGTATGGATGGATGGGTTTTACATTATTTCTAATGGGGCAGATTGATTCAGTTTTCCTACATTTTGGTTTTCGTCTGACCTTTTGAAACAGATTAATGATGAAAACCAAGGTTCAACTGTACAGTATTCCCAATATATTTGTATTCTTACCACAAAAATAAAACACTGTAGTGTTCCTGCATACAGCTCATCCCACACTTTGAGAATAAATATTCTTGATTTTTATTCTTGTCTGTTTTGAATGTTTAAGATTACTACACAGTAACATAAAGCTGCCAAGATCCTCACAAAAGCAACCGAGTGGAGCGCCGTGGACAGAACATATGTGAACTTGAGTGGACATGCAAACAGTCCATCTACGCACACCCTTCCTGGTGGCACCTCCGACTCCATTTCCTACCGTTATCAATCACGCCTGTCGCTTCGCTGCTGATAAACACTGAGGCCTTCAAGCTGTCAGAGGCATTATTTCACTTTTCCTGTGTTCAGAGTGGGAGAGTAAACATTTTCTTTCACTGATAACATTAAGGGAAGGGGGAGGGGTTCTTCTTAAACACATTCCCACTGCAGGGACAAGCAACAGGTGAAATCATTTCTCCAAATGAATTGAAAACCAGACAGCAAAGCAGCAGGAATGAAGAAGATGACAGGAAGTGTGCGGTAATAAAAATCACACTCTCTTTCTTTCTCAGGCTTTCCTCGTGTATCTCCTTCCTCACATGGAGGGCGTTAAACTGGTATTAACGTGACAGCAGGGCACTAAACAAGTTATATACAAAATATGACTATACAATATCAGGCGTGATTTAGTGGTTCTGTATCCATTGATTGACATGTGGACCGCCCAATGACTGCATGAACATATACAAATCGGTGGTTTAAGCAGAAACTCAAGCCAACGGCAGTAATTTATTTTTTTTAAATCACACGCCGCATGCTTTTTGTTTAAATATCCAGCATTAGCGGACATAACCTGTGACTTACCCATTTCCTGGGTCGCCCCCTGGGTCTTTTCTCCCCTGTTGCTTCAGCTTTCTGTGGATAAAACAAAGAGGAACACTTTATCCTGTTGATGACGCCGTAAGATGCGCAGACGGTGATAACTGATATATTTGATCTATTTTATTTAGGTTATAGGGTGTAGTTTCATAGAAAGCCCAGTTATACACATTCAGCATTCAAATTCACACTGTTTATGTTTTGACACTCAATTTCCACCTTTCTTAGCCAATTCAAACATCAAAATGTTGAACTCATTTAGGCTATCCAGCCCAGCTATTGACACAATTCACACAATTCCTGTATTCTACAATTTCTCAACCAGTTCCAACCGTTCCAACGTGAATGCCTTCAGGGCATTCCTGACAATTTTCCGCGTCCAAAAACTCACACTTTCCCCACAATTATATGTTGATTGTAAAACAAACTTACTTTGATCTTGAGAACTCTTGACGACTTCCACAGCCCTCAATCAATTCAAGGTATTCTGACGTGAAAGGACATTCAAGCGATCTATGTCCCACATGCCAAAAATTCTCATTTTCCACATAATTTTCAGCCCCTGGGCATGTCTGTGCCATGAAACAATGGCATGAACAAAGTGAGACCTGTTGTCAGTCATACAGTCTCTTTATCTTGGTGAGGGCAGACGGCGCCAATACAATACACACAGCAGAAGAGGGTAGCCACGGGAAGAGCAATGCAAGGTAATAGTGTTAAAATCAAGAGGGAAAAGATGATTGCAACACCAAATGCCCCGGTGTGGGACTATTTCAGCTTCCAACCAAATAAGCAGGCGGAGCCCATCAACGCGGACGAGCCAGTATGCCGAGTTTGTTCGACTGTAGCGGTAACGAAAAGGCAACCCAATCTTGCCCATGAAAATGTAACGACCGACTTGGGGGAAAACTACACATCGAGATGCAGAGCCATGGTCCCGACAGCGAACACACACTGCAACGTTTGTGTGACAAGGTAAACGGAACGGTGCAAATTGGTTTATGTTTACAAAAGAAATGCTGCTCTTTAACACAGCTGAAAAGCCAGGATTTAGAAAAATGTTGCAAAGGTTTGACAGTACGAGCTGAGAATACATGTCACAAAAGTCAATTCCACAACTTTAGAGAGAGATGACATACTAAAGGATATATTAAATTATTATGTTTATTATTCGATGCCATTTTCTCTCAGGTATTCACCTTGTCATGATCTGATGATGGCAAAGGAAAATAAGCTTTCTCTCTTGGAATGTGATCGGGTTGTTAGCTGCGTAAGCACTCGCAGCGCATCAATGCTGCGGAAATTGGTTGCAGTAAGACAGTTATTTGAAACTTCTTAAAAGATCCTGAGGGTTATGGAACAAAAAAGTCAAGACCCAAAGACATTTCACCAACCCAGAAAAAATATTGTCTTCAAAGGCATAATCTCCTTCAACGCCTCAAAATTGCTCATTTGGAATTTGTCTGAGCGCACCAAACATTCATTCATTTATTCATTTTCTATACCGCTTATCCTCATTAGGGTCGTGGGTATGCTGGAGCCTATCCCAGCTGACTGGGCGGGAGGCGGGTACACCCTGGACTGGTCAATCGCAGGGCAGACATACAAGCAACCACACTTACATTCCGCACCAAACATGGGACACTGAAAGGTGGAAGAATGTTTTATTCTGTGATGAGAAAAAATGTAATCTTGATGGTCCTCAATTATGGTCTAAAATGAATGGCATGTCAAGATCCCTCCTGAGATGTTTTCCACACGGCACAGTGGAGGGAGTGCCATCATGATCTGGGGTGCTTTTTCCTTCAATGGAACAATGGCGCTTCAGGTTGTGCAGGGGCGTCAAATGGTAACTAGCTATGTGGAGATGTGTGGTCATAACTGTGTTTTCAACAGGACAACGCTGCAGTTCAAAACGTGAACTGCACAAAGGACTTCTTCCAAAGGAATAACATCACTCGTTTGGACCTTCCTGCATGTTCCCCTAATCTAAAGCCAATTTAGAACATCTGGGGATGGATGGCAAGGGAAGCAGGGAAGGGAAACAATGGACGTCAGTTCCTGATAGTAGAACTGATGGCCCTTTGTGAAGCCATCTTCACCACCTGGAGCAACATTCCCACTAGCTTCCTGGAAACACTGGCATCCAGCATGCCCAAACCAACTTTTGAAGTGATTAACAAAAATAGCAGCTATTCATTACAGTCCTTTTCTTGAATTGTATATCTAGTTTAGAGGGGTTTCAGGTTTTTGAGCTGTGGTCTTTGACTTTCGATCAGCTGATCACCAGTCTACTTCATTGTAGTTTTCTTAAAAATAACGTTCTTGTCACGTCTTGTAGACCCAATCTTGTCTGTCATCATACATTAAAGAAGACCTATTATCTGCTAAAACCAGATATTCACACACATCAGCTTTGATTTTAGAAAACAGTGATTGATATTTTTGCTTTTTTTGTGTTATGATGCCATCCAAACCCCAAGCCGTTTCTCCTTGGTTCGTATTAATTTGGTCCGTCTAGTTAGTACCTAAACAATTACTCAATTAATCAAAGCCATATGCTTCACACTGACTAAGAAAGTACTGGTTAGTTGCAGCACTACCATTAATCAGCCTGGGCAATGATCAAGTGGGTTAAAATCCATCCATCCATTTTCTATGCCGCTTATCCTCTTTAGGGTCATGGATATGCTGGAGCCTATCCCAGCTGATTTCGGGCGGGAGGCGGGGTACATCCTGGACCGGTCGCCAGTCAATCGCAGGGCAGACATACAACCATTCACACTCACATTCATACCTATGGACAATTTAGAGCCGTCAATTAACCTAACATGCACTATTTTGGAACGTGGGAGGAAACCGGAGTACCCAGAGAAAACCCACGCGCGCACAGGGAGAACATGCAAACTCCACACAGAGATGCCAGACGGAGATTTGAACCCAGATCTCCTGACAGTGAGGCCAACATGCTACCCACTCATCCACTGTGCGAGTGGGTTAAAATAATAATCTGTTTTTAAATAATAAATAGAAATTAAAAAACGCAAAACTATTTGTGACCTGTCTAATGACCAACCACAATGTCCACTCAAGTCGTTATACTGTCATCCCGGTGTTTGCTTGGGAAACTACATTATTAATGTGGACATTCGATGGTGGGAAAGCCAACACTGTATTCAATTAATCATTAGTGTGTATTATATTGCTAAGTTATATGCACAAATTAATCCTTTTTTAAAAATTCATGGATTCAGACGGTGATCCGGATCACCCCCCAAAATGTATTCAGTTCTTCCATATCCCATTTGCGACAATGTCTGAAAATGTCATCCAAATTCATCCAGAACGTTTCAAGTTATTTTGAACAGATGGCACCTAACACAAACAAACAGATGGCACCTAACTTGCATTTAAAAGAAAAACAGGACCAAATTTCACATAGTTGAGAAAAAGTTTGACTGCACAAACAATAAATAAATTAAGAGGCTTATTTTTAAGTTAAATCAAACTCCACCAGTTTAACATTTTCTTGTTATTGTTGTATGTGACAGTGGGATTTCCCTTATATTGTCTTTTTGTTTACCTTTGAGTAAGGTCTCTGCAGCAGAAGCACTCCTGCACAAAACTCCCGTCAGTGAAAGATGCTCCAACAGTGTTGCTCCAATATGCACACAACGCTCATTTGCACGTTGCTTTGCTATAAATTAATGTGTTATGACTCGTAGTTTTTCACCTCGGATGATCTGTGTTTTGTCTCGTAATGGGGCCTCACATTCCTGCTTTTGACCAGCACTACATTTCTGAGCGTATGAGACACAGCGAGCGGTTTGGCACTGGGATCTGGAAGAATGAACATAAATTGGTCCCTCCATTGACACTTTTATTACGTTTGGAAGAAGCCATGGTTCTCATTCGCTCGGCAAGTAAACAAACTACTTCACTGACTCATTTTGAGTGACGTCACTTAACTGTAGTAACTGAAGTAATTACACGCGCAAACTGACACTGCGATTATTATTAGAACTGTCAACAGATTAAAATATTTGGTCGCAGTTAACCACATTTTGTCCATAGTTAATTCATAATTAATCACATTTAATCGCAGATGAAAAAAAGTTTTTATCTATAATAAGTAGGGTAAATCTCATTCATTCATTTTCTATACCGCTTATCCTCATTAGGGTTGCGGGTATGCTGAAGCCTATCCCAGCTGACTTTGGGCGGGAGGCGGGGTACACCCTGGACTGGTCGCCAGTCAATCGCAAGGCAGACATACAACCATTCACACTCTAATGGACAATTTGGTCGCCAATTAATCTAACATGCATGTTTTTGGAATGTGGGAGGAAACCGGAGCACCCGGAGAAAACCCACACATGCACGGGGAGAACATGCAAACTCCACACAGAGATGCCCAACGAAGATTCGAATCCTGATCTCCTGACTGTGAGGCGAACATGCTACCCACTCAGCAACCGTGCGGAAGGATGTAAATGTCTTTGTAGTAAATGACTCAACACGCAACTACAAAAATAACGTATGTAAAGGCATATCAATTGTACTGTAATCCCTCGTCTATCGCGGGTTTTAGGTTCCAGACACCACCGCAATAGGTGAAAAACTGCGGCGTACATAAATCAACGGGATATTTTTTTCAGAATTATTCCTATTTTTTTAATCTTTGTAAATTAAAGCTATTGTAAACCCTCCCAACATACCTATATAAACCCCTTTATACAGTCAAACAATTTTTAAAACTAAAATTACTTTTACATGCTTTACGTGAAAGAAAAAATTACAAAAAAATTACCGCTTGTAATAAAAATATAATAAAAATTTGAAAAAATATAACACTTATCTCCTCAGAAACCCACAATATAAAGAGGAGTCCGCAATATAGATTTTACATATAATATATTTTTTTTATCTGCGACGTACGAAGGGTGCAATAGGTGAACCGTGATTTGGCGAGGGATTACTCTATATACTGTATAGGCCATTATTTTATTCAAAAATAATATACAATTAGGAATCCCTCAGTTTTTAAATGTTTAATGTGAGGGGCGATTTGTCCCACTTTGTCCACAGTCCTTTATCTGTGATCATCAGTTAAGACAGAAGCCCCACATAGCTGTCCTCGGCTATGCCTGTTGTTAACTTGTGCCTACATTGTAGCGCGCAGTTCCAAGCAAAAAATCAGCCCAGAGATGGCTCGCATCTAAACAACACGTGTTGTAAAAAAAAAACCTTCCGTTAACACGTTAATAACTTTGACAGCCCTATCCATCCATCCATCCATCAATTCGTTTTCTATGCCGCTTATCCTCACTAGGCAGGTGTATGCTGGAGCCTATCCCAGTTGACTTCGGGGAAGAGGAGGGGTACACCCTGGACTGGTCGCCAGCCAATCACAGGGCAGCGCAAACGGCCATTCACACTCACATTTATACTCTGATGGACAATTTAGAGTCGCCAATTAACCTAACATGCATGTTCTTTGGAATGTGATAGGAAACGCACGCACGGGGAGAACATGCAAACTCCACGCAGAGATGCCAAGCCAAGATCTTCCAGATGAATATTTCCCATTCACAATTGGTCACAGGTCCGTAAAGGGCCATCACTGGGTCCAGATCCGGACCAAGGTCTGCCATTAAGTAGTACGCTAGCACGCTCTGTTAACTATCACTGTTGAAGTCGACACACAACTTTGTTCATCAGTGAAACCTAATGAAACTAATCATCTATCCAGACTCCAGGCGTGTCTTTTTTATTGTTACCTTTCCCTTTAATTGATAATGGAAATTGTGCCCACCCCTGCTGACGTTTTTTCCACAATTTGACAGGGCTTAAAGTCATCATGCATGTAACAGGAAACTGTCACAAAGGCTTAGACCAGGGGTCGGCAACCCTTTTGGCTAAGAGAGCCATGAAAGCCACACATTTTAAAATATATTCCCCTGAGAGCCATATGATATTTATATATTTTTTGGTCTTGTCCAGCATCATAACAGCTGAATGGGAGTCAAGCTGCCTTTAAGTGCTGAGCAAAAATTGCTTTGCCAAGGGAGACTTCATAATCCAAAGGAGTCTCCTTTGGCATTTGACTGCGTTTATTATGAATTTTGTTGAACCCACATTTCGATGCCGCACCAGGCGTGTCTTAAAGATATCAAGAACTGGATAATCGGACGATCT
Source organism: Oostethus manadensis (assembly GCA_024372805.1). Classification (NCBI taxonomy): domain Eukaryota; kingdom Metazoa; phylum Chordata; class Actinopteri; order Syngnathiformes; family Syngnathidae; genus Oostethus; species Oostethus manadensis. The sequence goes on from QODF01000186.1 coordinate 186,577, forward strand.
ATCCTTTAACTCCCACATACAACAATTGTTTTTTTTTACTTGGAAAATATCAAAATAGTAATAATAATAGAAAAATGCCAGAAACAGGGCAAGAGATGAGAAATTTCCTGAACTAGCTTCACTGCATTGGCTTCTAGGGTATTTAGGAATTTCAATTCAAAAGCATCCTCCTCACCTAAAACGTCTTATTTAGTTCCAAATATTTGACTGTCAATCAAAATATATGACAAGAAGCAGATGTGTGGGTCATTCAAGTGTCGGGACTCCTCACCTTCTGTGCTGCCTTTGAAGGGCCCTTGTTCTTACTTCCTTTGGGGCGCCCCCTCGGACGCTTGGGGACGGGCTCTCCACTGGGCTCCTGAAGGGAAGGGGAGGGCATGACATGAGTGTGGAGAACAGGAAACAAAACTTTGGTGTCCCCCGCCCCCGTTTTGACACTACATGCCCACTCACACACACACCCACGCACGCACACACACACAATCCTGCTTTTTCAAGTATCTGCCCAAGTACATTCAATCATTGTGTGCTTTTTAAAACAAAGTGTCTTCCAATAAGAACCACATGCAACCACACAAAGCCTCCAGCCTAATGTAGCATGTGGAATCTCTACAAAAACGTGATTTTGCTGTGAAATGTTGGGCGGGAAAGCGACCTGGCAGTGAATCACATTTCTTTTAAACATATGTAACCACTTCATGTCACAGCGTCTGGGACTCCACTCATGGAAGTTGCCAATTAAATGTCCCAGTCTGGAAATATGCATAACTCTTTTTATATGCATAAACATGTGGCCTTCAGTTAGGGGTGGGCGATACTGCTCATTTTGGTATCCATCCGATACCAACTAAATGCTTTCACTGATTGATTTTGTGACTTCTTGATCCTGATTATAACTGAGATTATATGCAAAATATATTAGTGAACAATTTAGCAATATAAGGTAACAATATAGTTAAAAAAATATTACAAATATTCCCTTTTAATCCCTCATTTATTACGGGTAATAGGTTCCAACCACAAAGTAGTATTCCTTCTTTCCCATCCAGCAAAAATTAGTTGAAATTACATAAAAAGAAGTGATAGGTACAAAGACGTCTCTTTCCTGCCTAATTCAGATTGAAAAGTTTCTGTTTTGGGCTACATTTGGACCGACTCAATCAGACTAAACTCAGCCCAAATTTCCCCATCTATTTCTGGACTAAATCAAGGCAAGGACAACCCGACGGACCAGACTTAGCCCAAAAAACAACGTCCAAATGACGTCTAGTGTCGGGTGGGTTATATATGGAATACTTTCGTACTGTAGTTATGGCATAGAAAACTGGTTTATGGTGAGCTATTTTTTTACATTAGTAGAGCACTCTAGACCCTTACATTCGTATGACCCAAAGTAGTAGACATACCCGGAGAAAATAAGCTATTTAAGACAAATAAAACTTGTGCTTGTGTGTGTCGCAGTAAATGTGTTGCGATGCTAGTAGCAAGGGGAAAGAATGGGCGGCGGACAGGAAGTGACGTTGGGGGTTCAGATTTGAGTTTTAGCTTGTCGTCGGGTGCTTTTTGTGAGATCATGTAAACTTGCAATAAAAGCCTGTTCTTCCACAGATCAAGTCAGGTGCTTGTCTCACCAAACAATTACTGACACCTAGTGACCAATGTACAATACTACTGTCACAATTTGAAACATCTTCTTAATAGCTTATACGTGTATTTTAGTTTATTTAGCCACTTGTATGCTTGAAAATGATTAATTTTGACAAAATTAGCTTAAATATGCATTTCTGTAACTTATAATGAGAAAAGATATGCCTTTATTAGACCCACAGGGTGAAATTCCAGGGTTACAGCAGCAAAAATACAAGAGCACACAGGAGCAGAGTAAGTGTAAAAACAAAGTGATATTAATTATATAATTTATATACGCTATTTACTATTTACAGCCCGTGGCACAATCTAAAGATACAATTTAACAAAACCTTAAGGAAGCAGCAAAACTTTTAAAATGAGCAGTAATTTTACAAGTCAAAATATTTGGAGAAAAAAGTTAGGCTGTGGAAAAGGTTATGATATTAGGAGAATAAAGTCAAAATATTACAGGAATAAAGTCATAATTTCAAGAAAAGTCATAAATACAAGAAAAGTTGAAAAAATGCGGTAATTTCACAAGTACAAATTCTAAATATTAAGAAAAAAAGTCACAATTTTATGAGAATAATTTACTTACAAAAAATGTAAGTTTAGTAACAGAGTTGATTTTTTATTTTCATGTCGCAATATTAACAAACAAACAAAACAATATAAAGTTGTAATTTTTGGAATATTAGGCCGGGGAAAAAATTAATTTGGTATAAAGTAAAAAGTAAAAATATTGTGGGAATAAAGTCCTAGTATTACAATTAATTGTTTTATAATGTATAATATTTTTTTGCTGACATTTTAAAGCAAAACATGACAGGAATCAGTGTTAAAAATAACATTCAAAATATAAAACCTTCTCAGCACTTTAATCCATCCAATTCAGAGACTTACCTTCTAAAATTGTTGCCACACTTGTAGTTGTATTCTACCTTATAAAAATAAGATATGTCTCTCATGAAAATACATTTTAAAATATGTGTCATTTATGGCTCTCTTAGCCCAAAAGGTTCCCGAGCCCTGTTCTAAAGTATTTATGAAGCACTTCTTGTCGATGTATTAATTGATATAGGTTTCATACAAAAAATACAATGATCATGGTGGTATCAGTCCGATACCGCTACTACACTTGGTATAAAGACTATCATTGTTTGGATTCATCTGCCCACCTCCTGCCAAAACACAAACATTTAAGAATGAACTTTGATGCAATCAGTGCATGAAAAAAGCTAAAACCAATGCAAAGTAAATCAATACACGCTAAGCTATCTGAAAAAAACAGCTGTCTGTTTAAGGCGACAAACAAATTAGTGTAATTTGTAATATTATATCACATTTATTTACCACTAAAAACACGAGATGTGGTCCAAAGATGGCCCCCGGGCCGCACTTTGTATGAGCTGACAGTCACGTAGTGTACGTTCTTCCACTTAACCTTAGACTACAGCTTCAAAATCACCTTTCCCGCACTTAATGGGCGAATAAACGAGCAATAATAAGACAAAGTTGACAGGAGCTGACCTTTTGGACTTTCCTCGGTCTCCCGGGTCTCCTCTTCTGGGGCTCCGCGGCCCCTGCGGGCTCCTGGGAGCTCTCGCCGGCCTCCTCCCCGCGTCCGCTCATGCTTCCCGGTCGTGCAGCTCCTCCGTTGTCCCCCGCCGCCCCAAAAAAGTTACAAATGTCTATTTGACCCCGTCGCGCGTGGCGTCGGGCTTTAACAAGCTCTGACAAGTCCGCCTGGTGAGCAGCGCGAGGTCGGGACACGGTGGGGCTCACACGTGGACAGCGAGAACATAGGAGCCCTCGACGCCGGAGAAGGAGTGACTCGACTCGGCTACAAGGCACCGCGGCACCGGGCGACACTGTAGAGCAGCTCGGCAGCGCGGGCATAACCAGCACCTCCACCCGCCACTTCAAAAAAGCCAAGTGAGGTAGTTATGGGCGGGGCGATACAAATGTCGACCGCGTCGATACCAAGGATAGTGTCGATACTAGTCGGATAAAGTTGATCTTTTTCAGTTAGGCACGGTCATTTGTATCTGTGGTTTTGTATGCTGTTATCATTTTCTCATCCTTTGATGGTGTTGCCATATTCTTCCTTATTTTGCTGATGAAAACGATTCCGATTATAATGACGGTCCGCAAATTCAAGGCAAAAAAAGGCATTCAGCCATCTTGAATAGACAAAAACATATTATTACTATTAGCAATACAGAACCAGCATTTACTTGGTATCAGAGCGATACCACAAACGTGAGGTATCGCCCACCCCTACAGTGAGAATGAAAAAAAGGCGGGGGGAGAATGAAAGTAATCACCTCTCCTGTGGGTGGACACGCGCACACACACACACACACACACGCCCGGGGGGGGGGGGGGTCGGACTGGGTCCAGAGAAAACAGACCAGACCAGAACCCAGGCGTGACAGGCCGCCTTTATGAATTCAATTCACATTTTCACACCTTTCAATGGAATTCGCTACCATTTAGAGGAAAGGTTCGTTCTGAATGCTGGGGGTGACGGTATCGGTCCAATGGAAGAGAACGACCGCGATGTATACCGGGGCATCCTCGGGTGACGCCATCTTTACGTCCGAACGTGCGTCCTCCACGCGAAGGTGACGCCCACCCTGACGCTCTCCTTGGCCGCGCGGCGAGATGGGTTAGGCAAGAACCACCGCCATAAATCGTCAAGCGTGTTGGCGCGGATGCCCTTTCCCACGAACCCGCGCTCTTGCTCTAAACATGCTCTTACTGCCCGACACAGGAGGAGGAGGAGAAGAGCGAGAGTGATCTCCACGCAACGTGGCCGCCATCGAAAGGCTTCTTATTGTAACGACCTGCTCGCGTGCACACAAGGACTCCAGTGAGAGCACGTGTTCTCTTCATTCATAAAAACAGCCCCCGCCCACCTTCCTGCAAAGAAGGGGTTTCTGTGCAAGCCCCGCCCCCGCAGACTGAGAGGCGTCGGCATCAAAAGGTCCCAATCCGTGGCGGCTCGGTGACCTTCAGGGTGCTTTGCTGCGCGAGTCTGAAACGACCAAAACGTGTTATTTCAGACTTTTTAAAGAATGACAAAACAATCATAACATTGCAATTGAAACATGTTTATCATGACAATACATGCTATTTAATGAGAACAAAGTTGTATTATTAACAATTATATTTGTATTATTATGTTTTAGTAGAAAAAAACACCACACTATTATAACAATTTTGATTAAATCTTTTTTAATTCAAATTAAATAAAGTTGGCCAAAGAATTCTGAACATTCTTACAATAACATGATTCTATCATGCTCACGTTAGCATGTTAGTATTGCTAGCATGCTAATATTAGCATAATAGCATTTTTAGCACTTTTCATAGGTGGGCACTTATAAAAACACTTTGTACTAGCTAACAATAGCATAGTATCATTTTAGCTGTTTCCATGAGTAGACACTTATATGTGCAATATTATGGTAGGTTTTAGCACGCTAACATTATATTGTACGCATTGCTAGCGTGCTAATATTAGCATAGTAGCATTTTTAAACATATTCATGGATAGGCATTTATATAAACGCTATTATGCTAGGTGTTAGCATGTTAACATTGGCAACATTAGCATAGTAGTATTTTAGCCATTTTCATAGGTAGACACTATTATGCCACTATTATGCTAGATGCTAAAGTTAGCATCATTAGCATGCTAATATCGGCATAGTAGCATTTGTAATTATTTTTCATGGGTAGACACGTATATAAACAAGTAACTAAATTTCCCAAATTAAATTCATTAATTTCAATGATTAAATAAAACCTAAAATTCTCTTGAGATCAATAAGTATCTATCACTATTATGCTAGTTAATAGCATGCTACATTAGTTTGTTAGCGTTACTTACAATTAACATAGTAGTATTTTTAGCCATTTTCATAGACACAGGTATGCTAGATGTTAGCATGCTGAGGTTAGCATGATAGCATTGCTATCATGTCAATATTGGCATAGTAGCATTATTTTTTCATGGGTAGAAGCACTAGCCCTGTTGTGTTAAAAGTGTTAGTATAACATTAGCATGTTAGCTTGCTAGCATGCAGACATTAGCATAGTAACATTTTTAGCCATTTTCTTTTGTAGACACTAACATGCTAAGTGTTAGCATGCTAACTTGAGCACAATGGCATTTTTTGCGATTATCATGAATATGAGCTTAAGCAAAGACTTAGCGTCATCATGCTAGGTGTTAGCACGCTAGTGTGCTAACATAATTATAGTAACATGTTAGCATTTTCAGAGCTAGGCCCTTCCAAACCCTTTGGTGTTAGCATGCTAAAACTGACTTGCTAACATTCTTTAGGTCATTGAAACCATTCCATGGTATGCCTCAAGGAGTGTAAATATGTCGATCAAATACATGTAGGAATAATACTAATGGTGTAAATCACAGTATGGGGGGAAGGAAGTGTGTGTGGTGTGTGTGTTTTGCAAGAAAACATCACTTTTGGTACAGCGTGTGCACCTTAAGCCTGCCAAGGGTTTGCATCTATCGCTAATAATGAATATTCCTTTTGGCAAGGCCAGAAAAGGGTCCATTCACAGCACAGGAACAGATGAGGGTTTGACCGCTACGCCACCCAAAGACCATTTTAACAATCTTCCCTCCAGACGTGACCCTCCTGTGGCACACATGTCATGCATTTACGCCGCACTGTGCCGAGACACCATCTGCTAAACACTTAAAATAGTTGAAGAATTTCTGTTTCTGTCTCCGATTACTACTTTTTCTAGGATATTGTTTGGAGGTGCGGGGTGGGCTGGGCTGGGCTGGGGGGGGTCCACTGTGCATATTTCCACCATGTACTCTCCGGTGGCTCAGCCACAACAGGAGGAGTGCGTTGCGTAGCCAATAAGGCACACGCTGGTTTCTACACTTGCACTTTCCAGTTCATGTAACCAGCACACAATGAAAAGCAAAAGCACACAGTCACAATGCATTCCTGGCCTTGCACCAGCGAACATCTCTCTCCTCGTACATGGCGCAGGGCATCGCGTGTGTGACATTCCATGAAACCCAAGACCCATGAAGATTAGGGAGTGTGGAATGCGGACAAAAAGCAATAAAACAACGACAAAAAGACACGCGGTGATCAAGCTGTACACTCCGTGCTTGAAAGGGGAAACGAATGGGATGTTATTCTAATTTGGATTCACACGAGCGGGATGTCGTCCGGCGGCGCAGATCCGACCCGACCCAGTTGCGCTGTGACCTTCGACCCGAGCTGTTTACACGGTGACCCCATAGTGGGTGGTTTATGGACTCACTTCCCTGGCTGGAGCTTCGTATGGTTTCTGTCTGTGGCTCAGTTTGACACAAACTGTCTTGTCCGGGGATCTTTTCATGATGGTGACGGGGTCGCACCCCCCCCTGACTGACTCAAAAGTACATGCTTTTTAAAAGCGTGGAACTACCGACATTGTTCACATAGAACATTAGCAGCTTATCTTTAGAAAAAACCCATCCGATCAGATCACGAAGCATCAAAACAGCCCCAGACCGCCACACTACCGCCGCCATATTTTACTGTTGCTATGACGTTCTTTTTTGCAGTGAGCCGAATGTAATGGGACACATCACTTCCAAAACATGACACTTTTTGTCCCGTCAGACCAAAGAGTATTTTTGGGGCTCATCAAGATGTCTGCTGGCAAAATTGAGATGAGCCTTAATGTTAATTTTTGTTCCGCAGTGGTTTTGGTCTTTTGCCCAGTGTCTTTCTCCGGGGGGAGTCCTGAACAATGACCTTAACTGAGGCAAGTGAGACCTCCAGTTTTTTGGTATTTTGTGGGCTCTTGGATTAGTTGCCGCCGCGCTCTTGGGATTTTTTTCTCCCTTAATAATAAAAAGATTCCTTTAAAAACTGCCAGTTTGTGTTCAGTTGTCTTGTCATTGACTAATATTTACATTTGCTTTGATGATCTGGAAAATTTCAGTGTGGCAAACAAAAACAAAAGACATCCGGGTGGGGGCAAACACTTTTTCACACCACTGTCTGTACGTGATACAGATTTGTTAAAACTAATAAATCGTATATTTCAATAAATCACGACTTATTATTTGTTTGTTTAAAACAACAACAACAATTCATTATACAGTACAGTCAATTAGTGTGTGAATTAATAGTTAATTAGTAAATTATTAGTCAACGGGAGACTAATAGGGATGTAATGGATTTAATACTATTTAATCATTTAATAATTACTACAAAAATAAATTACATATAATACAAATAATTATATTTTTATACATTTCATTAAAACGTGACTTATTTTATATGATTATTTGTATTAAATACATTCAATTAAGAATAAAAATACTATAGATATATATACACACACACGTATATGTTTTACATATTTGTGTAATATTTGCATTTGTGTGTCCAGACTTTGAGGACACCACTAATTTTGATCAAGTAATAAAAACATATTGGAACTTTTGAGCCACTCCAGCATGAGTATATATTAAATATATTTATTGTATATTTATTTATATATTTCATTATTATCTCTACTATAAATAGTGTCGATTGCACGCTGTACACCTAAAATTAATATCTCTAACAATTTTTGCATGGACATATTAATAATTACTATTACTATCCACATACTGTAGTGTGTCACCTAACATGATTAGGATACAGACTGTTGTTATTATATTATGCAATTACACATTTTATTGAACGGGCTCCCAAAGAAAGTAGAGTGACCAGAACAAAAATATAAAAAATCAATTACTGATGTTTTGATATATCTTCATGTTTAATATTGTCAGAAAATGCAGAGCAATATTTAAATGCACTGGTTCTTACTGGTTGAAGACAACAGGAACTCATGCAGTCATCACTAACATCACTTCTCAACAGCCATTTTTATTTTTTTTGCTACTTCAAACTGCTTTCACTTGGTGCAGCAGTGCAGAACAAAAGCAGTGTTTTGTGTCAAAACGTGATGAGTCCACTTCCTGTGGATGAGGCACTTAGGAAGTCGACAGAGGAGGAAAAACTGTTGATTTTTTTTTTTTTAAGTTGCGCAATTGAACTCCAATGGATTTGTGGAATCCAGCCACCACACCCACAAGTGTCAGAGGTCACATCTCAGAAGGACTCTTTGTCAGCGCATATGGAGGTTTAAGGCCTGTAGGCCCATTTTTGCCGGGATCCAATTTGGAATGGGGTTTATACATGAAAAAAAAAACCTTCAACCTGTTTGATATTCTTAAAGTGCCATTTTGGGGAAGCCATATCCACGACTGTCATGACAAGTCAAGCACAAAGCTGCACAGAACACATTTTACTACACACTTTATATAGTGTCTCCTTGGGGCTTCTTATGTGTTAATAATACATATTTTCTCTATTTTGTTTTTCTATTTTTCATGTTTTAATCTCATGAAATATACAAAATCATCTGAGTTTAATCAGTAAACTCATGAACAAATAACTTAAAAAAAAAATATTTGAAATTGTTTTTTTCTACGGAGTGGTGGGAAACAGCGCCCTCTGTTGGTTAAATTAAGTAAATGTTATTCATACAGCACGGACGCATTTATGGTGGAGTGATAATTCACACAAATAATAAACATGTTTTTCTGTTTTGCATTTCCAATACTTACAGGTAAAATCATGCATTTGCTCATTAGAATTAGGAAACATTACGAAACATTGTATAAAATATAAATGCAGACTACAGACTAAGCAATAATTTATGAATTAAATAATTAATGAAATCAGGATATATGATACCAGATACTTATTAAATAAGAATAAACGAGTGATTTCAGGATACATTTTATGACACACTCTAGTATTGTTTAAATAACAATAAATAAGGATAAACAATAACAGACATCCGCACGGTGGATGAATGGTTAGCACATTGGCCACACAGTCAGGAGATCTGGAAGACCTGGGTTCGAATCTCCGTTGGGCATCTCTGTGTGGAGTTTGCATGTTCTCCCCGTGCGTGTGTGGGTTTTCTCCGGGTACTCCGGTTTCCTCCCACATTCCAAAAACATGCATGTTAGGTTAATTGGCGACTCTAAATTGTCCATAGGTATGAAGTGTAATGTGCCCTGCGATTGACTGGCGACCAGTCCAGGGTGTACCCCGCCTCTCGCCCAAAATCTGCTGGGATAGGCTCCAGCATCCCCGTGACCCTAATGAGGATAAGCGGTACAGAAAATGAATGAATGAATAACAGACATTGTGGTTTCCATTAAATAATTAAAAAAAAATTCAAGATAAATGAGACACTGTTTTTTGTCCCATAATAGTAAACATCATTATTTCATAAAATAATGATAAATGAATGAATTCAGGATACATTTTATGAGACGCCGTGTTTTTTATACTAATACTACATAAATAAATTCAGGTTAGATTATATCAGACGTTTTCTTTAAATAATAATAAATGAGTGAATTCAGCATAAATTATAATTGGCATTGTTTTTGGTTTAAAAAAAAATCCAAATACATTCAGGGTAATCGATATCAGACGCTGTGATTTTCATTAAATAATAAATGAGTGAATTCAGAATACAGATATCAGACATTGTGGTTTTCATGAAATAATAAGAATAATGAATTAATCTGGGATAAGTGATATAAGACATTGTGGTTTTCATTAAATAATAAATGAATTTAAGGATCAATGATATAAGACATTGTCAGGTATTTTTAAAATAATACATAAATAAATTTAAAATAAAATAAATTAAATTGAATCAGAAGAGGTGATTTTCATTAAATAATAATAAATGAGTGGATTCAAGATCAATTATATCAGACACTTTTTTTAATAAGAATAACCCAGGTATAAATTCAGGTGAAATGATATCAGATGTGGTGATTCTCATCAGATAATAATGAGTGAATTTGGGATACATCTTATCAGACATTTTTCACTAAATAATATTACATTGGGCCGCACGGTGGATGACTGGGTAGCACGTTGGCCTCTCAGTCAGGAGGTTCAGAGTTTGAATCTCCGTTGGGCATCTCTGTGTGGAGTTTGCATGTTCTCCCCGTGCGTGTGTGGGTTTTCTCCGGGTACTCCGGTTTCCTCCCACATTCCAAAAACATGCATCTCTAAATTGTGAGTGTGAATGTTTGTTTGTCTATATGTGCCACCACCAGTCCAGGGTGTACCCCACCTCTCACCCAAAGCCAGCTGGGATAGGCTCCAGCATACCCGCGACCCTAATGAGGATAAGCGGCATAGAAAATGAATGTATGAATAATAATACATTGATGAATTCAAGATCAATAATATCAGACATTGTGGTTTTCATTAAGTAAAAATAATGAGTGAAATCAGGATCAATGATATCAGACAATGTGTTTTTTTTTAAACAATACATAAATTCAGGTTAAATGATATCAGACATTCTTTTCCCATATGTGTAAACACCGTATGCTTGTACTGTTTCTTAAACTGGCTTCTATTTGTTTTATTTATTTGAAATGCATTCAGTATTGATTGAGTTCCTTGTTTAATACTGATATGCTAGCAGGTCTGAAAAGAATTCGAAAAATAACCACTGGAAGAATGGAGGAAAAAAAAATCCTTTTTCTGTCAGGGTTGTCAGAGTTCACATGTTCCAGGCCCGGTTCAGCAGGCGGATGTTTAAATGTCTACTAATCCGCATTTACGGGCCTTTGCTATGACATCAACCCCTCCGTTCCTGCGCACACACACACACACACTTTGCCAATACTATTAATAGACCGGTTAGGACCTCCATTGACTACATCCATGCCTCTGAAAGTGGCCCAAAGTGTCTTATGTTTATACAAGTGAGGATTATTGTCAAGGAACTCCTCTGTTTAGTCTGCGTGTTGATTTTTATAGGTCACTTATTTTAACGTGCAGAAAACACTAACTCATTGTTTTATACATTAATCTGCACCAACACAAAAATGACCACTACAGTTTTCCAGAAACGCACATCCCTTCCGATCTTGACAATTCTTACAGCTTCCGCATTCTCAACCGGATCAACCCAAATGTTCAGAGAAGATCTCACATTTTTTGAATTCCACCTTGAAGTTCCCATTAAAAATGAATGGACATGCTCCCCAATTTCCCACAAAACACTGAATACGTGACACTTAATATCTTGGAAAAAGAAACACAAAATGTATGAAATTGTTATCATTTGGCCCCAGATCTGCCCAAGTTTGAGACAAGGATGTCCAAACAAAACCAAAAATCAAAAAATGCAGACGGCCACTTAGGCATCTAAGAAAAATGTTATGGAGTCGTCTCTTGTTTATTGTTGTTAATTGGTTCTTGACCCGACCGCGATAAACACATTTCCGCAAAGTAAGATTCAATATTAATAAAAATAAAAAGGACTTTCTACATACAGTTTTTACCATTGTTAGAGCACTGTAGACATGAAATAGCACCCCTATAGTCCCCTTTACGCTCCTATCAGTCTTTGTTTACAACACATGCGCAGGCTATGGGATCACTGCAAGGACATAAGAGCCGAGCACCGCTCATAGCATACATAAGAAAATTCAATTATGTTTTTTCTTTGCATTTTTGACCACAGATACACCCATCTCGACGTTGTTGTAAAGCTCGGATTGTCCACGAATGCATCTCGCAGTCTGCAGTGACAATAAAGGAAGTGTCGTTGCCATGACGACGGGAATGGAGAGGATTTTGCGAGACGGAGACTCATGTATGGTGTTTATTGCTCTGCCGTTTTTTGTGTTCACAATAAAGTTAAAAGAGCGGCATACTCTAAAAGGAGTGACTTTGTGGGGAGCTACACGTGCTCCCGGCTGTCGTCTGCGTCGCTGCATTACGATATTAATAATAATCGATAAGCCATATAGTCACTATACCCATGCTATATGACTACGTAACACATACATCAGCAAAAAGCTTTAAATAATCTGTTTTAAGAGGAAGCACTTTACAAATGTAAAAAAAAAAAGACATAAAAATCAGCATAAAACTGAACTAACTAAAACTTTTAGCATGGAAAGTGTACTTGCAGCGTTATTGTGGCACGCTTGAGTCACCAAAATAGACAGATGCAATCTGTAGCTCGTACTAAAAAGCCATCCACAAAAACATGTCAACACAAAGTAACACCCATATATTCCTGCCGCAAGGCATGCTGGGTAGCTTGCGGTACTCCTAACATTTTGCCGCGTTTGTCTCATTTTTGCTAGATTACAAAATATGTTGAGGTCAGAGAAGTAACCAAACAAAGTTAACATATTCTTGCTATCCAATGTTTTATTGTTCACAGGTCATATTGCATCTGGGCTACCCAGCATGCCCTGCGGGTGTTTGGAAATAACACTTTTAAGTTGTGTTATGATTAGCGCTTAGTTGCTGAGTTATAGGTGTGTGTTAACTGCCGGCTTTTGTAGTTCTGTTTGATGCCACCTATATATAGACGGCCTTCCGCAAAATTCTTTAACCCAATGTGGCTATCGAGTCAAAAGGTTTACCCGCCCCTGCAATAGAGAAGTCAGGGGTTGGCAACCTTTATTACAGCCATACAGCCATTTTGCCCCCATACATTTTGGAACCAGGAGTTTCAGGTTTTTTTAATTGTACTCGTTAAAACAGCAGAGCAAGAACGCAGAAAACAAAAGTCCTCGCTATATTAATTTGTGTAAAATTACACTGTTAACAGTCTACTGTGATACATAAAAAACATACCGTTGCAGCTTGGCAGTTTTTAAAAAGGGGGTCTAAAATAAATGTTTTTTTTCAATACCCGCTTTTTACATGCGTTTAATGAAACTTTTGTTTCTGACGCTGGATGCTGATCTTAGAACTTAGATCTCTGAACTTAGATATGATTTTGCTCTTCACACAGGGGTTGTAAAAAATGCATTCATGGTTAGCTTACCACAGGGCTGCCCGACGGTAAAGGTAAAGGCCGTAGACGTGCATGAGACGCTTATTTTAATTAACGCATTATGAAAGCTTGATTTCAAACTACCAAGATATCAAATAAACCAAAGTATAATAATATGGAGATACGAGTTCCATGAATAAGTACGTTTGTTTTCGATTTTGCAAGCTGCTTCGGAGCCCGGGATTTCCTACCGTTGGGTAAAATAGAAGAAAAAACCTGCAAAAACATCAAAATCACACCAGTTGACACGAGGAAGCGTAATAATTGTCGTGAAGGCTTTCTCCAACCAAGTAGCATTTCCACCTATCTCCTAACACGACTCTTTCCCACAGTGGTGGTAAACTGCACAAAAACAAAGCGTGTGTGTTTTTTCTCGACGACGAGTGTTTTTCCAAGAAGAGAAACATTTCCAGCCACACTGAGACATTCCTGCCGTGCTTCGCACCAAACATGGACTCTGTGTCGTAAATCAGTGTTCTACACTCACCAGGTCTTCAAGCAAGGCTGAGAATTGCTCTTCCTCAGACTTGTTCACAAGAACCTGGAGATTTGTTGATGCCCCTCGCCTGTGCACTGGAAAAATACATCATTCTGTCAACCTGAACCGCATAAAAAACCTTTTCTGTTATGAGGCCTGTAAAGCGAGTCGCTTTTATTGCCGTCAGAAGTACTACCACCTCACGAAGTGCACAAGAGTGACGATAACCATAGAACGGGAAAACTCATTGCGACGTAGGAAAGCGGAACCGTGCCCGTTATTGTCCTTGGCTTCCTGTTTCAAGAAGATTAATGCAAATAATTACAAATATGATTAGCATGTCGGCTTTGACCAAGCAGCTGCTAACAAATTAGAATATGGGCCACTTACTGATATTTTAAGCGTGACACGTCAAAAAAAATGTTCATCTCATCTTCGTGAGGTGAGTATTAATTTTGCTTTTCCCCCCAAATACTTAACTTTTTTCATCTACACAGATTTTCTTCTCACTATTTTTCCCAACCTAATTTTCGATTAATGACAATTGGTTTTTTTTTTATATTATGATTTTTAAAAATAACATTTTTTCTTTAATATTTCAACTATTTCAAATTTGACTATTTCACCCCATAATTTTACAGGTTTAAAATTGCGACCTTTTTTGTTAGAAGACGACTTTTTTTGGTAATATAATATTTTGACTTTATTCTTGTAAAGTTACAGCTGCTTTTTTTCCCATTTCAAATGTTTTTTTCTTGTAATTTTTTTCCTCTTAATTATGACTTTACTGTCATCATATATTAGCTTTAGTCCTATATTTTGAGTTTATTCTTGTTGATCATTTTTTCTACAACCTAATTTTCAGCTTTATTCACTGCTTTGTTTCTGCATCCATCCATCCATCCATCCATCCATCCATCCATCCATCCATCCATCCATTTTCCTCCGCTTATGCGGGTCCGGGTCGCGGGGGCAGCAGTTTCAGTAGGGAAGTCCAGACTTCCCGGTCCCCAGCGACCTCTTCCAGCTCCACCGGGAGGAGACCAAGGTGTTTCCAGGCCAGCTGTGAGACATAGTCCCTCCAGCGTGTCCTAGGTCTTCCCGGGGGCCTTCTCCCGACTGGGAATGCCCGAAACACCTCACCAGGGAGGCGCCCGGGGGGCATCCGGACTAGATGCCCGAGCCACCTCAACTGGCTCCTCTCGATGTGAAGGAGCAGCAGCTCTACTCTGAGCTCCTCCCGGATGGCCGAGCTCCTCACCCTATCTCTTAGGGTGAGTCCAGCCACCCTACGAAGGAAACTCATTTCTGCCGCTTGTATCCGCGATCTCATTCTTTCGGTCATGACCCATAACTCATGACCATAGGTGAGGGTGGGAACGTAGATCGATCGGTAAACAGAGAGCTTTGCCTTCCGGCTCAGCTCTCTCTTCACCACGACGGTCCGGTACAGCGACCGCATTACTGCAGACGCTGCACCGATCCGTCTGTCGATCTCACGCTCCAACCTTCCCTCACTCGTGAACAAGAACCCGAGATACTTGAACTCCTCCACCTGAGGCAAGACCTCACTCCCAACCCGGAGGGTACAGTCCACCCGTTTCCGACTGAGAACCATGGCCTCGGATTTGGAGGTGCTGAGTCTCATCCCAGAAGCTTCACACTCAGCTGCAAACCGCTCCAGTAAACGCTGAAGGTCACAGCCTGATGAGGCCATAAGGACCACATCGTCTGCAAATAGCAGAGACGAGATCCTAAGGTCACCAAGCTGGACTCCCTCAACACCTTGACTGCGCCTAGAAATTCTGTCCATGAAGATTATGAACAGAATCGGTGACAAAGGGCAGCCTTGGCGGAGGCCAACGTTCACCGGAAACAAGCTCGACTTACTGCTGGCAATGCGAACCAGGCTCCTGCTTCGATTGTACAAGGACCGAATGGCACGTAGAAGCGGACCATCAATCCCGTACTCCCGGAGCACCCCCCACAGGACACCACGAGGGACACGGTCGAATGCCTTTTCCAGGTCTACAAAGCACATGTAGACTGGTTGGGCAAACTCCCACATACCCTCGAGTACCCTTGCAAGGGTGTAGAGCTGGTCCAGTGTTCCGCAACCGGGACGAAAACCACATTGCAGCTCCTGTAACCGAGGTTCGACTAACAGTCGTGCCCTTCTCTCCAGCACCCTGGAGTAGACTTTCCCAGGAAGGCTGAGGAGTGTGATCCCCCTATAGTTGGAACACACCCTCCAGTCACCCTTTTTAAAAATGGGGACCACCACCGCAGTCTGCCAGTCTAGGGGTACTGTTCCCGACTTCCATGCAATGTTGTAGAGGCGTGTCAACCAGCAGAGTCCCCCAACATCCAGAGCCTTGAGGATTTCCGGGCGGAACTCGTCTACCCCCGGAGCCTTGCCACTGGGGAGTGATTTAACTACCCCAATTACCTCAGCCTTGGTGATAGAACTGTCCACGTTCCTCTACGGAAGGCATGTCAGTGGGATTGAGAAGGGCCTCGAAGTACTCCTTCCACCGACCAACTATATCCACAGTCGAGGTCAGTAAAAATATTGATCTTTTTCTTGAATATATCAATACAATAATAAAAAAACATTAACTTAATTTTAAGTACTTAATGTGTGAATGTTTGTATATTACCAGAATTAATTAAATATCCATAATATTTAATGGGAACGATATTTGAGGTTAAGGGTTACGTTTCCCAGTTCGGGAGCCAGATGTGGCTCTTTTGATGACCACATAAAGCTGTCAGTCGGTTCTAAACACCAGAACATTTATTAATTTACTTTTTTCTTAAAATTATATGTAACATACCTTGCTTTACAACAGGAGTGTCTACGGTTCGAGTACCTTTTTTGGCCTGCCGCACATTCTAAAAAATACAATTTAACCAAAAACTTTAAGGAAAGAGCAAAAACTGAAAAATCAGCAGTAATTTTACAAAAATAACGTAAAAATATTAGGAGAAAAAAAGTAACCTAACCAAAAAAAGTCGCAAGTTTTGCAAAATTAGGTTGTGGAAAAGGTTATATTTGGAGAACAATGTCAAAATATTACATGAATAAAGTCATAATTACGAGAAAAGTTGAAAAATTGAAAAAAAACCCTCCCAGCACAAATTAAATATTTTATGAGTAAAAAAACAAAATATTAAGAGAAAAAAAGTCGCAATTTTACAAGAATAAAGTTGTTATAATCATAACATGTTAAGTAAAGAAAAATTATGTGATTTTAGTAGTTTTTATTTTTTTAAATGTCATATTATGAGAAACTAACAAAAAAAATAATTTGGGAAATATTAGGTGGGGGCAAACAATATGGAAATAAATTTAAAGCATTGTGGGATTTAAGCCATATTACAATTAAATATATAATTTTTGTTTTGTATGTTTTGCCATGTAAAGTAAAGTTGAAGTAATAAATGACAGGGATCACAGTGTTAAAAGTAACATTCCAAATATAAAACCTTATCAGCACTATAATATTCTAAAATTGTTGGTCTTGCTTAACAATGCACACTTTTTGTTGTAATCACTGTTAATAAATAGGGTATGGCTTATACGGAAATACATTTAAAAATTTGTGTCTTTCATGGCTCTCTTAGCCCAAAAGACCCCTGGGTTGAGGGTTAGATTATGGGTTAAAGGTGTGAGTTAAGGGGGTTCAGGTTAGGGTTAAGGTATAGTTTATGGTTTAGGGCTTGATATAAACACATAACAGTACTAAAAGATTCAAGTACACAAAAAACTACTCAAGTAGAGTAACATAGATGATGTATTTTGTGACAAAACACCATTAAATGTCATCTAAGCATCTCCACAATCGCCATTAGCCATACTGGTATGACATGTTTTGCCATTTCACTGAACCATAACAATCATTGTTTCACAGGCAAAACCTGACGAGTTGTTTATATTTATGTCATTTTTATTGTCCTCACAAAGGCAGCAGACTGCTTCAGAATGTTCTTCTGCAAGGCCTTGGAGGGACGTGACTTTTTCCTGGTACCTTTCCCTTGGGGATACCCGGTGGGATACCAGGCTGGAGCGAGAGGATTCAGCTACAAATAAACATGAAGTCACACTTTAATTAATCAGCTTCATTGACTAGCAGCGTTTAAGTTCAAGGCTCATCACTGTAAAAACAACCAAAAGCTAAAAAAAAAAAAAAGGTAATGCAAAAAGAGGCGGTCTAGTGAATGTCTGGGGATTTAATCGTCACGTTTATTACCTCAGTGCAGTAGCTCATGGGAAACCAAGCGTGCGTGTCCTCATCAGAGGACGAAGACAGGTTGTAGTCCGACATCTCGCTGTCCGAAGTGTCCGACAGCTTCATTGCTGCGTCTCCTTCGTAAATGGCGGCCACACTCGCCACGGAGAAGGGAGGATTGTCCTCACCAATCCTGGTTACATGTTGGAATGATAAATGTGTGACAAAGACAGACGACCACAGTTAACCTGCTTACGTCGGCAACCCGTCAGGGTCAACCAGCTCAAGGCAAAAGCCGACGTAAAATTTGAGGCATGTGAAGATGATGCCGCCTTAAAGGCTTTTTTGTCTCATGTCTTGAAAGCCTTCACCCAACAGTTAAGTTACCTTCTTATCTCCATGAATGGAGTCATCGGTTAGGCCCTAGACCAGGGGTGCACACTACGTCGATCGCAGTGTGGGTTGATCGCACGTGTTAACCCACGCCGTCAACATCCCCTCTTGATTCGCTAAAAATGAAGCGGACGTCTCGAGCTGCAGACGGGGAGATGCAACTTTCATCTTTATTATTCGGATTACGGATAAACGAAGATGCCTACTTTCTGTAACAAAAGTTATGTGTTCACTTGTAGCGGTCATTTACGTCTGCGCCACGTCCTAAACTTTTCTACTCTTTTGTCTGTGGAACTATTTCACGATGAACTGGAAAAAGAGCCCTTTGCTGAAACCCTTTTAAAATAAGCAATGGAAAGTACGGCTCTTTTTAGAGAGCTGGTTCTTTTGGCTCGGCTCACTAAAAAACCCGGCTCTTTCATCTTTTTTTTTTTTTCTGTTTTAAAATCATTTATTATCAGATTATGTGAACGGTGTAAAATGAATTACTAATGTAAAAAAAAACATGCTATCAAATGTTTATTATTTAAATGGGTTTAGTTAAACCCTCCGAGAATAGCTCCAAAAAATATATTATAAAGTACAAAAACATAGATCCACCCTAATAGAGAAATTAGGTCAAAATAGGTCTAATCCCTTCATGTAAATTTCTCATGAACAAATCCTCGCCCTGCTCAGTGTGGACACAGAGACAGCGCCGCACATCCTGACCAATAACATTCGCCTTTACCACACAATAACATTCGCCTTTACCACAAAAAAAAAGTAAGAAAATAACGAATCCAATGAGAGAGCCGTCTCTTCGAGCTGATTCCTCACTGTATGTGTCTTTTGCGTGGCCATTTTCATTTCCTTCATACCTGTGATAATCACTGTTGTTAATACTGTATTGCTACATGGCAAACAAGTTACCGTTAGTTGCAGTAGATTCTCAGAAAACAAACAAGACCCACTATGCATGATATGTACACTCTTAAGGCTGAACAATTGGGCAATTAGTTGAAAGGGGTGTGTTGAAACAAACTGTCGGCGGCCCTTGGACCCAAAAAGAACTATTTTACTCTCATCAGTCCACACAATGTTGCTCCATTCCTCTTTAAGGCCAGTTGATTGGCAAATAGTAACCTCTTCTGTACATGCCTTTTTTAACAGAGGGACTTTGCGGGGGATTCTTGTAAACAGATTAGCTTCACAGACATTTTCTAACTGTCACAGTACTTACAGGTTAGTCCAGACTGTCTTTGATCATCCTGGAGCTTATCATTGGCTGAGACTTTGCCAGTGCATGTTCAACGAGTGCTGGTTTCACCATTAAGTAGGGGCCACCTGATTCCACACTGCTATTTAAAAAAAACCCACCCCTTTCAACTAATTGTCCAATTGCACAGCCTTAAGAGCATGCATATCATGAATGCTGGGTCTTGTTTGTTTTCGGAGAACCTACTGAACCTACAAACTTGTTTTCCATGTAGCAATATAAATACTTTATACTAATAACAGTGATTAATCTGGTTAGGCACACTGGACTGCTTTTTGTTTGAACATTACTGTACATAAAGTATATATATGCGATAGATGGTTTGGAGAGGCAAAAATGTTGTGTGTGAATAACTTGATTTACATAAACCACAAATACACAAAAGATAACAGGTCTGCTTTCATGGATGACCAAGGAGTTCAAAAATATTCACATTTGAGAGCCTGGAATAGTTTTTAAATAAAAAAACGACAAATAAAACACCAAAACAGTAATAATTCATATAAGAAGCGATCACTGAAATTGTGCAGCATTGTATGTGCATATTTATTATGGGTCTAAAGACTAAAGGCAGATTACCTTTCACAGTTCTTTCACAGTGTTAACTTTTTTGGTCTTTTACAAAAACACGTGGAAAGGGCTTTAGTTTCGGTGAAATAGATTGCAACAGTTTTACTTACATTTCACTGTTAGACAGGATGAAGTAAGCCATCCATTACTTTGTTGGCTACACTAATGGCATCCTTTCCATGGACGTAGATGACACTGTCATCTGCGTACATTTGTACGTCCACCTCACCACACACTGAGGGAAGATCATTCATTTAGAGAGTGAACAATAATGGCCCGAAAACAGAGCCCTTTAGTCGTTTCACAGCTTGTTGACAGCTTCAAACACGGTCACGAAGATATGGTTGCATCCACTCAAATGCGGGATTAAATACACTGTCAGATGAAAAACAGGAAAATCTACACAAATATGCACAAACGGAGGAAAAAAAAAAGATCCTGCTTCAAAGATCCTTTATTACCAACCATTCTTCGTAAGTCTCTTGGTCAAAGTCACAAGTAAATATCCAAGCAGTGGCTGGTATCATGGTTTCAAGTGCTTGTGTTGACTTCGGTCATCCGGTCAGAGGCCGACATTAACGTAATCAAAGCATTCCTGGTCTTACATAAGCTTGTACTCACCTACAAAAAGCCTCTCCGGGGTTGATCCACAGTGTGAAATCAAGAGGCAGCTGCAGGTCACAGAACTGCAGCCCGCTCTCATGGCAGGCCCGAAGGAGCTCCGGATCATGACTGTCATACTGGTTGACTCGTATGCACCTGAAACGGTACCGAAACGTCAACAAGATTAAGCAGTCCAACAATAATGTCATTAGTTCTGTCGGTACGGTACGGTATCGTACCTGTAAGCTTCCCCCTTGCTGGGGTTTTCAGGGTACCAGTGCCCCTCAAACTTCTCTTGCAATGCAGAACTTAGCCGCTCGATAAAAAGTTTTGTTTTTTGAAATTCCAGCTTCTTAGAAATGAGCGTCTTCATTAATGGAAACACAGCATCTGTTATTTCTTTCTCCATCTTAGAAAATGTCTGTTATACGACGGGGACCCAAAGAAAATATCCATTTTGTCTCCTGGTTAAAAAATAAAAAAAGAATATTTTTATTATTATTTTTGCCCAGTAAGGCCATAGATGTTATACAGGCATGAATTTATAGAAGAAGTGCAGTGATGTCACAGGGAGGCACATCATAAAGAGAAAGATTACGACATAACAGGTGAGTGGATGGGTGGTATTCTTTCTGGCTTTCTTAACACGGAACTGAGAACATACAAGAAAGAATCCTAAACACCACATAAGAACCCAGATCCACGTGCGCTTATGCAAAACAAATTAACTACGCGAAATTATTATTTTTTTTACTTGAAAAAGTTCAAAATCATTCAATTTGTTGATCAGGGTTATAATGATGATTACCCTGGAATTACCTTTTTGATACCGATCTGATACAAAGTAATTAAGGGCTCAGAGCCGCTGATACCTACTATGATATTGATACTTTTTAGTGAAATGCTCAAGATCACTGAAAGAGCTTGTGCTTTAAGTTAATATTCACCCCGGTATGACCTTTTTGAGGATCAGTATTGAGGCCAGTATTGCCGATACACTTGGAATGTATTGACAATTGCACTCTATCATCAAAAATATATGAATAAATTATGCTCTTTTATGTTTGAATGGGGCCTATGACTCCAAAAATATGAATATTTAAGCAAATGTTATGGGTTGCAGTTGTATTTTCAAGCATAAACATGGCTAAATGAACTAAAAGACGGGTTATAACACAGTACATTCAAAAGATGCATGCATAGACTTTGATGAAATATAGTATTCTACACTGGTCACTAGGTGTCAGTGGTGTTACTGTAATGTTCAGAGACACACACAAGGCTCAGGTTTAAATTTATACTACAGCTTTTTTTAATATCTGTATTGGGAAGTGTAAAAGTGACTATGGGGTGTTTTTTTGTGCCCTATTCTTAGAGCTCCTAAGAATGTCAAAAATCATATTTAGAAGTTTGTAAACAGGTTTTCTATGCTATAAATACTCCATTTCTAAATAAGGAATCCTATGATGTAGAAAGTCACGTATCATGATCAAACATAAACAAGAGATTACTGTTAACAATACCTTTTCACTGAAAATATTTAAGATCATCGATTGGCTTTGCCTTTAATTTCTTCCTCATGATGATAATTATGATGAAATACTCACCCTGGAGTGAACTTTAGGGCAATACTTCAATTTTTCGCGCTGATGCAATACCAAGTAATTACAGTGCCAGTACCACCGATACCTACAAAGAAACTGATACTTTTTACTGAAAATGTCCAAGATTATTGAATGATTGTGTAGTTTTACCTTTAAGTTGTTAATGTTGATAATCATGATGAAATATTCACTCAGGCTCAGTGCTATCAATGCTACTTTTTATATGTTGAATGATTTTGCCTTTACTTTGTTGTTCATGATTATTATTGATGATAAATATTATGAAATATCTGGTTTCCTGCCTGGATGGTCCAACCTTGGTGTATTTTGGTACTGGGGACCCGGCTGACTTAAATTCTTGGCCTGCAGCTAGCTCGGCGGCCCTGGTGGTTCCTCCTGGTGGGGTCTGAAAAACTATTTGTTGCTGATGGTTTGGAACATCAAGCACATTTTGAATATTTAATGCTAGTAACGAGCGACCCTAAGCACTTAACTGATCAAGACCATGCAACCAAGTTGAAAACCTTGAAAAAGACAGATCAAGACACGGTTGAACAAAGACACACCTTGAATTGAAAAAATGGAGATAAGCCGTTGTCTTTTCATGTATTTTATTCATCCACTGACTTCTGTGAAAAAAACACCATAGCGCCATTGGGAAGAAATAGAAAAAAAGAGTCACACTGGTGGATTATTTGCCAAAATCACTCCACATGTTCCATTTTTGCATGGGAACCCTAACAAACCTCAAAGATACACGCCAAATATAAGCTGCGTCGCACTCGTCATATGAGCTGTCACACTGAAAAACACGGCAAAAAGCAGCGCGCACTGTTCTACTCAAAACACCCAAAAGGGGAGTGCGCAGCAATGGACAATTCCCTCAATAGTTGCCATCTTGGCTACGTATTGGAAAGGGAGGGACTAACTCAAGGGGATTGCACCCCACCATTAAAAAGGAGAGAAGAAGAAGCAGGTAAAATGCACTTATTTCTGGTATGTACACTACGACAGTATCACTGTGTCAATTTCGCAGCCTTGGGAACCAAGTACACAGTGTACACAGTATAATTATTGATGTACCCTTATACTAGTAAAAGATCAATAGGTAATGTTAAGTGGATATTAAAGTACATTTTCAGGTGTGTTAACATGAGTGTAGTACTTTTGGTCAGTATTCTTTGCCAGTACATGTATATAATGTGTAGTGACTAAACTATGCATCAAAGTCTTAATTCAAACACACACACACAGCAACATAAATCTTGCCGGAACGGCCTTTTAAAGTTCCGCCTTCGCCTCGGCCACGGCACCACCTTCAGTCGTGGAGGCGGAGCCAGAGGACTCGGTGTCTTTAGGCTGAAAGGACAGCGAGGCCGAGTTGATGCAGTATCGCTTGCCAGTTGGTTTAGGGCCATCATCAAACAGGTGTCCCAGATGAGCGCCACACTGCGCCATAAAGGAGGAAAGAGCATGCGTTTCAAGTTATTCCCCTTTTTAATGCTCATAATTATGGATTTGGTGATGTTTTTTGATCTTGGTGGAGACACAATAGTGTACCTGGCTGCAGGTGGTTTCCACTCTGTGCATCCCGTAGGAAAAATCATCTGTCACTGTGATGCAATCTTCTTTGACTAGGTTGAAGAAGGAAGGCCAACCTGTATGTACGACATGTATGAAAAAGCAACTGTGCAGGTATGGGGATTTCACATACAAAAAAACTATACATAGCAAACAGCCTTGTCAAGTGTGACTGACCATAAGTGTATCACCCACTCCAATCACTCCAATACAAGCAGTAATAAAAGACTGAATCATGAATCATGCTGATATCGCACTGGTATCCATATGAAAAGTTGTATTGTCTGATACAGCAGTGCCTTGGTTAAAGATGTTCCACATGGTCCAACTCCGATAAAATGGACACCGACCAAAGCAAATTTTCCCATAGAAAATAATGTAAATTCAATTCATCCAATCCAGACACCCAAAAATGTTAACAGAAAACACATTGTCAAGACAATAATTATAGTCTTTCCTGCAGAAGATGATGCAAAAATAATGACAAATAAATGGGCAACTCAACATTTAACATCAATTTTTCCAGGTTATGTTGAAAATAAACGAAACAAAACCGTCAACTGACAAAAGAAACACATTCTTCTGCAACCACAATTTGTAAAAATATATAAAACTAAATATCAATACTATACAACCAATAAACATGTACCTTGATAATTGATATAGAAAATGAAAAAAAAACAAACGCTGGTGGCAGTGATGTGGCGGAAGTGCGCCGGCGAGGATGTCTGGTTAGGTGCGCTATGTTTGACTCCAACTGCCGCAAATATGCTGCAGTAAGCTTGAATGCTTATGTTTTGTTGTTTGAACCAGAAATGAGTGCTATGGATGTAAAATGAGACAGGCAGAAGTATTACACAGGAACTGAATTAGATGTATGTGCACCGCAGCTGATGACAGAGCCACTCCCACTGCATTTACAAACCTACAATGCATTGCATGATTACGGGCAGGCATCGCAAGATTTCCAAGATGGCGGTGTAAACAAGCCAGACAGTATTTTGGAGGATATACAAGCGGGTGAACGCAAGCCAAGGCAAAGCTTTAGCAGACATTTTGGATGTCAACAGCCCCCCCCCCCAAAAAAAACACGCTAACCAGGTTGGATGTTAACTGACGTACCACCGGATTTACGGTAATCCAATGATGATTGACGAGGCTTTGATTCAAAGCAGAGTGGGGGTTTCTTTGAAGGAGCGAAAGGCTGTATACTCAAGGGGACGGAAAAGCTAGTGTTTTTAAAACAAGGTTCTGCAGAAAAGTTCTATTTAATCGGACATTTGTTTGCTGCATTTTTGCCGTGTCCGAGAGATCGAGACACAATTGAGTCAAAGATGGAGGGTATCCCCTCTGGAATCCCGGTAAATAGTAAAGACTCCTTCACAAAACAAAGCTCACGGACAATGTGATGTTTAGTGTTTTGTTGAATTTGTGAATAAAAAATCCTTCATTCAGTAGTTCATTCAGTTATTGGGAGTCAAAAGGTTTGCTTATTCTCACGCTAAATGCATGATGTGAAGGAGCTTACCTGATCCGGAGTCATATTTGGACTTTGAACTATCAAAAAAAAAAAAAAAACATTTTAGGACAAGTTTGACAAAACCATTGCGCATCCATGTGAAATGTACAAGGGAAGAGATTCCTAACCACTCAAATACTGTAATTATTCAATTTCACTTAAAGCTTGTGGACAAGAAAACATTAGATTCCTGGTCAATAAATATTATAATGCTGTTCATTATGTTTGATAGAATAGCCCATTGATAGATTGTTCATTCATTCATTTTCTATGCCTCTTATGGGTATGCTGGAGCCTATCCCAGCTGACTCTGGGCGGGAGGCGGGGTACACCCTGGACTGGCGGCCAGTCAATCGCAAGGCACATATAGACAAACAAACATTGACACTCACATTCACCCCTATGGACAATTTAGAGTCGCCAATTAAGCTAACATGCATGTTTTTGGAATGTGGGAGGAAACCGGAGTACCCGCAGAAAACCCACGCACGCACGGGGAGAACATACAAACTCCACACAGAGCTCAGCCACCGTGCGGCCCCATTGACAGACTAGTTAATTCATAAAATAGTTATATTATATATTATATAACTATAATATATATATATATATATATTATATTCAGTAGAAATAAGCAATACATTTGTCTTGAGTTTCATTATAATAGGCACACTGAATGACACTCATAAGACTGCAGGTGTGTGTTGTATTAGCATACACACACAGATAAGATATGCCTGGGAAATGCACTGTACTTCTGGGATTTGCTTGGGTGAACTGAACTGAGGAGTACGAGCCTACAGAGGGAGGGCGAGACAGGTTTTTCAAACACCTATTTTATCAAACTTCCAGCCTGCCTGGCGCGTCTAATGATGACATCACTCAGCTGGAAGAAAGAGAGCGGAACACTATTGTTTTGTTTATGCAAGGGGTGGGAGGAATCAAGGTGTATGTGTCATTCTTGTTAAACTTAGCTTTAGACCATCCTAAGAGTTTCGATACGTTGCTGTGCTGGTGTGTTGTAATATCAGATAAAAGGTAAAACGTGCTTTGTCTCGAGTTGTCTCAACTTTGGTGTCAACAATTTACTGCGGGACAAGTGGACTCTTGGGTAATTCATTTGAGTGTTTGAGGGAACACGTCCACAACAAGCTAGACTGTGTCATCAGTTTTTAAAACCAATAAATGTACAAATACCACTAGCGGTGGTTTAACAGAATAGATTGAACAACAAATGTCTATATTTAATCCCAATTACAAGTTAAATGGCAGCTGTTTTAGTTGATTTTTCTACTGCCCTGCACTAGTGTGATGATACAGGGTGCCCACAATTAAAAAAATAAAAATAGGTTCTCAAGATTTGGTCTGTATCATCAAAATTTGTTCTTGTAAAGCATATTGTAGTACAGGGATCCCTCATTTATTTCTGTTAATTGGTTCCAGACCCGGTAGTTATAGGTACATTTCCATGAAGTAGGATTCCTTCCTTACAAATTAAATATATTTGTACCTAGAGCACAGAAAACCTGTTTACAACCTTCTAAATTGGGTTTTTGACGTTATTAGAGCCATCTACACGTGAAATAGCCGCCCCATAGTTATACTACCTTCACGTCCTCTTTCACTACATCCATAAAGCTCCTCTTTGGTCTTCCTCTAGGCCTCCTGCCTGTCAATTCCAAACTCTGCATCCTTCTACCAATATAGTCACTATCTCTCCTCTAGACATTCTTCTAGCTCATTCCTGATCCTGTCCATCCTGGTCACACCCAAAGAGAACCTCAGCATCTTTATCTCTGCTACCTCCACCTCTGCCTCCTGTCTTTTCCTAAGCGGCACTGTCTCTAAACCAAACAACATCGCTGGTCTCACCACATTTTGTACACCTTTCCTTTCATTTTATCTGAAACTCTTCTATCACACCTGACAATTTTCTCCACCCATTCCAGCCTGCCTGCACATGCTTTTTCACCTCTTTTCCACACTCTCCATTGCTCTGGACTGTTGACCCTAAGTCCCCTTTACAGTTGTATTACCAAATAATAGATATAATCAGAGAAATGAGCCATTTAAGACATAAATACAAATTATGCTGCAGTGAATGTGTCCCAGACATGTGGAAGACAGGAAGTTCTGTTGGAGGCTCAGATTTGAGTTTTAGTTTGACATTTTTACCATTTTATTTTAGGCAATGTGAACAAAAAAAATCGGATTTTTACAAAAAATATGAATTGGTCATCTCACGCTGCGATGCGAAAGGTACCCTTAGCTATTATTATGTTTAAAAATACTTAATTTTGGTTTTAAAAAATACATAAAATGTGCTTGAATATGCATTTTGTTTGTACTAATTGCCCGTATTCAACCACAAAAACAGCATTATTTATTCATTTATTTTTGAAAAAACGTGATAGAGTGAAGCTGCCAAATTCAAACCGCGATGTAGTAAAATGGATCAAGTGGCACCACAGAAGACAAAGCATAATGTGTTGATTACACGATCAGTGATAGTTTTGGAAAAGAGCAGTATCATCTGATATTGGTATCGGTAATGAAGTGCTGGACAATCTGGGCCAATTTCCACACATTTGTCTCTTCATTTACTTTTATAATACATTACATAAATTGTAAAGATACTTTTAGACATTTAGACTTAGACATTTTCTTCAATCCAAACTTTGTGCCATTTAGGGACACTTTGTTCCTGAACGTCATAAATCGCCTTTTTCAGTATGTGTTTTCGTTGAAGCTCATACCTGAACAACGGAGCCCCACAGACAACACATGTGTAGGTCCCATCATCTTTGTGGTGTGTGAACTCTCCAGTGAAGGCGCTGTGCAGAAAGGATGCATGATGAACATGCATACACATTCACACTGAGAACACAACAGTTTCCATTTTCAGCGACAATTGAAATAACACTCAAGGACCCAGAATTTCAATGTAACAATTTTACATCTACACACCTAAAAGTCCTTCCTGAAACTGGCAAAAACATAACATGGTAAGAAAACCAACAACGGGAAAAAAAGGAGCGAAAAGGTGTAACAAGAAAAAGCAGAATTTTGACATGACATGAAACTAATATTAGGAGTGGAAATATGTAAATGGCTCTAGTCTTTTACCTCTCCGTTCCTCGCTCTTGTGTAACATGATACTGCATGGGTGTGAGACGTTCCTTTATCTCCTCCTGAGAGAAGGTCACCGGCCATGTCTTCTTGGTTCGAGTAGCTCCTGCAGGAAGGATTAAAAAGGTAGTGCTCAGAAGGTGCTATGCACTTTTACAAGAACAAAAAATAATTGTTCTTTTTTTTTTCCTTCCCGAAAAGCTTTTGTTTTGTTAGAAAGGAATTTTAATTTAAACGATTTCACCCATAAACATTATGGATAAAGCCCTGCAAAACCAGGAGTATACGTTAGTCGGACCAAAATCAAACCCACTCAGTGCGTGCAAGCTGTAAGGAAGCCAAGCAGTGAACCGTTTGGTTTGTTGTGTTAGCGCTCAATTTTAGGTGCGTGATGACAACACAATGCAAAAGCAGCTGTGAAGGAGCAAACAGCAGCACAGCTCACTACATTCTTTTTGTGGACAAGCTAATATTTGTATAATATGATGAAATCAATCACTGCTCAGGTTTTTAATACAGTGGAATCAAATTTTGTTGACACCCCACAGAGACATACGAATGGTCAAAAATAAAGATTTTTTTTCAAACTGTAGCAGTTTTTCCTTTATGTGTTCATATTTTTGATTTTGATACTGTAGAGCTACTGCGGTCGTTTTGTTTTTTCATTGTGTTATGCTGCTTCGCAATAATTATGACTACAACACCTTTCGACATAAAGAGACCTAGTTTTCACAAGAATGACCTCTTTGGGTCCCAATTTTATGTTGAAAAATCAGTCAACCGTGTCACCTCAAGCGGGCACTTTTTTTTTTTTTTGGACCAGTACTTGATGGGTTGGTCAGCACAGGTGCGTTGTTGACATAAATGGGTTCCACTGTATTAACTTACATTTTCATACACATTTAAGACTCTTGTGCGCGATACAGAATTGTCCAATATAGCTTACTTCTGACTTTAGAAGCAGAGGAGCATCAGTGCAATTAGTGCTCCTGGGGAGGTTTGGTCAAAAATAAGAAAACCAGTAGAAGCGGCGCATCACTGTGAACACTTGGACAGTTCAGACATGCTGACACACCAGCCAGATGTTATTTTCAAGGGATAGGGCAAAGCACAGCAGGCACACAGCACCCAGTCAGTGGACCTGAGGGAAGACTGCAGGACCTCAGAGTCACAGGCTGACTCTTGCTTATTAGATGCAGCAGATTGAAGCCCGACATATTGGCAGCTGAAGAGAGATACTCCAACCACCACTAGAACCAAACACCCCTTCTCACAGCAGGGCTTACAACAAGGCCTGGGCTGGATAAAGAGGAGCAGACAGAAGGAGAGATAACAAGACATAAGAGGTCAAGATCATGGGGCGGCATTATTGGGATTCCTGGATCATGCAGACATAAAAAGCAATGGTTAGGACTCGGAACACACACCTAAAAAAAAAAAACGACAGAAAAACAATGTTAAACTCTTGCAGCTGACGGTGGCTGAATATTTAAGGACATTTTACTTGACTTGTACAAATACTATGTAATGAAAGACGTAAAAAACAGCAGCAAATCAACTACAATTATAATTGCCTTCAATTGACGTGCAAAAAATGCACATTAATAAGGAATTACTGGCTAATTAATTAACTATTATTGACTTTTATTACATTAATTGTTCCAACAAAATAAAGTCAATCATGCACAATAAATAAACAAAAGCAAAAACAATATACATAATATTTACATATAACAATAAAAGCAAAACTAATATATTTGGGAAAATAAACATATAAAAAAACAGAATAAAAAATGTTTTCCATAGTATGAGTGTGAGTGGTTGTTTGTCTGCCCTGCAAATTGACTGGCGACCAGACTGGTGCCCCGCCTCTCGCCCGATGTCAGCTGGGATAGGCTCCAGCATACCCGCGACCCTAATGAGGATAAGCGGTATAGAAAACGGATGGATAAATAAAAAAATATATTTTGCTCTGCAAGTCTTTGGAAAATCAGGATTTTTTTTCTTAAAAAGAATAAACTTTTAACAAATATTTTAAAATGTATTGGTCTCCATTGGTCTCTATGCTGCAAAGTCGTCCCTCACTACAATGCGGTTTGAACACCGCTCCCTCATTTCGTCATGGTTTTTCAAACCTTACAAATATAAATGTGATTATATGTGTGTTATTTCATGACCAGAAGGTTCTAACAATGTTAAGAAAAGTATTTAGAGGAGAGAAAATAGGTTTTCTAAGCTATAAATACAAAAATATCCAGAACATTCAAGAATTTATTACTTAACTTGACGGAAATTCACTTTTCGCGCCCAGGTCTGAAACCAATTAACCACGATAAAAGAGTGATTACTGTATATTTAACTGCTTAGCACATCTTGCCCTGCGTTGGATTGGTTTTAGTGTATTTTACAAGAAGCAAGCACTCTCGACACCCACAGAGCTGTTATGTGACCATGGAACACACAAATTTCTCCTGCCCCTTTAAGAAAAGACTCTTAATCTCAACTCATTTTATGAAGAAAAGACACCTGCCACTCTTCTTTTTTCATCATCTAAATGGGCAAGACCAAAGAGCTATCAAAGGACCACAACATTTTAGACCTGCAAATAACTAAAATGGACTAAGATCATCAACTATCCCTCCTGAGATGTGTGACCAACTAACTTATTGCTAACACTGAGCTCCAGTCCAAACTGGAAAAGCGACGTTGCATTGCTATCTGACCGAGGTCTGTACAGTTTCATCACATACCCAAAGTCCCTGGCCTATGTCACACTTTGATCTTACATGCAAGTAAGTTACCTAGCAAAGTGGCAGACACTGCAGGATGGCAGACTGAGCTGCTGCCTTGCCCAATAGCATGATGCAGGGCCAGGAAGAGCCCGCGTCTGACGAAGGCAGCCATGAGACAGTCACACTAAAAAGAGATGGAGAGTAGGCTGGATTATTTGTCTATAGATAGACGCTTGAAGAATTAAAGGGCTATCAACTCCCCGGAAGGAAACTACTTCTGTAGGTGTCAGTACAGCGTGTTGTGACAGTTTGTAAGAAAAAGATGATGATTCCGGATGCTTGCACATGTACACAACATAAGGAAAATGTTGATGATAAAGGACTTTTTTAACCTGTGCATATTTTTATTTTGATTCTTAGTTTTTCATTTTTTATTTTATACTCTTATCTAACTGCTGCGCTAAATTCCACCTTGACTATGATGACAATAAAGCTTTCTAAAAGTGCAAATCTTTCTTCCGCAGGCTAGCATCTCGCAAAAATTGAGGTAATGTGAGAATGAAACGCTGTCATCATGAGTAGAAGGAACATTTGTGTGGGGAAGTATTTTCCGAGCGGACTGCTCAATCATGATGGAATCTCATCACAAACACTAACTTGCCCCCTTCTTGATCTAAACATGTTGCGACGGCAACGGTTGGAAAAAAAAAAAAACTGACTGAAAGCTAGAAAGCTAAACTTCCTTAATGACAATCATGATTATTACAGTTTGTTGAAGATTTTGTAGAAATGTGCACAGAGGCTGACGTCCCATTAGAAAGGTTAGCCAAGCTAAATCAGTTTGTGAAATACTGGGCAAAAATGATTAAATGCATCAATAAATGTACAGATTTTTGGATTTAATTAACTGACATTTTATTTACTGTCGCAAAAATGCGTACTCTATGCTGGTAAAATAAAGTGTAAATTGTAAAAAGTGGAATTCTAAAAAATTAAAATAGAAAAAATGGAACTTGGAAAAAAAAAATGTCACAATGTTTTTTAATATGTGACTTAAGACGATTGATTTATCCACTTTGCGCATCGACAAAAGAGTGCGGAAAAATCTTGCGGCGACAGTAATGATTCTTTAACTTTACAAGACTGCTGTAGGAGCCCAGCAAATTTTTTATAATTCTGCATCGTGCATACTGTATGTGTATGTTTGTGGATTGCTTTGGAGTCTTTCTATTGCTTTTTGGAGGTGGTAACTGTGGATGAGCAATTGCCATACAGTCGGTGATGCTCTGTTGGTCTCGTTGTTCGTCAGCCCAAAAGCTCTTGAACTCATCAAACCGCGGCTGAAGCGTGTAAACAACCGTGTTTGGCTAGCAACACGCTTGCTTGCTCTGTTCCTGACTAACGTTATATCTGCTGCGTCTCCTTTGGGTATGAAACTTGCTTATGCAAGGGTGGACCGAGACTTCTTCCTTCAATACTTCCAATTTCCAGGGCAAAAGCCATCAATCAAAAAATCCTGGCCTGTAAGGCACTGGATAACCATCCCTTTTCTATTGTGCCTCTCTAACTCTAATTGTAGAGTTCCTAGAGCCACGCTTTGCTCACGCATGCCCAATCGCAAAGATTTCTGTTTTACAATGTTGTTTACAGCCACACCGAGAAGCTAACTACTGATGCTTCATCCATTAGCTTCACAACAGATATGCGTTATTTCCACGACAGGAGATATGTGATATTACCCATATCGGTTGATATCGGAATCGGAGAGAATAGGATACCGGATATTGGCAAAAAAGTTAATATCAGCTATATATATATATATATACATATATATACACACACACACTGACACTGTATGCGTATGTACTGTATGTGTGTGTAGCTATACTGTAGTAGTTGGGTTGTTCTTTCACACTCTACCTCCTCATACATTAAAGCAATGTGCCTGACAAAATCCAATAGGTCAGGCTCACTAAATACTATGAAAATGTCCTTATATAGAAGCATTTGAGTGTGTCTAATATTAAACTTGTATATGGGGTATTCTAGCGTAGGATGAATCAGCAGTACAGTACAACAACAACACAGACTGACCTGAACAAACAGGGAACAACAAAGCCATGGAAACAGAACACAAAAAACACAACTGACAAGCGGGATAGGCGTCTGCACAATAGAAAATGCTAGGCAGAGATGAAGACCACTAATAGACACACACACAGCCTGGCCTGAGCATGAATTCAAAAAACCTCTTTGTCTATTTGTGGCTTTTTGCAGCACAGACTAGTCCCTACAGAATACACCGGAATATTACATGAAGCATACTATATTAAGGCAAAGGTGTAGAGAGTTGCCAAAAAACATTTGAGCACTAGTGTTTCTTGGAAATAAAGTTATGTAATACTTACAGCATCCCATAACACAAACATATGTCTAGACATCATCCTCAGGGCAGCAGCATCGTTTCGCTCGACGTAAACAATCAATCAAATAAACATTCAATCATTCATTTTCTATATCGCTTGTCCTCATTAGGGTCGCGGGTATGCTGGAGCCTATCCCAGCTGACTTTGGGCGGGAGGCGGGGTACACCCTGGACTGGTCGCCAGTCAATCGCAGGGCACATATAGACAAACAAAGACAAACAACCATTCACACTTACGGACAATTTAGAGTCGCCAGTTAACCTAACATGCATGTTTTTGGAATGTGGGAGGAAACCGGAGTACCCGGAGAAAACCCACACACGCACGGGGAGAACATGCAAACTCCACACAGAGATGCCCAACGGAGATTCGAACCCTGAACCTCTTGACTGTGAGACCAAAGTGCTACCCAGTCATCCACCGTGCGGCCCCATCAAATAAACAATCAATCAAAATTATGTACCGCATTGATGCTATTCCAAAGGTAAGCAGTACAGCACACACCAGTAAGTACTAGTAAGGGCAGATGCAGACGTGTCCAAAGTGCAGCCCTCAATTATTTTGTTAGGAGCATTTTAGTCTCATCTAATCAACCTGTGAGTGACTCTTGATGAAGAACAAAACAAACCATCTGAAAACCAATCTAAAACACAGACAGGTAAATACATGTAGAGCGTAGGTTACCAAAGTAGGATAAGCCAAATGTAATAAGGGTTACGTGAATAAAAACTGAACACAATTAGCGCCTAAATTTCACAATTACGAGTACGCCACACAGCCCAAGGAGAATGGAGCATGAAGTTGTTCATTGCTCTGTGTACACCATATGAACAAATAAGTAGGTTTAATGATTATTTTCTGCATAGAGTGTTTAATCTCAGCAGGTTCATTTATTTTGGTGCTCCAATCCCCGCAAGGCGCAGCGGTGAAAACCTGTCACTGTGAGCGGGCATTATTGTTGTATTTTTCTTTACCTTCGATATTGCTTTATCGTTGTTAACATCCCCCTTCAATTTGGTATTAAACTAATATGCAGACGTAGTCAAAAGTGATGCACATATTCGAGCCATTCAAACGAAAGGTTGCCGACATCAGACGAGAATAAAAGATACAGTATGTAGGATGATCTATAGTTAATTAACCCATTAATTATGTTCAATATTTCAAGTTAATTAAGATTTTGAAAAAGTGTATGTTTTGGAGCGTGCAGGACTTGGGGGAACATGGCTTCACGACAACTGTGGGCCGTGGTAAAAACTTTGATGTCGATTCTACAACTAAACTTGTACATGGTGGAAGATTAGTTGATTGATTGAGGTATGGGGGGGGTGTCGGATGAAGGCAGGCATACATCAGAGCATACTAAGTGACGACTAAGGTGTCGAGTTGCAGGTAAAACCACTGCAGTGTTTGAGTTATCCCAGACTTGTATACAATTCATGTTTGTTTTTACACTTACTTTGCTCTTGTGTACTTTTGCTAGAATTTCTCCAGCTAAAGGCTTATCTTAACGCTTTGTGTCCATGCCATGACAATGTTAGTGGTGTGTGTTGTGGTTTGAAATAGTGCACACGATTTGGAGCTACAGTAGTTAGTAGTACTGGCGGTACTGCAGTGTAGTAGTGAGTACTAGCAGTAGTACTCACATTACAAACCATTCGCCCTCGAGCTGGTTTACGCCGTTAGCTAAACAAATACTAACGAGAAAGAAAATATGACATACCAGGTAGGAGGAGGAGCTGAAACGCGACGTAGAGAGTAAAGTGGCAACGACTACGAAGCGAGAGTCTGCCGGTGTCAAGCTGAAACATGAGTCGGGGTTGGGACGACACGACACCGGGACAAGCTTGGTGACACGTCCCGCGACACTTTCAGCTATGCAACGTCGATGCCATCTCCTTTTATGGGCACGACCACCATGTTTCCGGTTTGAAACTTTATTTAAAAGACAACCGTGGACAGTAAAGTGACATCCATATATTAACTATTATATTGCAATACAGTATGTGACGAATAGGAATATTGTTTTTATGAATTGTTCCAATCTTAAAAATTTAATACACCTTTAATAGTAGTCATTGCGCCATTTACACAAAAACATTTATTGCGTACAGAAGTGCATTCCGTTTGCAGACTAGTGATGGAAATCCCGGCTTTTTTTAGGGAGCCGATTTTTTTTTGCCTAAGTTCACTAAAAAGAGCCGGCTCTTTCGATTCCCATGTGGCTCCACAGATGTCGTGATTGTCTTAAATAAATCCATCCATTTTCTATACTGCTTATTCTCTTTAGGGCTGCGGGGGTATGCTGGAGCCTATCCCAGCTGATTTCGGGCATGAGGCGGGGTACACCCTGGACAGGTCGCCAGTAAATCACAGGCCAAACAACCATTTACACTCACATTCATACCTATGCACAATTTGGAGGTCTTAAATACATTTATTACCAAATAATGTCATAAATAAATTACTAATGATGATACATGATATCAAATGTTTATTTTAATTGATTTAAATGCTCAATGAACAGCTACAAAAAATACATCATACAATCAAACACCACCAAGTCATCAAACATCACACATCCAGCCATCTATTTTCCATGCCCCTTATCCTCATTAAGACAAAATGTAAATTAAAAAGTGCAACCAAAAAAAGCATCATCCAGCCAACAGTAATGTCTTTACTGAAGATTGGCATCCAGAAACTCCTCCCCTGTGTGCTGTGGGTTTAACCACGCCCCAGTTGTATCACCATTTAACACAAGGGTGACCAACTTGAACCATGGAGGTCCGAAACCCTGCGGGTTTTCTTTCCAGCCAGTCACTAAAGCAGGCGCTTATGATGAACACCTCTTTCAACTTGAGGGAAGGAGCTCATCAATTAAAATTACCTGCTGGAGAAGGTTGAAGAGAAAACCTGCAGTATCCCGGTCCTCCATGGCACGAGTTGAGCGCCCAACGGAGTAGTTGCAATTCACTATGTAAAAGGAGAAAAGCGGGTTAAATATTGCCATGGTCATATCTGGTCAGTGAGCAATGACAGTAACGTATATGTAAAAATGTCACACCCTCAGAAACTAAGTACACATACTTACTAGTATTATTAGGTGTACGGTACAGACAGAAGTATTCAATTTCAGACACAAAGCTTTTAGATTCACAGAAACTCTGTCTGGGGAAAAATCACAAAGATTATTTAAGCCAGAGGTCAATGAAAATAGAATGTGTGACACAAATTAAAGCTTCAAATAAAAGCTTACAACACCTTTATATTCAAATAGCAGTCTTATATCAGAAAATGTTTTATTTTGTTGTTTTACACATCCTGACAATTGCATGGCAGCGCATGTATGGTCAACCCTTAATGAAAAAAAAAAGAAAAAAAAAGCTATGACAACACATACGTAACAAGTCCAGTGATATTATTAAATACATCACCATGGCTGACAGAAAAAAAAAATAAATAGAGGAGCATTTGGTTTAATATATGAGGAAACACCAAATACCAAATGTGAGGATGTCAAAATTTCAAACAGTCCACGGGAGGCTGGTTTCAACATTTCAAAACCAGTACCGATACCCCAGCAATGCAGTGCCCATCTTAAAAATAAAAAAAAAACAAAAACAAAAACACATACATTTAAGGCACAGTTGGGATGTTTGTGAACATTGGTAAATGTGCATCATTAGTAAGGACTATACACTACAAATACTGAATGCAACTTAACTTCTTCAAAAGACTGAATTATGTCTTAGCAGGAGGATATTCAGTCTTCCAAAGGTCATGGTGGCACCATTATAAAGGGGACAAATAGCTGACCTAAACAAGAGAAAACATCAAGTTCAATCAGTAACATGAGCGGAAAGGGGCCAGACGTGACAGGTAAATAATAAACATAATATTCGTAACATTACATATTGGATTACAACTGAGGAAAGAGTAAGATAACTCTCCCTTATTCTGTTACTGGTTTCCTCCCTTAAACTTGAGTTAAGATTAAGGGGAAAAGTCACGGAACCAAGAGGAGCTCAAACAACAATCTTGCATTTGCACTTGGTGTACTTTTAATGCGGGTTATTCTATAAAAGCTTGTGCCGTCATTCCCGTGTATTTACACAGCATGTCCTCTTCGAGTCTGTTCCTGCCTTCCCCGCGTTAACTTCGTAATAACAAGGAAAACCGACATCTCTGTCCTCAATGTTAACGTGGAGGCACGTCCAAAAGCCAAATGTCCGTAGCAAGCTGTGGTAAAAACCAATCAGACTGTGGAGGATACGGAGGCGGAGCAGTCTTTGCACGCATTGAAACAAATCCAGAGGTTATCTGTGACTTTTTTTAAGATGAAGATTGTAGAAAACCACCACAGTGTCACAGACAATTGCTCTGGAAAAGACTCTGGAAAAATAAGTAATATATAAATGTAAAAAAAAAAAAAAAAAGGTCTCCAATGGCAGACTTTAGTCCTCCACGTCGAAGAACACAAAACTGCAAAAATTCATCTCACGAGAAGCCTGAGGAGTCGGTCGAGCCGTGGGGCTGGAGACCGGGCGTAGTGTTCGTGGTGCTTGTGGCATTGGTGTGGAAGCTGGAGGCCTTCAGGGGTGTGCTGCAGGCCTGAGCCTGAGGGAAGCGCTGGTGGTACCGGTCCAGACGCAGGTATTTGACCGTCACCAGCTTACCTGGCAACAGAAAATAATTACCATGTGACTAAGCAATTACTTCATTAAGTGTTGTGTGTGTGAAAAGAGGCTACTTTTTACATTAGGGTATGATGACATACGTTCTATGCCCAAATTTGTCTTTTGGTGGTAAATCTTTAAAACAAAAGGATGCATTTGTTAGGTTGCTAAGGTAGAATGCAATAGTGCCATGATTTATTTTGCACTGAACAGGAAGTCACTGTGTGCACATTTTAATGCTGTGTAACTAGACCAGGGGTCTGCTATCCACAGCTTTTTAGCCTGATATATTTTTTCAAGTATCAGGTAGTGAGGTTGAACTCATTTTCTATCAAAACCTCACAAGTTGGCATTTATCAGACAAGCACACTGCACTTCTGTTTGCTGTGTTCTGTTGTTGTAACAGGTAGAAATAAGAAAGATGAAAAGTAGTTAAGTTGTTGTGTGCTTAGCGATAGAGATGAAGTTAATGATACAACACATGACATTCCTTCGGGCAGTGGTTCCCAAATGTTTTTTGCCACGCCCACCTTTTGGAGATACATTTTTTTCCAGCTTTTAGCTGTTTTTATAAGCACAGAAAAGTGTGTGGTGTGTTTATGTCTCACAAAAAACGCACATGCAATTGTTGATTGAAATTGGAACTGATGTATAGAAGACAGCTAAAAACGCCCAGAAACCTACTTGGTCACTTCTCAGTGACAGAAAAAGTACAAGTACAGATACATATAGATTTGTGTTTTGGAGATGTTCTCAAGTTCAGACTTGTGTGAATAATGAGTCAATTACCATCAAACCAAGAGCCATGCAGTGCTTTGAAGGC
Organism: Oostethus manadensis; assembly: GCA_024372805.1. Taxonomy (NCBI): domain Eukaryota; kingdom Metazoa; phylum Chordata; class Actinopteri; order Syngnathiformes; family Syngnathidae; genus Oostethus; species Oostethus manadensis. Next base: position 226,182 of record QODF01000186.1, read on the forward strand.
TTTCCCTGAGTGTTCTGCAGAGAGGCACTTCACATAGACACAGCCCTGGTGAGTGAGCGAGAGAGGGAAAAGACTGTTGTTAACTCACTGCATCCAATTGCGTTCAAAGAGAGCGATCGAGTCCGGTTATTGCGCGTGAATACCTCTCGCGAGTTCTTGTCGACCGCAATGTGGACGATGCCGTTGTTATCGCTGCATTTCTCCAGGATGGCCTCGTGGATGGCGAGATCCCAGTTCTCTCCAACCTCCCTGGCAACACGCAAACAAGTTATGAACTGGAGGAAGCAAACAAAAGCTTAGTAGTTCGCGCCAAACGCAGTCACTCACATGACTGGGTCAAACATGTTCCTGATCTTCAGACAAGGGGTTAGGCTGTTTGGAGGGGAATTCCTGCGGTCCAGCGGGAAGGCTGAGAAACAGAAACAGAAACAGAAGATGAACCCACTAAGACAAAAGACTGCACAGGAATACTGTTAAGGTTTTGGCACCTTTTCCCTGCCAGACTTTGGAGGGGATTGAGGTGGTCTTGTCGCAACTGAGAGATGGTTGGATCCACCTCCAAACAAGATAGTCGGCCCCCCCAATTATCTGGCTCTCTGTTCGGATTCGCGATTCGTTCGCAGACAGAAAGTTCACAGCACGCTCCCAAATCCTCTTCATTTTCTTCCTGTAAGGCAACAACATATTTTTGAATCAATTGAGGTAATACTTTGCTACAACCAGCAGAAGCACTAGAATGGAACTAGATTAAGTCGGTCCCACTTATGTCAAAAATAAGTCACTAGGTTGAATGTTGTTTTACACGGGGTGTCCAAACCTTTTCCCCACATACACACAAATTGAAGGATGGTCACTTTTTTATATTTTGTACATTAAAGTTGCTTAAAGAAATCCAATGTAGGTCAGTTAATGCTGAGCTATACGAACAAAACATGTTTACATCTTAGAGTTATGGTAACTTTCAATTATCGTGTGATTCCTATCTTCCTAGGCATAGTGCCCCCAAGACATTTTCTTTCTGAAGGAGAAATCTTGTCACATTTTGATTTTGCGAGATTTTTTGACACACCTAGTTGGAAGCCAAACTAAATGGATGTGACTGCTGTCAAATAATAAACATAATTAGAAATCCGTTCTTGAACCATCTCTCTGGTTTGGCAGTGGTTGCACTCACCGGTCCTGAGGTTGGACTAGGGAGTCTCTGACATGGGGTATGGGCAAGTACGGCTGAAGGTCTTGGTTCTCTTGGCATGCCTCATTATGGCTCCTCAGCACATCTGGAAAACATCACAGTTGAGATTAAATAGGAAATACAGAAATGACAGTGTGTACATGGGGTTATCAATTCAGGCACAACAACCAGTGGAACAGAAGTTAGTTAAAATTACAATTTATTAAGCAGTCGTCTTTTGCAAACAAAAGCTATTGAGCAAAACTTGCTTTCTTCTTACATATACACTGACCTGCCACAGCTGTTGTCCACCTGCACTGTGTAATCAAAAGTTCTACCTTTACAATGATAAACTTCATTGAAGAATGTTTATTATTGTGGTTGTAGTTTTCAGTCGTATTTCATCATCCTCTGAGCTGGTTCCACCCCTTGTAGCTAAAACATTACCACAATATATATTATTCAAATCTTCATCTAGGCATCTCAGTGTAGTGTTTGCATGTTCTTCCTGCGGGTGCATGGGCGTTCTCTCCGAGTACTCCGGCTTCCATCCACATTTAAAAAATATGCACTTTAGGTTATCTAGAGACTCTAAATTGTCCACAGGTGTGAATAAGAGTGTGAATGCTTGTTTGTATATATGTGCTTTGCAATTGGCTAATGACCAGTACCCCGCCTCTTGCCCAAAGTCAGCTGGGATAGGCTCCACTGTGAGGTATTTCTTACCAATTATCCTCTCCACCATGTGGTACATCTGCCTGGTTTCCTCCTCCTCTTTCTTCCAGCGATACTTGACGTAGGAAACCAGACCCCACACACCGCCAACCACTGCAGACAGATATGCACCCGCATGATTCGCAGGTTGAAACATGACTAATGAAAGGCACATTCCATTTGAATTCTTCAGAAATTATAAGTGCTGTTAGAGAGGTTTAAGAGACTGTGACGTTTATCTTACCAGCCACAAAGAGGAAGACTCTGCTCATGACTGTGAGGACAGCTCGGCGGAAGCGGCATGAGAAGGGCATCTTTGGATGTGTGGACTCCAGCCGAGAGATTTCCGACACATCAGTCAGGGGCTCATCGGCTACTTCCCCGATGAGCCTGAATACATGCATAAGAAGTTAAGTCATGTGGCCAAAAAACTCCTAACCAGCATGATAATGTGTAGTGTTACCTTATCCCAACATCTTGGCAAGTCCGGTTGATCCACTCAAGTGAGGAGTAGAATAAATCCTCAAACTCCGCATTTTGAGCCTAACAATGAACACATAATACACATTTACTGCCAGATTATTTCATGTGCATGCCATGACAATCCATTGTAAATTGGCAACTAGCAGCACAGCATACCTAAGAACTGCAAATGAATATACCTAGAGTGAAACTCGTTTAAGTCGACCCTGTTTGTGTTGCCACCCCGTCTGTGCAGCCCAACCCATCACGTCCTGGTCCATCGTTTTTCGAATAGTGAAAACACCGCTTTTGTCTACATAAAATCCAAGACCCATTGGTACAAAAGATGGGTAAGTTTATGTTGCCGTGGTGTGGTATCATTAGCGTCATCTGGCCAAAGACACAAGTAAATGTGCAAGCAGTGGCTAGTTTTGGTTTTGGTTTCAGTTATGTCGACAATCGCTTGTAGTCACCAATCAGACAGTCTGAGGCAGTGTCGACTTAAATGGGTTCCACTGTCATTATATACCATACCATCAAATATGCTGAGGCCTCAGCTATGGACAGACTTCTGTTTGGATACTGCTGATCTCCACAGTCATGTCGGCCTGCAAACAACAAAATACTCACATAAACAAACCCTAGCCATACAAGAGAGGCACAAAATATGAACTTGACTGTAGTGCATTTTACAATGCTGATTTTGTGCGTTTACGTCCTTATAAAGATATGAATTCCATCATTTTTAAGGTAGAGTAGGTAAAAAAATAAATAAATTATGACTCACATTAAAATATGATTCACACTGGGCCAAATGTACTGAACTTCACACCTAAAGTCCAGCACATAGGGCAAGTGAGATTCCTCAGATTCCTGCTCAAATTCAGTATAAGTCCCCTCCCTTGGCACAAAACAACTGCACGGACATGCTTGTATGCAACGCAGCTGAGTCGTCAAACTACTCTAATGCGATCACGCATGTTCTTAATGACAACTGACAACTCATAAGCAAAAAAAAAAAAAAGACTCAAAGCCAAAATGGAACACTCACCCGCAACCACATTCATGTGTGTAATAAAGACGCGTCAATTACTTTGTGCAGTCGCTACATAGAAGTAATTAAAGACATTCGCTACCTTGCACAATAGAAATAATCAGAATGAGTTCAAATAATCAGAATGAGTTAAAGTATGTTATACAGCAGAATAGAAGCGATGGGACAAGCTATTGTGTATAACAATCAAATGGGCCAGAGCATGAAGGTGCTAACTCACATTTTGACAAAATGTGAGTTAGACAATAATAAGCGATACAAAAACTTGTTTTTGTAAATGTATACCCGGTGTTTCCTCGTCTGTCTACCAGACAGGGAGCATCTTGAGTGGCTGACAAGCATAGACCAAAATGCCAACCCATGCACAGGTAGGTGGCGTCCCCATTCAGGCCACATCCACACAAACAACTTCCCAACATCTGTCACAAAGGCACTCACACTGAGCATTCACAAAGTATTGTAACGAAAAGCCATAGAATGAAAAAACATAGTGGTTGGGGAAACAGCAGATGTTTCCTAACCTGAAAAGTCAATTATCAGGGGCACAAAGCATGATGGACACTGAATCGCCATAATCAGGCCAGATAAAAACTGAGATGGTGAAACCTTGTAGTTCAGTAGAACTCTCCCATTACTCTTACAGCAAGTTTCGATGTAGTGACTGTGCGACTTTACTACAATTTGCAGTGGCAAAAGTTGGTAGCTACCAGCAATGTGTGCCAGATGGTCGTGGAGATTGAGAAGCAATTTCAAGATGAGGTCCCTCACAGGCTTGTCCTGCAGATAGGGGTGAAAAATAATTTACCAAGCAAATTTAATTTCCAAGCTCTATTACCATTATTGATGGCTGCTCAACAGTTCTGAAAGCACGTAGGGCAACAGGACAAAACAGTTTATACAAATGTGGAACCCAACAAAAGAGGAAATAATGGGCAATAGGATGATCTGCATCTTTACACGTCAATACAAAAGTTTGTCCAAATTCAATAACTGTAATTCCTCGTGTTGTTACCTTTACAAAATCATATAAAACTATGGAGGTATGGTTGTGAGAAGTGGTGCACACAAGAAATGATGTACTTACATATGTATCATCAAACTCACTGCCAAAAGGATGATTCTTAACTGCAACAAAAAGACAGACAGTGATTTTAAAAAGCAGCACGGTCATCTGTATGCAGTTTTTTTTCCTGCCTCAATTAAATACATAATCAAATAAATAATTAAAATGTGAATTAACGTAAATGGGAAATATTGTATGAAATTGTCCATTAATTACTTTGATTTTGAAATATTGAAGAAAAAAAATCACAATCTATTTACATATTTTATGGTCTTTTATTAACAACATTTACATGAATAATTCATGTTGCATTTCAAAGCGCATTTCAATGCAGCGGCATGAAATAAAAGGCCATTGAATGGACTGTTTGCAACTGTTCCACAACTGCCTGGATGGTGATACCTTTCAAATGTACTGCAAGCACCAAATCCCGCAATCTTCCTGCTCCTATCAGGCAAGCCACACCTCACATTAGGCATGTGCGACTCTGCAAAGTTTAGCTACCATCGTACTACAGTCACATTGAATGTTTGGCTTACAACAGCATAACTGCAAACCGTTCCGCTACCATGCATGCAAAAAATACTTATTTTAGAATTTTTAATTGTTTTGAGTATCTTTCCTTTTAGTCTATAAACAACTAATGCCATCACATGCTAGCAGGTGGCATGCCTCCTACCTTTTGTGGCCTAAAATAAATGCAATCTTGAACCAGTTGCAAAGAGTGGCATTAAGAGAATAAGTGGAGAAATTAAAATAGCCTCCTCTCTGAGTCACCACCTTATGGTGGAGGAGTTTTCGTGTCCTAATGATCCTAGGAGCAAAGTTGTCGGGGGCTGTCATGCCCCTGGTAGGGTCACCCATGACAAACAGGTCCGAGGGGAGGCACCAGAGAAAGAGTGGCTCAAAAGACCCTAATGATGAATAATACAATTGGACTTCGTTTTCCCTCGCCAGGACGCGAGTCACCAGGGCCCACCTCTGGAGCCAGGCCCAGAGGTTGGGCATGATGGCGAGCGTCTGGTGGCCGGGCCTGCACCCATGGGGCCCGGTCGGGCAAAGCCCGAAAAGGTAACGTGGGTCGCCCCTCCCATGAGCTCACCACTCGTGGGTGGGGCCAAAGGGGTCGGGTGCAAAGAGAGCTGGGTGGTGGCCGGAGGCAGAGGCCTTGGCGGTCCAATCCTCGGCTACTGAAGCTAGTTGTCAATACGTGGAATGTCACCTCTCTGGCGGGGAAGGAGCCTGAGGTGGTGCGTGAGGTGGAGAAACTCCGGCTAGATATAGTCGGGCTCACCTCAACGCACGGCCAGGGCTCTGGAACCAGTCCTCTCGAGAGGGGCTGGACTTCATTCCACTCCGGTGTTGCCGGCAATGAGAGGCGACAAGCAGGGGTGGCAATTCTTGTTGCCCCCCCCGGCTCCAAGCCTGCACGTTGGAGTTTAACCCGGTAAATGAGAGGATAGTTTCCCTGCGCCTTCGGGTGGGGGGACGGGTTCTGACTGTTGTGTGCGCTTATGCGCCAAATGGCAGTTCAGAATACCAGCCCTTTTTGGAGTCCTTAGAGGAAGTACTAGAGAGTGCTCCCTCGGGGGATTCCCTTGTTTTGCTGGGTAACTTCAACGCTCATGTTGGCAGCGACAGAGACAGTAAGACCTGGAGTGGTGTGTTTGGGAGGAACGGCCCCCCTGATCTTAACCCGAACGGTGTCTTGTTATTGGACTTCTGTGCTCGTCACAGATTGTCTATAACGAACACCATGTTCAAGCATAAGGGTGTCCACATGTGCACTTGGCACCAGGACACTCTGGGTCGCAGTTCGATGATTGACTTTGTGGTTGTGTCATCGGACTTGCAACCACATGTTTTGGACACTCGGGTAAGGAGAGGGGCGGAGCTGTCAACTGATAACCACCTGGTGGTGAGTTGGTTTCGATGGTGGGGGAGAATGCGGGTCAGACCCGGCAGACCCAAACGCATTGTGAGGGTCTGCTGGGAACGCCTGGCAAAGTCCCCTGTAAGAAGGAGTTTCAACTCCCACCTACGGGAGGGCTTTGACCATGTTCCGAGGGAGGCAGCAGACATTGAATCCGAATGGGCGATGTTTCGTGCCTCCATTGTCGATGCCGCCGATCGGAGCTGTGGCCGTAAGGTGGTCGGTGCCTGTCGTGGCGGTAATCCCAGAACCCGTTGGTGGACACCAGTGGTGAGGGATGCCGTCAAGCTGAAGAAAGAGTCCTATCGGGCCGTCTTGGCCCATGGGACTCTGGAGGCAGCTGACAGGTACCGGAAGGCCAAGCGGTCTGCAGCTCTGGCGGTCGCTGAGGCAAAAACCCGGACATAGGAGGAGTTCGGAGAGGCCATGGAAAACGACTTCCGGATGGCTTCAAATAGATTCTGGACCACCATCCGCCGTCTCCGGCGGGGGAAGCATTGCACAGTCAACACCGTGTATGGTGGGGACGGTGTGCTGCTGAACTCAACTCGAGTTGTTGTGGACCGGTGGAGGGAATACTTTAAAGACCTCCTCAATCCCACCGACACGCCTTCCAACAAGGAAGCAGTGCATGGGGACTCTGAGTCGGGTTCGCCTATCTCTGGGGCTGAGGTCACTGAGGTGGTCAAAAAGCTCCTTGGTGGCAAGGCCCCAGGGGTGGATGAGATCAGCCCGGAGTTCCTTAAGGCTCTGGATGCTGTGGGCGTGTCTTGGTTGACACGACTCTGCAACATTGCTTGGACGTCGGGGTCGGTGCCCCTGGACTGACAGACCGGGGTGGTGGTCCCGCTTTTCAAGAAGGGGGACCGCAGGGTGTGTTCTAACTATCGTGGGATCACACTCCTAAGCCTTCCCGGTAAGGTCTATTCATGGGGTTCTGGAGAGGAGGATCCGCCAGATAGTCGAATCTCGGATTCAGGAGGAGCAGTGTGGTTTTCGTCCTGGTCGTGGAACTGTGGACCAGCTCTATACTCTCAGCAGGGTCCTTGAGGGTGGATGGGAGTTTGCCCAACCAGTCTACATGTGTTTTGTGAACTTGGAGAAGGTATTCGACCGTGTTCCTCGTGGAATACTGTGGGGAGTGCTACCAGTATATCGGACCACCTAATCCAGGCGGTTCATTCCCTGTATGAATGGTGTCAGAGTTTGGTTCGCATTGCCGGACATAAGTTGGACCCGTTTCCAGTGAGGGTTGGACTCCGCCAGGGCTGCCCTTTGTCACCGATTCTGTTCACTACTTTCAAGGACAGAATTTCTGGGCGCACCCAGGGCATTGAGGGGATTCAGTTTGGTGGCCGCAGGATTCGATCTCTGCTTTTTGCAGATGATGTGGTCCTGTTGGCTTCATTTAGGAGTGACCTTCAACTCTCACTGGATCGGTTCTTAGCTGAGTGTGAAGCGGCTGGAATCAGAATCAGCACCTCCAAGTCCGAGTCAATGGTTCTCACCCGGGAAAGGGTGGAGTGCCATCTCTGGGTCGGGGATGAGGTCCTGCCTCAAGTGGAGGAGTTTAAATACCTCGGGGTCTTGTTCACAAGTGATGGAAGAATGGAACGCGAGATGGACAGGCAGATTGGTGCGGCATCTGCAGTGATGCAGACTCTGCACCGATCTGTCGTGGTGAAAAGAGAGCTGAGCCAAAAGGAAAGGCTCTTGATTTACCGGTCGATCTACGTTCCTACCCTCACCTATGGTCATGAGCTTTGGGTAGTGACCAAAAGGACAAGATCGCGGGTACAAGCGGCCGAAATGAGTTTTCTCCCCAGGGTGGCTGGGCTCTCCCTTAGAGATAGGGTGAGAAGCACTGTCATTGGAGACTCTGAGTATAACCGCTGCTCATCCACATTGAGAGGAGTCAGATGAGATGGCTCGGGCATCTGGTTGGGATGCCTCCCGAACGCCTTCCTGGGGAGGTGTTCAGGGCACGTCCAACCGGTAGGAGGTCTCGGGGAAGACCCAGGACACGTTGGAGAGACTGTCTCTCAGCTGGCCTGAGAACGCCTCGGCATCTGCTGGGAAGACCTAGACGAAGTGGCCGGGGAGAGGTACCTCTGGGCTTCCCTGCTTAGGTTGCTGCCCCCGCGACCTGACCTCGGATAAGCGGAAGAAAATGGATGGATGGATGGATGGAAATTAAAATAGCATACATTTTTAAATTTAAATTTTTAGCTACGCCATCCAGACTGCTGGCTGCACTGCCCCAGTTATACTTGCTTATGATGGATGCAACCCGCAGTATCAACCCTCAGCACACGGGAGGAGCAATTAATCACATTAATGGACTTTTCTTTGGATTTGTTTTACACTGCATGCATGAATGGACTGTGGTGTGAGCGAGTGTGCCATGTTTTTGACTTGATAGAGCGTAATATTTCTCTTAATATCAGGGGTCTCAAACTCATGCCTGCAGGTTTTCTTTCCAGCTGGTCACTAAAGAAGGTGAATTTAATAACCAACACCTTCTTCAATTTGAGGGAAAGAGCTCATCAATTAAAATCACATGCTGGAGAAACTGGTTAAAGAGAAAACCAGCAGTATCTTGGCCCTCCATGGCACGAGTTTGAGACCTCTGGTCAAGATCATATCAATACTGACGATAGGTATTGATATCGTATGGACACTAGCGTGGTAAGCGCAATAATTTTCAGTTCTCTTCTGTTTGTTTTCACCAATGTTTGTTTCCCCGCATATCTCCAGAAGTCTATTCTCCACCTTCAATAGTAGACAATTTAAAATGATATATTTTTGTAGAAAGGGGTACCTGAATATATTGGGATATACATATGTAATTACAGCTCATGATTTGCAAATAAGTTATTGGACACACAAGGGCTACAGAGACAGAAAAATGATAATAATAATTTGGATGAATTGTATGTAAAAAGGTTTTGTTGCTGTTCCTGTCTGATGTTGTGGTACTTCAGTTTTCGGATATACTTATCCTTTATTCTGAAAATCAAAAAATCATTGATCATCTTCCACTTAAGTATCCTTTTCTGCAGTAATGGACCTGTATCCTCTTGGTATCAGACTGATGGCAATTTAGGCAATATCGCCCACCCCCAGCGCTCACTGTACTAGATTTAAAGTTGCAGATTGACGTATGGATACAATCTGAGCGTAATCGTGTGTGACACTCACCGACTCCGTCTACTTCCGGTGACCCAGTGCCTCTCATCCGGAGGTACATGAGGCCCAGGAGGACAAAAAACAGGCAGGCTGCGGTCAAGAGGAACATAGACAGGTAGTGGGCGGTGAAGCTGCTTGGGGTCGCCACCTCTTCCCTTTTGAACTGCTGGAAAATGTCATCCTCTGGTGCGGTGGGCGGCTTCTCCTTTAGCAGCGGGGGGCTGTATGAGTGGTTGGGGGAGTTGTGGTTGGAGTGGTTGGCCCTGTAGGTCTGGGCCAAGCTGCTGTATGAGGAAAAGCGCGGTCTAAGCCCAATGCTGAACCGACTTGGGTTGCTATTCTCCTCGTCGGCGTGGTGGTTTTTGTCTACTTCCCCTCTGTGGTTCTCGGAGAGAGACACGTAGATAGTCTTTCTCGTTGAGTCCCTTCCCTTTGCGGCGTCTCCTTCGTCCTCGTCCCGCCGTCTCCCCGCCATATTTACACCGCCGGGTGCGTGAGACCCACGGGCGATGACGTGGGGTAAGAACCCCCCCTTTGCGTGGCCCCGTCTGGGCTCCAGACTACCCCGCTGTCTAGCTCCACCAAGGCCCCAAACCCCCTCCTCGTCCGAGTCAGAGTAATTCCCGGCTAGCTTGCTGCTGTTTAAGTGTGACGCCCTGCTGCCATTTAAAGAGCGAGGGGACTTCTCTTCCCCGCCGTCAGATTCGTCCTCAGAGTCGCCATAATCCTTTCCATCCGCTTCCGGGCAAGATTTAACGCCGAGTCCCCAACTCGGCGAGACCTCGTCTGGAGAATTGTTCAGTGTGCTCCCAGCGCCATGTCTACTTTTAACACACGGGTTGTCATTTGGCTTTTTCGCTCGTTGTTTCGGTGGCCCGTCGTTTCTTGTCAGCGGAGTTTCCGCGTCAGACTCGTCCGAGCTGAAGCCGAGTACGGTCGACTTCCGGCCGGGTCTCCTACTGGAGCTCAGGTGCGTGACGTCACGACTGGCTGGCCCGAATCCCGCCGTGTTGATGTTGATGGCCCCGCCGCCGCTGCGGGTTTTGGCGGCTCGAGCCCCTCGTTGCTGCTGCCGCTCCTCCCGAAGCTTCTTCAGTTTCTTCAGGTACACCGGTCGAGTTTTTTCGGTCACCGGCCCAGGAGTGAAACCAAAGCGCTTCAATTCGGAGAAAATATCCTCGTCGGTTAGCTGCGTTGACGCCATCTTGGCCAAACTCTTTCGCTAAGGACTTTGTGACGGAAGTGACGTCACCACAGTGACAGGATGCCGTGAAAAGTATAGGCTCTGTTCAAAGACAAAATAAACATGAAAAAGAAAGCCTCTACATTTCGTCCAGCATAGTAAATTGTGAGCGTATATAAAATTATATTATGATTTGACATCTTTATGACGGACGTCTATGGTATAAGAGGTCTGAAATGACTTCTAACAATGACACTCAGATTTAATTTGTTAAAGGTTGGAAGGGTTACACACGTTTACTCTAGTCTTGACAAGTTTTAATTTGTCGTGCTTGTATTGGATTATGTACTGGATGTCGCATTAGATCCACATTACACGTGGATTAAACGTTTACATTTTTTCAAACGTTAAAAGGTTCTTCTATTCGGGTGCTGTCCCATTTCGCACCGATAGATGTCAGTAGGTCGCTTTGAAGTCTGTTGCCAAACCGTTAAATCACTTGCAACAAGCAAAGGGTAACTCCTTTGATTGGCCGCTTCTGGACTCGAAATGGATGGCGGATGGATGTGTAGGGAGTCGGACGCTGAAGAGCCGGTCATTTCAAAGACCCGTGTAAAAAAACCGGCTCGTTGTTATAGTTCTTATTTTTTCGACCAAAGGAAACGTCATTATACGAAAAACTCATAATACCAAATGAGCTTCGAATAAATTGATGTCCCTTTTAACGAAACGATATTGAAAATACGAAAACAACAGCCGAGAGTACTGCCCGACAGGTGTGGTTTTAGTTTATTATGAATGTACAGTACCGCCTTACAAGCCGCCCTCCTCTGGGGCGGTAATGCACCAACGCAATGGTCACCGACCGCCATAAAACCGGAAAAGAAGAAGAAGCTGCCTTCCCATTGGTTATCTCCCATCGTTCTTCCTCCAAACGACGGCCAATCACGGCGTCCCTTCGCTCAACTTACCGAAAAGTTCCGAGAGGTCCCATTGGTTATCTCCCATCGTTCTTCCTCCAAACGACGGCCAATCACGGCGTCCCTTCGCTCAACTTACCGAAAAGTGCCGAGAAGTATCTATTGCTTTGTGCATTACAGCCCCAGGCTAGGGCAGCTTGTATGGCGGTATTATGCATTCATAACTAGCTATTTTTGCGTTAAATGGGACAACAAATTTCTTCAAAGCCCGGTTCTTGGGTGGAAGTTTTCGTAAATTGAGGTTTCACTGTACGTAGATTTTTTTTTTAATAAATTTTTTTCGAAGCGGTGTCCGGGCTAGCAAAACTCACTTCCGAATGACTAATATATCTAATAATTACATGTTGTCATTTATAACACAAAACCGAGAAGCAGGTTGTCTTTTCTTAGCGTAACACCTAAATATTTTATTAGAGCCACTGTGGGAAACCAACAAGTTATAATAGCAACATGCACAAACAAGAATTGTCAGTAAACTCCCGTAGCCATAATTAACAACAAATATGCAGATAATGAAGAATGGAATCTGGTCAAACCTGCACAGGTTTGTCACAAAGTGCCACAAAGTAAATTAACGCATCACGTTATGGGTCTCCAAACGTAATGCAAACACGCCCCCTAGTGGCCACGAGGAGCACAGCGAATACGTCAGCCCATCAGCAACGATATGCTGTGACACATCAGGATCCCTGCGGAAGGTTTCACGGCGCGGACGAGAGCACACATGCTCCTTTTTGGGATTGCGATGGCATGCTGTGATGTCACATTTATTTTCTAATGATATTCAAAACCGTTGCACATAGCCCCGGTTATTAGAAGAAAACCACTCAAATCAACACAATGACAATTATCTACAAATCCTCTCATTCTTCAATGTTCAATCATCATCAAAAGCCAAGGTTGTGCAAAAGAAACTCATTATTAACACGTACTGACGTTGCATCATTGTTGTGAAGAACTAATTGCCTATGCAGTGTTGTACAGTATATTGGCATGTTATGTGTTTAGGATTTTCTAGTACCGTTGGCGTTGACCTTCATATATATTTCATCTATGGCGCTTGCCATTTTTATGGTGTTTAATTTGTGTTCTGACGATGTTGCAGAGCGGACCGGAAGCTGTGCTGCTACACCCGAGAGGCTGTTAAAATACAGGAAACTATTACAATGAGTTGATGTAGGTTGCATTAACACCAATTTAGTCACAACTGACCACAATATCTAATAAATGAATGTGCAGATAAGGATTGCTTACTAAGGACAGGCGTCTAAAATGAATTGATTTTGGCAGGCAGAGCAGCTTCTTTTCAGTGCTTCTTCGAGTCTAGGATACGCAAAATGTGAAGGAAGAGGTTGACGATGTCCAGGTAGAGGTTGATGGACGCCAAGATGTGCTCCTCGGGGGACAGCTGTTTCATCAGCAGGTGGGTGTCATAGATGATGAAGCCACAAAAGACTAGAGCCCCGGTCCCAGCGAACAGCAGCTCTGTGCTGTCACTGTTGAAAAAGATCTGTCAAAAAGAAGCAGGCTGAGTGAGATGCGGCACAGAAGGATAGCAGACGGACTTTCAACAACTGGATCGCAAACTCTGCCTTCAGTGTGAGAAGTACAGAAAACACAGCACACTGGTCAATATCTGGATGGCGCACTCAAAATGATCAAAACAGTGAGTGTGCAGTGCTGGACACATACCGCTCTTAATAGTCGCCATCTTGGCTATGTGGATGCGGGTCTAAAGTGCGCAAAGTGATAGATCACTCCATTTTATTAGCTAAGCTGAATCTCTTTGGTGTGAGAGGGGCTGTTCTAAACTGGTTAACCAGCTATTTACATAATGGACAACAATATGGGCATTTTTCTGGTAGTACGTCTGAATATGTTTGAATGTGGGGTACCACAAGGTTGGGTTTTGGGGTTTTTGTAATGTTTTCGAATTGCACATGACACAAATTTATTTTGTCCAGGGGTTAATTTTAAAACATTATCGAATAATATAGAAAGTGAAATGATAAAACTTAAAAGTTGGTTTGATATAAATATGTTATCGTTAAATGTGATAAAAATGAAGATTATGGTTTCACAAAAGGAAGGAATAATGAAGTCCCAATAGCCAATAATGGAATTGATACTGAGAAGGCTTTGAGAATCACACTGGATAAAAATTTGACATGGAAGTCACATGTTAAAACAAAATTCAATAAATTGTCAAAGAATATTTTTATTTTGAAAAAAAGTAGAGTATGTTTTAGATTGCAAAACAATGAGAATGTTGTATTGCTCACTTATACTGCCTTATTTGAGTTATTGTGCAAAGTGTGTGTGTGGTTGTCATACTTATAATAGAAATATAATGCCTTTATGCTTATTGCAGAAAAGAGCAATCCGAATCATTCACAAAGTTAAATTTGGAGAACATACCAATAGTTTATTCATTAAATCGATGTTATTGGAACACCTCAGGATCCGATTGGAGGAGCTGGACGAAGTGGCCGGAGAGAGGGAAGTCTGGGCTTCCCTGCTTTGGCTGCTGCCCCCACAACCCGACCTCGGATAAGCGCAAGAAGATGGATGGGTGGTCCGTGTTTAATTTTATTAGTAGAATATCAAAAAACAAGCTGAGGGTCGCACTTGGGACACCCCTGATAAAGGAGGCAAGGTAAGGAAAGGGTGTAAAAATGTCAGATCTTTCGGTTTAGCTCTAATGCTGCAATTTTGCTGAGTGTCTAAGTAGAGGGTGCAAATGTTTTATTGCTCTTATGTTCTAATAATGTCGATTTCTCTTGGTGATTAATAAAGTATCTAACATTAACAGTTTATAGAAATGTGCATTGTTTTCTGTGGAAATTCAACATAAAATCAAATGAGAGGTCGTCCAGCATCCCCGCATAAACTGTATTACAAAGTCATTGGTTAAGTGACCGTCTAATAATTAGCTCTCTATATGTACATATACCAGTACCAGTACATATACCAGTGGTTCTCAATTACCCCCGCTCCCCTCCCCCAATTTGAAATGCTATTGAGAAACTGATATTTTCTTTATCTGTACTGTACAGACTGAACTCAAACCTGAAACCAGGAAATGCAACAAAATGGAGAGCTGTGAAGCATACAAGAAGATTCAAGATTCAAACTGCATGTTGAGTACGATAAATTCGTATGTGTTGGCCGGTCTCCACTAACACTGAAAGTACTCCCAGCCTCTCGCGACCCCACGGTTTAGGAAGCACTGCCCTATACATATGAAGCGTAGTTCACTTTTAAACTGCTGTGGTGAATAGAAATCCACAGCGACAAACGTGCAGCTTGTCTTTTCTAAAGCACAAAAAAACAAGAACCAATGTAATGCACTCAGCATAAGCACTACTAACTGCAACTAATGTAACCCAGTCAACTGTATCCTATGAAATAGTCTCACTATGTAATATTATTCTTGGATACGAAGCAGACACCTTGACACCAAGAAGGTCAACTCACCCTCAAGATGCTTGCAATTAGGAGGATCCACAAGCAGGAGAACAGACTGTAAGCAGAGAGCAAAGTTTGACTTACATTTTTGCCCTCGAGTTCAGACTTTAGGGGCACCCTGACGTAAACGTCCCAGCTGGTGATACTGTGCATGTATTCTGTGGAAAAAAGACCCCAAATTGCAAGTCAGTTGTACTCACACTCCTCCCAGTTTGGTGAAGTCTCTCTTGGACTGGAAGGTGTAGACTGTCAGCCCAGCAAACACAGCACAGGTCAGAAACAAGGCTTGGAGCACGGTGGAGTAGTCGTAGAAAGTCACTGTAAAGACCACAGCTCTGTAGTGAGGACAGCCAAAGCGCAAGCTCAAGGAGGGACACTCGGTTCAAGACTTACAAGCTGTGGCCACAGAGATCGCCTCCAGTAGTGTCTGCAAACAATAAGCAGTTCATTCAAAGTTAAGAGACATTTTAATAACAGGTCAGAGTGTATATTTCCACCTAAGTTCAAACCGGAGCTTTACTATATATTTATTTATTTGGAATTCAACCTGAAGTGTAATGAAAAAGGAATTGCTTTTACACTTTTACGACCATGAGGAATAATACAAAGTTACGTTGAGATTCCCTGCACATTTAGAGGATTTAGCAACACTGCTGTATTTCCCCTTCTTCTTTTCACAGCAGGGGTGCCTGGGGGCCATTTACAGCCCGCAGTCTATTTCTTATTGGACTGCGACCCATTCTACAAACAAATTAAACACGCCCCGTATTAGAACATTTGACAGAAAACAAAGAACTGGAAATGGCCCAACCAAGGTCCTGCCATGATACAGTAGTTCGCAACCATTCAAGTATGTTCAGGATTCCTCAGTCGTCAATACGACCAAAATATGATGTAGCTTTTCTTTACATTTACACAACTAGTCACACTTTGTTGACTGAGAAACACACTATTTGTGGGTTAAGTTATGCTTAACCCACATTTAATTGTCCAATACAAGAGAAATCTATGTTTTTTTTGTATATAATAGGTAAATATATGTAATTATGATATGTGAAGAATATCATAGTGGCCACCTATATCCATATCATATAGGGGAAAAATGCTTGCAAATTCTCTTACAAAAGTAAGCAGCAGGTAGAGGTTGACTGGATGCTGATGTCTGTACACAGCCAAGGCCAGGAGCAGTATCAGGGAGCCCAAAGCGGAACCCAAAACCACAGACGGGCTGAAAAAGAACACAGGTAAATGTCAGCTCATCAGTCCAATAAATAAAATGCTAACGGAACAGGTAACTATCGGTAGGTACGTATTTGGGTCATGGATTTGGTTTGCCTTTTAAAAGGCTAAAAAAAAAGTTATACATAGACAGTTGAACCCTAGTTAACGTCAATAACGGAAACATACAATTCTCCTTTAAGAAATTAAGTGCAGTACAGGCCAAAAGTTTGGACACACAGTCTCATTCAATGAGCTTTCTTTATTTTCATACATTCTCGCTGGGGGCATCACAACTATGAATGTGCAACTACAACTGCGTACCCCTGGGAACCTAGGAAATAGGGAATGCAGATGCAATGTTTTTTGCAAAGGATGATATGTATTTAAACAAGTTTGTAGTTTATACAAACTTATAGTTTGGGTCTTAAACACCTGAAAAGCACCTTTAGCCTGTGCCTTGATCACGCCTTGGTAATTGTGTTATGGTATATTACTATCACAACAACGACATTGTCATTACCTGGCCTGGACAAACTCCTTGATGGTCTGAGAGAACAGAAAAATGGCAGATGTGGCTGTTGTCAGAATTATCTGCAAGCTCAGCAGCGTGTACACCTTCCGCAGGAAGTCTAAATAGGAAAGACTGCAAATTAGACCAGCTGAGAGTACAACTTTGTTTGTCTCATGTTTGACGGCTGTGTCTCAAATGGAATACTTCCGTCAGTACATTACAAAAAAGCACACTATGTACACTGCGCACTTAGGTCCAGTCGGTCCCCCTTTATAGAATCACATGAGTGTGAAATGGCCACACGTTGGATGAATGGGTAGCATGTTGGCCTCACAGTCAGGAGGTTCTGGGTTCGAATCTCCATTGGGCATCTCTGTGTAGAGTTTGCATGTTCTCCCCATGCGTGTGTGGGTTTTCTCCAGGTACTGCAGTTTCCTCCCACATTCCAAAAA
Organism: Oostethus manadensis; assembly: GCA_024372805.1. Lineage (NCBI taxonomy): Eukaryota > Metazoa > Chordata > Actinopteri > Syngnathiformes > Syngnathidae > Oostethus > Oostethus manadensis. The sequence goes on from QODF01000186.1 coordinate 243,583, forward strand.
CATGCATGTTAGGTTAATTGGCGACTCTAAATTGTCAATCGGTGTGAATGTTTGTTTGTCTATATGTGCCTTGTGATTGACTGCCGACCAGTCCAGGGGTGTACCCAGCCTCTCACCCAAAGCCAGCTGGGATAGGCTCCAGCATACCCGCAACCCTAATGAGGATAAGCGGCATAGAAAATGAATGAGTGTGAAATATAAACAGAATCAGTAATACAAAAATATATACCTGTAAATGTGGTTATACTCTTTTTTTTTTTTTCCATTGTCTTTGCTTTTCCCATTTAGTTATTTCTTTTTCTGTTTTGTCATTCTTTTTTCCATTTTGGCGTTTATTTTCCTTTTTTGTTTTGTCTTTTTCATTTGCTTTTTCTCATATTTACCAGATGGCTCAAGCTGGCGACAAAAAACAAAGGCATGGACCCGCCCAAAAAGCATAGACCCGCCCACAGGCTGACTAGTCCATACTATACCTGATCACACAAGTTATGCTTGCAGTGACTATGTAGTAGCTATGTTTAAATGTAGCTCTTAGTTCGGGTGACGGACAGGAAGTAACATCGCTACCGCGTCACCATGCACATACTTTGCGCCAACGTCTTATACAATGGAGTCCATATCGAAGCTGCTGGGAGAAGCGACCAACAGCCTGGATGCTGCAGCAATGGCTGCGTCCATGTATTGCATTTGCCTTTTGTCGCCAGCTTGAGCCATCCTGTAAATGCAATGACAAAAAGCACATGGAGAAGACTAGGAGGCAACGGGAAAATGAACGACAAAATGGAATAAACAAAAGACGATACAGAAAAAGCAATGACAACATGGAAAAAGCCCATTACACTAGAAATGAAAGAAAAATACCGTAAAGGAGCAGAGCCATGTTGACACCAGTGTGGTGCAGTCAATGTAAACCACTCGGATGTGTTCTGGCTTTGTCAATTATTTTGGGGGGAATGTGAGTAAAATCATGGCAAAGAGTTTGGGCTACGGTGTGACTTTTTCAGGTCTGATGCGGTACCTGGGCCTCTTGGTAAGAGAATCTGTGTCAAGGGAAGATATGTGTCTGTACTAAATTATGCTGGTGGCATGTAAAAAAGGTATCACAGAAGAATGGTTAATCCCAAGACTGTTATTACGAATACAATACATGACATTGAACTACTAACCCACAGATTGAGAACTGAAGATGTGTGTCAAGAAAAATGGACAGAATGGAAAATGTTCACTGACGGAGAAGAAAAAAGGGACTTTTAGATCAAGACTGATTTGCTTGATTGGAAAACGTAAATCCAGCGCCTCTGTGTTTGTGTTTTGTTTGTAAAAGGAAAAAGATAAAGTAACAAAAAAGGAAAAAGCAAAGACAAAATTTAAAACAGCATATGACCACATTTGTACATATTTGTATTATTGATTATTTGTATATTTCCATAAAGTGTATGTAGTTCCTTTTATTTTGGCACTGCTGCAATCCAATACCCCACTGGGCGTCGCTGCTTGCTCTCCATTTTTGTCGTTTTGAGTGCAACATCCGGGTACTGACTCTGCGCTGCGCTGAAAGCTACACGGAAGTGCGAGACACAGCCAACAGCTTGTTGACATAAGAGAAGGATTATTCTAGCATAACCAGAATTTCAAGGGTTTAATGAACCACACCCACACTACGATTTGTACCAATTGTCCAAAGTTTAAATAACGCAACATGTATGAGCAGCACAAAAAAAAACAGTAGTTAGTTAGTAATTCCTACACATTCACGAAGCTTGGCTATGTACTACCAATACGCCCTAACAGTTGTGCGGCTCTACGTACCCATACGTATTTGGACACTAGCAGTGGCGACGTTCGTGCCATAGTTGAAGTCGTCCTCGATTGAAGACATTTGGTACTTTTCACTGCTCATCGTAGAAAAAGTCCAAATAATCGACCCCCGTCTGAAATACAAGCGACAACCCTCGACAAACTGGATATGATAGTGGTGCCACCGCGGGCGCGTAGATATGACGTCACCCGCGGAACATTGAGGAAAAACACGACGATTTAAGCGATCAGATATACAATATAAACGTATATTGTATATCTGATCGCTTACATCGTATATATTGACATATATTTAATTCTGGAATCATTTTAAGACTTTTTTAGACCACCATATACCTTCACATTGTAAAAAGACATTACCTATGTCCACATACTATAGCATTTCAACAAAATAAATACATTTTAATTCAAAATAAAATAAGATGATCAGAGGTAATTTGTCATGTTATTAAATTATATATTAATGTTTGTAGTACAGTACTGTACTTACAGAAATAAGTCATATAGGAGGGTGACGCTAAACTCTGACGTCACTAGCAGGGGACAAGGATTTGTAGGTTTGAGTTAAGTACAATGAAACACAATATCCGTTTGTATGAAAGGTCATTTCACGTAGAATGAGCGTTTTCTTTAATATCCCCATCTATGTGGGTACATATTTGTCGTCTTTATATGGTGAAAATCCCCGTGTTAAGTTTAGCAACCTTCTTTACCCGGCAACACAAAAGCTAAAAGATGATTGGTTCTGACCAAGTGGGCGGGTCTTAGCACAAGTATATCGTGGGGTGTCAAACGCTTTCGTTTTAGTTCCCCGCGTCCGACAACAGTGACCTGAACGCAAATCTCCGAGAATTCCCGTCGATGGTGGTCGTCACCATGAGGCTTACGGTAATTTCGGCAGTCATTGCCGTCCTTTGCTGGGATGTGGAGTCCAAGTTCAGTAAGTATGAAACTTCATCGCAAGAAACGCGTCATGAAATTGCCGTCGAGGTGGTTAGCTTTCGATTTCAGGGAACACAACTGTGACCCCACCCAGCAGTGCGAAGTCAAAGATGTATGACTAAGTAATGTTTTTCCTAGAGATCCAGTGTACTGTACATGTCACATGTTTTTATGCATACATGATTACAAGTACACATGGCAGAACTCTTGTGTTTTACCTCAGAACCCACTTAGACTTCCTTCTCCACGTTCAGGTTCACCAAAGGTCCAGGTGTACAGCCACAAGCCCGCACAGTTTGGTGAGGCAAACACGGTCATCTGTCACGTCAGCGAATTCCACCCCCCTGACATCAACATCCAGTTGTTCAAGAACGGAGTGGAGATCACAGAGGCCGTTCAGACTGACCTGAGCTTCAAGAAGAACTGGCACTTCCATCTGACCAAGCACATCGACATCATGCTCAAGCAGGAAGACGAGTACATCTGCAAGGTCACTCATGGGACGAACCTACCTAAAGACTACGACTGGGGTAAGTAATGAAGTATAGTATACGGAAAACCTAATAATACTGTCTGACTTCCCCTACCTGCTTATCTATTTACATACATAATTGTCAAGATCAAATGAGTCTTACTATTGTTTTGTTGGATAGCAAAATATGCAAATGCAAGCTGGGTTGTGTTTTATAAGATTTTTTTCCCCCCCAGATCCAAACATGTGAGCAGAGGCCCGGCCATCAGTGACCCAGTCGGTCAGGCTCTGATTCCAGCACGAATAACACTTTCCATTCATTCTCACACTGCCTTCTGCAGAGCTGTCTATCTACAATGACATTAGGGGGTTTCAGATTTGATTTATTCATTCAAACAAATCACAATATTACTCAATAGCCTTCTCACCTTCAGTCTTCTTAAGGGAAATATACATTTTTCACATGAATTGAGGTCTGGGTTACAGTCAATAGTTAATTGGATATTTTCAAGTAGAGTAGTTTGTCTTTGCACTTGTGTTTAAATTTGTAATGAAGATAATATGATTCGGCATATTTCCTATTAAAGTTCTCTAAAACAAATTGGCTGTTCATTACATTTTTGCAAGATATGTGCTGTTTTCAGAGCAGAACCATCATTTAATGTGTTGTATTTTAATATGATGTAATTATTCATTATTTTTATTGATTTCGAGCAATGGTCGGGAACCTTTTTGCCCAAGAGAGCCATGAAAGCCACGTATTCTTAAAATGTAGTTCCATGAAAGCCATGATATTTTTTAACATAGAATACAATTACAGTTGTGCATTTTTAGGCAAGACCAACAATTTACAATTGAGTAAGTTTCTGTGTTATATGAAGCTAACCAATAATAAATGAAATACTGTTTACTCTTTTCTCTGGGTTTCCTCCCACATTCCAAAAAAACATGCATGTTAGGGTAATTGGCGACTCTAAATTGTCCATTAGAGTGTGAATGTTTGTATGTCTGCCCTGCGATTGACTGGCAACCAGTCCAGGGTGTACCCTGCCTCCCGCCCAAAGTCAGCTGGGATAGGCTCCAGCATACCCGCTACCCTGAGGATAAGCGGTATAGAAAATGGATGGCTGTTTGCTCTTTACCTTGATCTCTCAATGACCTGGGAATAGGCTACCGCATTTTCCAGCAATAATCAATTTCTGTTGTCTGACCCGGAAAATATCAGGACAATGGTAATGGCTCCGGCCACCTGCATTGATTAAAATGCATAAAAAGTTGTATATGCTGAATGTTTTAAATGTTTTAACACTGTGATTTCTGTTGTGTTTTACATTAAAGTGTCGGTGAAAAAATAAAAAATGATCGTGTTAAATAATGTCTGAGACATATGTTCTGAGCCATAGGTTCCCTACCCCTGCCTTAGAGAGAGGGGGTGCCCAAAACTTTTGCGCACACATTCATATTCACATTTGTAGAAGCAGTCCAATGTAGGTCAAGATATGCTAACAGGAGTTATGTATACAACTAATCTAAAAGTTGTATTAATTAATGCATTTCTTGATCATAAACTATAAGTCAAAACATCTTTTGACAGTCAAATATAGTAGTACACTATATATTACTGTTTTGTAATCTAGAACCAATTAAAATACAGTATATATATATATATAAATATACACAGTATATATAAATACCTGGCATGCATTTTTTGGGTGGCGTTGTATACACAACCTAAGCCATCACAAGCTTCAATGATTTTTGGTTTGTTGCTTTCACTTTAGTGATCATAAAGTGATCTCAGAGCCAACTGCCCACATGCTCCACCACTCCCTGGGGAAACGGGAAAAAGTGTTGACATGTATGTAATTGTTTATTGTCTTGCACCGTTCTACAGCAGTGGTTCCCAAACTTTTTCCAGTGGCATACCCCCTTCAGACCTGAAGCCATGTACCACTTACTCGTGCACATCTAAAAAAAAACCTATTCTTCTGTTTTAATGGGTTCCATTTTAGTGTCACTTCTTTTGTTGTCCAATCACAATGGCTATAGTTTAAATCCGCACATTAATTTATTATCAATTTGAAAGAGAAAGTTTAACGGTCACAACAAACAGTATGCAAAATACAAAAACACACTCCGCTCCCAGCGAGGGGCTTTCACTGCTGCACCGTGCGGGGATTGGAACACCAAATTGAGTGAACTCTTCAAGATGAAATTCTTAATGCACAAAATAATCATCAAACGTATTACTTCATACCATGCACACATGAGCAATGGACAACATTGTGTGCTGGCTCCATTTTGACTTCTGCTCCTTCTGCACACTTGTAATTGAGAGGGGTAAATGCTAATTGTTTTTGTTTTCATGCACGTCCCCCACTGTTTCCATTGGCGTACCCCACTTTGGGACCTTAGGGTCTAACTGTATAGAATCCTATATGGATTGCGGCAACAAAGTTTTGTCGTGCAATGTGCAATCCCAAATACGTAAATGTAATCTAATAGTTGAATCCAGTTGTGTGTCAGACAAAACGGTATTTTACATGATAATGAAACCTTAAACATGGCAGTCTCCTGAAAGAAAATGGCGTCCTCTAGTTCCTTCCACGCAGGAATCGCGGTATGATGGTTTATTGTGGTCAAAGAACACCCAACTGGGCGGAGTCGCAGGCAAACGTGGCACCGCCCGCTCGGCAGGCACTAAACCTGTTTTTTCCCCTTTACCAATCATGCCTTGCTATTTACTGCGCATTTAAAATAATGAATATACTTGTCTACGCTACTTTTTTCGTCTTTTTGTGTCTCTCGACGTCTTCGGCGACCAAAGACTGTAAGTAAACTTCTAGCGAATATATTGCTATGTTATGTTAATATGTATAAACATGTATGCATAAACATAGTGTCCTAACACGGACGTACCTGGGACGCCCTTTTGAGTGAACAGAAACGACGATGTAACCCAAGAAAACACAAGAGTGGTATAAATATGCTGTATTTTTCACAAAGTGATGTCGCTATTCTAACGAACCATAATCCATACTTACTTTCAGTCACTTTGTTGTTGGTTTAGTATTTTGGCGCGTGTACTTCCTCGTAGGGGTTAGAAAGACGTCCTTTTACGACAGTTTTACGACACTCGTTGCTTCTAATAGGCACTCTTGTGTTGGCATTAAAACGGGTGTCTCACATTAGAGGTCAGTGAGAAAAACGCAATGCTTTTAGTGTGACACCAGCTGGTCACATTATAACCACAATTATGGTGCAAGTTGGAGAAATATGCACTCATAATTGCCAGTTCTGCAATGTATGTGAGTTGTTTTGGTGTTTTGCGCTGTGTGCAATTGTTTTGAAACGTATTCATTATTACAATATTACATACAATTCTTCTCTTCCAGTCCATTGTTTTATGGAGTCACAGGAACGCCAAAATAAAAATTATTATCATTATTGTTTCTTTATATATTCCCACATGCATTTCCTTTCAATTTTGGCACTCCTGCGATTCCATAGGATAAAATAGAACAAATGTAAAAAAATAAATCACACTTTTTTTTTAAGTGATACATTTTTTCCATTTTCTTCACAGATGACCCAGAAATAAAAGGGTGTTTTTAAAAGTATTTTTTTCCATAAGAAACAAACTAAACTGTAAATGTAAAACACAATACTCAATTCTAAATTATTCTACATTTAAATCATAAATGTAAATGTAAATATTAAATTCAGCCTGGATAGACTCCAGCATACCAGCGACTATAGTGAGGACAGGTGGTATAGAAAATGGATATGTTACTTATTTATTTTATCAGAATGATCTATTGTGTAATTTTACATATTTCTAGTATAGTATTTATTATGAAGTATTTATTGGACATCCACTGGTTTTGATCAAATACAAGAAATGTTTTAATTGAATTTAAAAAATACTGATCTTGCTGTTTTCTTGGGGCTACACGGAGAGGGTTTTTTCTGCCGACATGTAACAACTATGAACACCTTCAGTGTAAAAGTTTTGTGTTTCCAGCCCCACCAATAATTCAGGTGTACAGTCGGACACCAGGAGGCTTAGGGAAACCCAACGTACTTCTCTGCCATGTGAGCAACTTCCACCCTCCGCTGATCAAAATCGACCTGCTGAAAGATAGCAAGGTGTTGTTGGAGGCCAATGAGACAATATTGGCCTTCGAGGAGAACTGGGAGTACTACGTGACCAAACATATTCCCTTCACCCCACAAAAAGGAGAGGAGTACACCTGCTGCGTGACCCACATGGGAATATCCAGATTGGTTGTTTGGGGTATGTCTGCTTTTGGAGTCATACCAGTATCACATTGTACAACAGGGCAAAGGCGAGAAAAGGAACACGTTTTTGCATAATTGACCAAACTTCGCTAACAATCGCTTGTGTCGACGCAGTTAAACAATCTGAGGGCGTTGACATAAACAGGTTCCACTCTTGTTGTACCACTATTGAAGAATGCTGTCGTTACAAAGATAATAGTGTGAACTGACACCGTTAAAAGAAGTATTCATTTAGTCACATATGTTTAAGAGCACTCAATATTAACCAAATATGTATGTAAACAGCAAGTGCACACAGTGAGGTTGAAATATTTCACATTGTTTTGTTTTTTTATCTCTGTTTGCAGAACCTGATAACTAATTTCTTGACACTCCCTTTCTCGGGTATGTACTGGTTTCATTGTCACTAATTATGCAAGCAAATGTATGTACTTGTGCCAAATATTACAGAGTTATTTGCCAGTGAAAAAATGAATAGGTCTGAAAAGATGAAGACTGTCTTTTACATTTTATTCATGGCTACTTTCTGAGGACACTAAAAGACTCGTGCTGGCATCAGTGAGCAAAAAACACTCCCTTCTGAAAGGAGACGTTTGGTGGAGTAGGATTGAGCCTCAACCGGTTGGTTTGAGAAGCCAAAACAAAGCCGTGTGGAATGTAGGATGGTGACAAAGCGTGCAGTGGAAATTTACCAGGGCTGACATGTTGACAAACAAAACTGCCTGAATCACAGAGCACGGAACAAGAGCTGGCCAAAATGGTCTGCTGGGACGAAAACTATGGCGCTTATAGCTTCACCAAAAGTACACAGTTCAGTTCTGATCTTGTCTGGATGTGGAGTTAAGCAATTCCATCTTTCGTCTTTCAGTTGAAGGCACGTCATCGACGCCAGAGTTGAAAGGCGAATGAACTCGCTGCCCATCCGGATAAAGGTTTTCACCGTCCCTGAGCTTGAACCGTGGGCTTTGCCAGAAGAACTTATTTCATACTTTGCTTTACATGAACACAACACAATACTTTACAGATGATGCCGGTCATTTTGTCCAGGCTAAAACTGTAATGCACGTAGGAGAAGTCTACCGGTTAAACGTTTAAAAACACCCCAATTTGCAAGTAAATGTACATATGTTGGTGTTTTTATCATAATTTGGGCCAATATGGGACACCTTCCCATTGGCTCAAGCAATGCACAGTGCACGTAATGTCGCCCCCTGCTGGCCGTGAGGACCTGGGGGTTTCTGTCTGTGGAGAATGCCGAAGCTGTCTACCCGTTCGGAACCATGGTAACAGGTCTGTTGATGACTGGATTTGGCGGAAGGAGCGGTTCAGCGTGTTCAGTGTAATCATCATCATGCCATTGCAGACGTCCCAAGTGCTGGAGATTGGCCTCCAGCTTCCTCCTCTTGGCTTCTACCCTCCTTCAAGTTTGACCTTAACCTGCCACTGTATTCTCCTCAACTCATCCAGATCTGAAGGCCTGCTTCTTATTCGGCAAACTCTTCAGGTGGCTGGTGGTCCAGGCCTTGTTGTTAGGATAACCACAAACTGTTCTTGCAGGGATGACAGTGTCTTCCCAGGAGCCAAGTTTGGAATTCTCCCCCCCAACCCCCCTTGCTGTTCCCTTTTTTTAATAATAATAATACATTTTATTTTTTATAGTGATTTTCAAGAAACTCAAAGACAATACACTAAAGAATAAAAACAGCACAAAGTTTACAGAATAAAATCAAACATTAAAAGCAATTTTAAACAGATGAGTTTTGAGTTCTTTCTTGAAGGTGGGAAGGTCAGAGCAGTCACGGAGGGGTTTGGGCAGAGTATTCCAGAGGGTGGGCGCAGCGATGGAAAAAGCTCCGTGCCCCCAGATTCGGAGCTTGCTCCTACAGGGCAGGGACAGAAGGTTGGAGTTGGAGGAACGGAGGGAGCGAGATGGAGTGTAATGGTGGAGCAGGTCTGTGAGGTAAGGAGGGGCCAGGGTATGGAGCTTGAAAAAGACAGGGGTGATGTGTTCACGGGAACGTGTGTGGGTGAGGAGCCGAGCAGCGGAGTTCTGAATGTACTGCGATTTGTTGAGGGTTTTGGATGATGTACCATTGAGAATGCGATTGCAATAGTCGGTTCTGGTTGTGATGAACGCGTGGATGAGAGTTTCAGCAGCAGAGAAGGTAAGTGATGGGCGGAGACGGGCTATGTTTTTGAGGTGAAAAAAAGCAGTCCGGGTCATGTGCTTTATGTGGGGTTCAAATGAAAGAGTGGGGTGGAGGAGCAAACCAAGATTGCGGATGAGTGGGGATGGAGGAAGTGTGGTGTTGTCGAAGTGCAGGGTGAAGCGTTGGGAGGATTTGGTGATGTCGTGTGGACCGATAACGATAAAGTCTGTTTTGTTGCTGTTTAGTTTGAGGAAGTTGTGATTCATCCAGTTTTTGATGTCTGTTCAGCAGTGGGTGAGAGTGGAGTAGATGCTGGGGTTGATGGATGTTGTGGTGATGTAAAGTTGGATGTCGTCAGCGTAGCAGGGAAAGCAAAGACCGTGACGACGAATCATGTTGCCGAGGGGAAGGATATAGAGAAGGAAAAGGAGAGGACCGAGCACGGAACCCTGCGGGACACCCTGCTGGAGGGTGGCTTTGGAGGAGGAGCAGTGGTTGATGTGGATGAACTGTTGCCGGTTTATGAGATAGGACTGGAGCCAGGAAAGAGCGGAGCCGGTGATGTTCAAGTTTTTGAGACGGGACAGGAAGATGGTATGGCTGATGGTGTCGAAAGCTGCGGTGAGGTCCAGGAGGATGAGGATGGAAAGGTTACCGGAATCGGAGACGAGGGGGGAGATCATTTGTGATTTTGAGCAGAGCTGTTTCGGTGCTGTGTTTGGGACGGAAGCCAGACTGGAAGGGTTCATAGAGACTGTTGGAGGTGAGGTGGGTCTGGAGTTGGGCGCCAACAATTCCTTCCAGGATTTTAGACAGAAAGGGAAGGTTGGAAATTTGCACAGATTTCAGGGTCAAGGTTGGGTTTTTTGAGGATGGGGGTGATAGCAGCCAGCTTGAGAGACTGAGGGACAAAACCGGAGGAGAGGGAGGAGTTTATGATTTGTGTGATCAGTGGAGAGAGTACAGGAAGACAAGCTTTGATAAAAGGAGAGGGAATGGGATCCAGAGAGCATGTATAGAAAAAGTTTTGTCAGGTGGGCAGGAGAAATGGGTGAGAAGTGAGAAAAATGAAGAAGAAGAAGAAGAGGAAAAAAAGAAGAAGAAAAGAAGGAGGAGAAGAAAAAAAAAAAAAAAAAAAAAAAAAATATAAAAAAAAAAAAAAAGAATAAAAAATAAAAAAATAAAAAAAAAAAAGAAGAAAATGAAGTATAGATGAAAAAAAGAAGAGAAAAAAATAAAAAAAAAAAAGAATAAAGTGTATATGTATTGCTGTATGTGGTCTGTGTAGATTTGCAGATGGACAGTTAAACCAGATTTCTTGTTCAGTCTTTCAAGCTGGCGCGTTCCAGATTTGATTTGACGGAGCTCAGGGGTGCACCAGGGGGCAGTATGGGGGAAGGAGACTGTTTTAGTTTTGGTGGGGGCCAGTTCGTCTAAACAAGAAGAGAGGGTATTGTTGTAATAAGTGACAAGTTCAGAAGGATTTTCAGGTAGCCAGTTTGGAGGAGAGAAGAACAGAAAGAGCAGAAGTGTCAATGGATTTTAGATTTCTAAAAGTTATTGTGCGTTTTGCTTTTAGGGCTGTGAGAGGGATTTGTAGGTTGTTGTGATGACGTGTGGCGGAAGTATCGGAGCGGTGGGACAAGATGGACGGAATGGCGTTTTCAGATGAACTGTGGTAGAAAAAAGCACGTCCAGATCCACGATGTGGAGGACGGGAGCAGCAGACTCGTCCCTCTGTCCCGCAAGCCCATGTGGGTCGAGCCGCCACAGGCCGAACCCGCCGGGCTCCATGGATCACTGGTGTCCATGGACCACCGCTTTGAAAGGTCACCGCCGCTTTACGGAGACTGGCTGCGACAGTCCAAAACATTCAGTCCACGGTCGTATCATCCATCCATCCATCCATCCATCCATTTCCCTCCGCTTATCCGGGTCCGGGTTGTATCATCAAGAATTAAAATCAATTAAACAACAAAATAAAACAATTTGCCGGTGAGCAGCGGCTGCCAAGACGCACCAGCGTTTACCCACCTACGGTACTTACAATGTACTTACAACTTTATGATGTAACCTTTATTATGTAATATGTTGTATATGTATGGATGGATGATTGCACAATTTTGCGCGTGCGTCTGTATAAGCGTCAAGTAAAGCCCATTCAGAAAATAATACAATAATTCCTTTTCTTAGCAAAATGAAATCCATCCATTTTCTATGCTGCTCATCCCGATTAGGGTGGCCGGGGTATGCTGGACTTCGGGCAGACCCTGGACTGGTCACCACTCAATCGCAGCGCAAAATGAAGTCAATAGTGAAAAAAAAAGGCAAAGCTATCTATATTTTGGCTTATATGACAATATTGAAAGATCCATCCATCCATCCATTTTCTATGCTGCTCATCCTCATTAGGGTCACGGGGATGCTGGAGCCTATCCCAGCAGACTTTGGGCGAGAGGTGGGGTACACCCTGGACTGGTCGCCAGTCAATCGCAGGGCACATATAAACAAACAACCAGTCACACTCACATTCATACCTATGGACAATTTAGAGTCACCAATTAAACTAACATGCATGTTTATGGAATGTGGGAGGAAACCGGAGTACACGGAGAAAACCCACACACGCACGGGGAGAACATGCAAACTCCACACAGAGATGCCCAAGGGAGATTTGAACCCAGGTCTTCCAGATCTCCTGACTGTGTGGCCAATGTGCTAACCACTCAGCCACCGTGCGGCCATTATTGAAAGATAGTTATGAAAATAAGCATCACTCCAGGGTGTACCCCGCCTCCCGCCCAAAGTCAGCTGGGATAGGCTCCAGCATCCCCTCGACCCTAACGAGGATAAGCGGCATAGAAAATGAATGAATGAACATCCATCTAAACACGCTAGTATCGATCCCCTGCTGAGACCGTCCTTCGTATCGACACCGTCGCTGTTGCTCATCACGTGACTGTCAGTTTCAACGGAAAGTCTTGCAATAAAAGCGGAAGTGTGCGCGTGTGTGGGTTTTTTTTTTTTTTTAACGGGTGAAAATGTTGTTTACAATGGCAGAGTGGCTCATATCCACTTGCGACGAGGATGTGATGAGTCCGAACCCTACCAACAAGGTTTAATCATCGTCGTGGCGACGCCGGGCGAGGGGAGTTTCCGCACTTTCGCCACACAAGTCCTCTTGCACGTGTGGCTTGGCGCGCGTGCGCCTTTTAGTCAGCGTCAGGGCAGTCGTCGTGAATGGAGCCGCGCACGTTTCTTTACGACGTCCCCCCGTTGGTCATTGAACAATTCAGTCAACTCATGGACGTTGCTTGTTGCCGATACGGATGGCGTGGACTCGGTGAGTGTTTGTAATTGTTATCGGTATCATTGGTGTTAGATGAGCCGGAAGGCAAAGCTCTCAATTTGCGGTTCGATTTACGTTCCTAACCTCACCTGTGGCCGTGAGCTTTGGGTAAGTGACCTGAAAGGACAAGATGGCGGCTACAAGCGGCCGAAATGAGTTTCTTCCACCGGGTGGAAGGGCGATAGGGTAAGAGAAGCATGCGGGAGAGACTTGGAGTAGAACCCAGATGAGGTGGCCCTGGCATCTGGTTAGGATCCCTCCCGGACGCCTCGCTGGGGAGGTGTTCACGACCTGTAGGAGGCCTTGGGGAAGACCTGGGACGTGTTGGAAAGACTCTGTCTCTCAACTGACCTGGGAAGGCCTAGTGATCCACTGGGAGGAGCTGGATGAAGAGGCCAGGGAGAGGAAAGTCTGTTTTTCCCTGCTTAGGCTGCTGGCCCAACGACCTGACCTCCGATGAGAGGGAGAAAATGAATGGATCGATAATATCAATAACAATATTGTTAAATGCTTATGCTTACCATTATATTTAGGTCAGAATATAAATGTATACACTCCACAAATATACTACATACTCTATTGGTGAGAATTATTCTGAACTATAGACCATACAGTAATTGATCATAATTTGTGCACAGTGTTTGCAATTGCTCCCCTATTTACATTTCAAACATACATAATAGAAACCTCAAAATAATCCACAAAGTTACCTGTTTTATATGAAATTCATGTATTCATTATCTATGCCGCCTGTCCTCACTTAGGTGGTGGGGGTATGCTGGAGCCTATCCCAGCTGACATTGGGCATGAGGCGGGGTACATCCTGGACTGGTCGCCAGCCAATCACAGGGAACATAGCTACAAACGACCATCCACAGTCACATTCATACCTATGGAGAATTTAGAGTTGCCAATTAACCTAACACGTATGTTTTTGGAATGTGAGAGGTAGCCGCAGTACCCTGAGAAAGCACCCGGATGCACAGGGAGAACATGCAAACTCTACACACAAATGCCCAACGGAGATACAAACCCAGATCTGTTTGATATTAAAATTATTCCTAAACTAGTTTTGTATTCATTTGACACCATATAAAAAATTCAAATAACTTGACCTTCATGGGGTGGCAGGGAGTGGCTAATTTAATGATAGCGAGAATCTCTGATTATGTCACTTGTGCTTTTAAAACAGCTGCCCGAATCTGCCCGAGCTTCTCGGAGGTTCGTGTGTTTGAGCGTATGGAGGCGGGGGGTCGCAGTCCAACCAAGGAGCTGCTGTGGTCCTGGGCCCAGCAGAACTCGCGAGTTCAGGACCTGCTTTGGGTACTGCAGGACATGGGCCACCATCGGGCCTTGCAGCTCTTCCTGGGTCATTTTCATGCAGTCAAAGGTACTGTAACCACCACTATAAGAAACTATAAGGATCACAAATGTAACCTAGCCCTGCCCTCATGTTTACAAGCAATGCAATGTAACATATTGTTGCCGGTAAAATGTGCCGTTTGCTGATGATGTAAAAATTTAAGTTAGCATTTACCTGGTAAAATAAGTGTATGTAGTGATAAGAAATAAATGGTATTTTTCACACTGTACTGAGCAGCTGGGACAGAGGTGGGCAAAGTGTGCCCATTTTTGCCCCACACCCAATTTTTCATCTTGTTCTAAAAATATTTTTTTTTTACCTACAACTCAAAGACAAGATGTGGATGTTTTGGTTCGATAGTTTAGCATGTAACAACCAACATTGGGCCGGAGTTAGCATCTTTCAAGTCAAAAATGTATCAAAAGTTACCACAATCATGTATTCTTTAATTCCTCTGTATACATCCCTCTTAAAAATGTAGGCAACCCTGAACTGGACCATTCCCAAGTGGTTCTATGGTTGTAATTACATGTCTGGCTAGATATAAGATTTTGGTTATGTCAGGATGGGTTTTTTAGAGACGCTTTTCCCTTGAAAATCTTTTACTGTAGCATTCTTTTGAAACGTAGCACACTGTTGGAGTTGAGAGGATGTTATGCATGTTATTCCTATGTTTAACCATTGGCTGTATTTATTATTTTAGAAGTGCCTTTGCCCCTAATCAATGAATGTGACTCAGCTGCTGACATTAAGGTAATGATAATTGTGTGAATGCTGAAAAGAATTCACTTATATCTAATTCTTGGCTGGCAACCAGTCCAGAATGTACCCCGCCTCTCCCCCAAAGGCAGCTGGGATAGGCTCCAGCATACCCACACGAGCCTAGTGGGGATAAGCGGCGTAGAAAATGAATGAATGAATGAATTCTGTGGTATAATACTTCTACGGTATTTCATATTGTTATCCCATCTTTTTTTGACACGCAACTATTTCAACATTTCCCAACTGATTCAGACTATTCCAACATGAAAATATTCAGCTCATTCAAGACATACAAATTAAAAATAGAAATGCACATTTTTTGTAATTCCACATTTCCCATGACCAAATTCCCATTGAGCATGATTGGATCAATATTTGTAACATTTCTCAACCAGTTGAAATGATTCCAACATGTAAACATTGAACTCATTTTCCACACTTTAAATTTCCATATATTCCATAAAACAAATTGCCTTTGATGTTGGGAATTGTTACTTCTTTTCTTTTCTTTCACATTTCTGAACGGAGTCAAACCATTCCAACATCTAAAGCTTCACCTCATTCAGGACACAATGGCTATCTATTGACACATTTGAGATATTTTCATACAGTAATCCCTGGTTTATTGCGCTTAATTACTTCCATAACCAACCGTGAAAAGTGATCAGTGGGATTCCTTCTTTACAAATGGAATATTTTTTGTAGTTAAAGCATAGAAAAACAGTTTGACATTTTCCGAAAGTTATTATTATTTTTTTTTACACAATCAAATATGGTGTTTCACCAAATATTAAATTAACATTACTGACACGTAGTTACCAAAGTAAAGTACTACATATCACAATTTCAGTGTCTTTTGAATGCCTTGTATTTGCCTTCATTTAGCCATTTTTATGCTTGGAAGTCGTTCGTTTAGGGAGAAAACACGTAAAATGTGCTTTAAAATAGGCCATATTCATCCGCCAAACACCATTACTGTATTTATGAATAAATATATGTTTGAAAAATCGTGATAGAGTGAAGCTGCGAAATTCGAACCCCGAGGGACAAATGTAGTTGCACATTTTCCACACCACGACAAAATTCCCACTGAAAATGAATGAAAATCATTGAGGACATTGCAGTAACACTTTTTTCATATTCCCCAAATCCCGACTGTTTCCATAATTTCACATGTTTCATATTTACTTTTAATCTTCTTTTATTCCACATTTCTCAAACCTTCCAACACCAAAACATTCCGGCTATCCATTTTCCACAAGTCCCAAATTCCCGCCTTCCTCAGAATTCCACATTTTCCACCATAAATATTTCTATTTAAGTGAATGGAATTTCCCCAAAATTTCTCATCCCACTGAAAATATTGCAGCATCAAAACATTCAGCCTAACAATTTTCCGCATCCACACAATTCCCACTTTTCCCATAATTCCACATTTTCCACACAGCATTTTAATTCATTGTATATTCATGTTTTTTTTTTTAATAAGATACCTGCAAAAGGAGTAACTGTTTTCTTGTTCATAGGAGTCAGGCAAGCTGGAGATGAGTCAATGTCAGGAAAGATTGATTCAAAGTGAGTGAGTTGAACTTTTAAAGGTGATTCAATGTGCTGACTTTTTTTTGTCTGAGTGAAGCAGTGTGTGTTTACCACAGGGGAACAGCAGCCACAAATCACTTTGCAAAACATCCTCAAAGGAACTAGAGAGTTTCACCAGGAAGCGAGAATTTCAGAGGGCAGCTTCTCTGACGTTTACCAGGCACGGGTGGGAAGCAGAACATTAGCAGTGAAGCTTTTCAAACAGGTTAGTGAGACTTTAAAGGGCACTTTACACCTTGGCTGGATCTCAAATGGAATACATCTCTCATCATCATTCAATAAGTGTACTGTGTACTACGGATGTCCTGATCCACATTTTTTGGCATAAGAGGCTATTTTTTTTCCTTAAACTTTGAACCCTGTGGCTTATATAGCAGTTCGACTAAGTATGGCTATGTTCTAATCCCGTAAAATCGCCTTTACTTCAGAACCACAACTAATCATTGAAACACTGTTCCGTTTGCGAGTCAGTGAGGAAATGACAGTCACAGTCACCGGATGCTAAAATCATCAGCAACACTCAAAAGATAGCTAAGAAATATACAAGACAAGTACCAATACGAGTTTAAAATAAAAACTGTTTTAATGGCTTCCCATCATGCATTTCATCCAAGCAAAATGCATTCATCAGCTGCACCTGTTCATCAGAAGCAGGCAGAAGAGCCCAGAGCCCAGGCTCCTCTGGCTCCTTCTCCCTCGGCAGCCACGCCCAATTAAATGCTCTGCTGGGATGAAATGCATGGTTAGAATCATCAAAAAAAAATAAAAATTTTATTTTAAAATGGTGTCTGTACTTGTATTATTATTAGCTACTTTGTGAGTGTTAAGTCGCTGTGCAATGATTTTAGCGTGCTTTGTAAGAGAACACCAGACTGTTATATTAAGTAATGATCTTGTTGCACTCGTGAGTTTTTTCATAGCTTGTA
This sequence comes from Oostethus manadensis, assembly GCA_024372805.1. Taxonomy (NCBI): domain Eukaryota; kingdom Metazoa; phylum Chordata; class Actinopteri; order Syngnathiformes; family Syngnathidae; genus Oostethus; species Oostethus manadensis. The sequence continues at coordinate 261,266 of QODF01000186.1, forward strand.
ATGGGCTCCTGTCAAATATAGCTACCTGATCGTTCATGTCCGTGTCATGATATGGACAGAGCCCGTTGCGGCTTGTATATGTAAAAAATCATTTTTTTCTCTCTTAATTTAGGGGATGTGGCTTAAACACTGTTATGCTACAAGTTCAATTATACAAGATTACTCAAGTTTTTGGTCACAAACTTATAAAATTGCTTGTCATTTGCCAAGTAGAAGTGAAAGTCTCTGTCAGCGCAACATTAAAAATTAAATGTGGACTGACTGTGGGTGTTATTCTCTGCAGGTAAACAGTACATCCTGGAAGAAGCTGTGGGATATTTTCAGGAAAGAAATGGAAGTCCTCAGATTGTATGTGCTTTCTGTTATTCTTAAATTCAATCCAATGGGTGAAAATGTTGTTGGGGTCACATAGAGTGGGTGATGTGTTCCAGGTTCCAGCATCCAAACATTTTAGAGTGTTTAGGTTGTTTTTCTGATGAGAGACGCTACTGTCTGGTCTACCCATACATGCCCAATGGATCGCTCTACCACAGACTCCATCATCAGGTATGATTTGGATTTATAGTCACCCTTCGCCACTTTGTGCTTCAAATTTCACTGCTGTCCGTGTGGAGTTTGCATGTTCTTCCCGTGTGTGCGTGGGTTATCGCCAGGTACTCCAGTTTCCTCCCACATTCCAAAAACATGTTAGGTTCATTTACCATGGTTGTCTATTTGTGCCCTGCAATGGGATAGCGACCACTCTAGAATGGAATAGAGTCCAGCATACCCGGCAATCTTCGTGGGATAAGCTGCATAGAAGATGGATGGATTTTATTTTAGCTCATTTTATGTTATTTTGTCCTCTAGATTGGAATGCTACGATTGATTAGTATTGTCCGATTTCTGTGAAAAATCGCGTCATAGACATTTAAAATCTTGCCGACAAAACACATTCTATGCCAGCAGCAAAAGCCAATCACCTGTGGCTAAGATAGCTATTGCAAGCCTTTCGTGCAGTGTAGTGTCTTGACCTAACTAAAAAATCAAAAACAAAATCATTTCCGCAGTGTGGACCCTAACTGCTAACACCTGCCTTTTGTTAATGAATGGCAAATTCTATTTGTAATTATCTATGCGCAGTGATGGACACTTGCCACCCTCGATAGTTTCTATCTTACCTGTGTAGGACAATGGGGAGGGTCTAACTCGAGTGGTTGCAGTTCACCATTAAAAGAGAGAAGAGGAAGCACTTATATATTGCTATCATTTCTGGTTTCTGGTTAGTGTGTAATGACAAAATTTGCAAACTCAGGAACAAAGTAGACTGTGTACACAGTATACAGACTAAAGTATTCATTTTGAGACACAGCCATAGGTAGGTTTTAGTCAAATATAAGAATTGATTTATGGGGAAAGATCTTGCATAATATGTGCTTGATAACGCTTTGCTTGAGAATTAACATGAGCACTAAATGCGATACTTTGACGCTCGATGTACAGGACGGCGTACCGCTTTCCTGGCAGGAACGTCTCTGCATCCTCAAGGGAATTGCAAAGGCCCTGCATCATCTCCATGAATTTCAACCATCTGCGGTCATCTGCGGGAATCTCTCCAGGTATACAAATGCGCGCTCACTTGCACGAGAAATGTGTTGACCAGGCTCCAATGACTTCTCTGCACAGTTCCAACATACTCTTGGATAAAGCCATGCAATCCAAGTTGTCCGACTTCAGCTTGGCTCAACTCCGCCCTCATCCGGTCGGACATTGTCACACCGTCACCCTGCATACAAGTTTCCACGGCAACCTGGATTACCTCCCTGAGGAGTACATCCGACATGGCAAACTCTCCTGCAGCCTGGATGTGTACAGCTTCGGAATGGTGATCACACAACATCAAAACATGCTCGCTGGCTGTCACAGATATTAACATGTGGACTAATTCAGCTAAGGTATCACAAAAAAGAACATTTGTGTATGCAGTTTGTGGTAAACTTTACTTTGTCCTGCTATAAACTGCAATCTCTCAAAATGTTATAGTTCCACCCTCACATGTTTTGGTGAACTTACACGTATTCTTTTTTTCCAGCTGGCACAATAGTAAATACATCATGGAGCATGTTCACACACAGTGGGCTTCCACTTTTGCTCTGTCACAGCAGCAGGAAGTGATGCTGCTCATACTTTTATGTTTTCCAAATGCTGTTATGCTAAGCAAAAAAGGGTGCGTTTAATGACAGCATGTGTAGTCAGGATAGGAATATATTTTTATATACAGTACGTTATATATATACACAATTTTTTAAATCTCTTGCAAGGCATGTGTGCTTTTTTTGCAGTAATGACTAAAAAGATTCTGATTCAGTATAATTGCTCTTCTCAGGTTGCAATGGAAACAATAACAGGACGTAAAGTCGTAGAAGAGGTGCCCAAACGTACGCAGCTGGTAAGTCAAGTCAGCAGCTAAAACTGAACGTTGTGGTTTTACGCTTCCTTTTGTCTTCCATTTCCGCTACAACAGGATGACCTGCAACAAAAATGGCTGCACAACGTCCTGTAACAGAGGACTGAGTGCTTAACTAAATATAAAAACATGGAATTGTTAGAACACGTATATATTATGTAATATGATAATTTATGGGTTGTCCCACCCCTTTCACCACTGTATTTCTATTATGCGAGGTGGCGGTTATCATTAATAACTGGCAAGAGGAGCCATACCATTGATTATACCGGTAGACTACTTTTACATGTATAGTACTCGTGCATGCACAAATACAGGTCCGCCTCTTCCCAGCCTGCTGTGGCACAATTGAGTACATATCGGAACACAAAGGGTGTCACAACTTGACAAAATTTTTCATAGTAGGCCTGAGATGATGATAAAGAAACTAATTTATTAATCCCAGGTTAATAGAAAATGAAGTGGATCATTTTGCTGGCTTCAATATACTGACATGCGTGTCTGTTTTCCTCATCTCTCTTCTCCAAACTGGCAGAAATAGAGTTTCAGCGCTTTTGTTTCTCTTGTTCCATAAAACAACGGCAGAGAGAGCCCTTTTGCTTTGTCACGGTGGGTGGCCAGCTAGCATACAAACGATGCAAAAGAGTGTAACCTCGTGTGGAGCGCTACAAGCAAACTAACATAGAAAAAATTAAATTAGTAGGTAATATGTCATATGCTGCTTTTTCATTGTACTTTTCTAAGTAATGTTAAATTCTTGTCTCGTCCAGTGGACTCAATCTTGTGTATCGTCTCGTCTCGTGAACTGTGCGTCTCGTGACACCTCTACAGAGCACTCAAACTAGTCAAAAGTTCCCGGCTTTTTGGTGCTACATCTAGATATTTACTAATGATTGAATGCTCTCGGTATTATATTAGGATGTCTTCTGATACTTTACCACTGAGAGGACTCGCTGTTTTCCCTGACAGAGGTATTTGCTGGTCTCTGAGGTGGAAGACAGTGGTGCCGGGGTAGATGCCTGTCTGCAGTTCTTGGATGCAACAGCTGGTCAGTGGCCATCTTCTGTGACACGCCGTCTTCTAGATCTTTCCTTGCGATGCACCGCTACTCACCAACGTGACAGACCAAGCATGGAGAATGTAAGCACTGAAGTTCAATGCTGTGTATTGATGCATTATTGTTTTTCCTATTCTAACTACTTTCTAACTAATGTTCAAGATTAAGGCCCAATCCCAAATATCTCCCTTATCTTTGTGTCTCAATCCTGCACTTTTGTACTCCCACAGTCTTCTGAATGTGTTCATACTGAGAAGTACTGCAAAATACACTGTACCGTCAGTCAAAGGTGGGAGAATGTCAGTGTTTTGTAAGTCTCAAGTCTTTAATCCCAAGTCATGAGCCAAGTCTCATGTCAAGACAAGACCAGCTGAGTCAAGTCTGAAGTCATAGACTTGAAATTTCAGTGTCCCTACAAGTCATAAGCACTGTGAAAGGTTATCCCAAACAGGACTTCATCTTTAAACACATGATAGGGGTGTGTAGAGTATCTCCCCACATGTATGTAAACGACCTTACTGCTTCCCATTATGCATTGCTATGCAAAGCTGCTGCAGCTCATTCAGTTGCACTGACGGCCTATGTCCGCTGGAGGACTCCCTCTAGTGGACACATGAGTCCATGTTGACTGACCAGCTCACAGCAAAGCAATGCATGATGGGAAACAGTTAAGATAGCTGTTATTATTCTACACTTGTAGTCTTGTATATACCTTACCCACCGTTTGTGTGTTAGGTTGCTGTGTGATGATTTTAGTGTTCTTTTTTTGATGACACCCTGAGACATGACCTCCTGCGATTTCCAGTGAGAAGCTCGCTGTGAGGTTTTTTTTACATCTCATGATTGGCTCCTGCCAAATTAAGCGCTACCTGTTCCTCACCGACCCCCACACGCCACAATATACCATAGACATTTGCTGCTTATATATGTACAAATCTGTTTTTCTCTCTAAATTTAATAGGTGCTGCCTGAACACCGGTGCATCTTATACACAGGAAATTGCGGTAGTTATTGTTAAAATAATGTCTAGGAGAGGTGGCAGTAGCGTTTCTGACTAGGTTGTTTATCAGGTGAGCTGGTGCCCATTTTCAAGATCAAGGGAGATGTGCAGTGTTGTGGCAAATACAGATGATGAAAAGCTGATGAGCCATACAATGAAGTTATGGGAAAGAGTAGTCGAAGCTAGACTAAGGGCACATGTGAGCAGCAGTATGGTTTTATGCCAAAAGAAAGAGTACTACAGATGCAGTATTTGCTTTGAGGATGTTGATAGAAAAGTACAGGAAAGGTCAGAGTTGTGTTTTTGTAGATCTGGAGAAAGCTTATGACAAGGTGCCCATAGAGAAACTGTGGTATTGTATGAGGAAGTCTGGAGTGCCAGAGAAGTATGTTAGAGCGGTGCAGGACATGTACGAGGACTGTAAGACAGTAAGGTGTGCTGGAGGTGTGACAGTAGAGTTCTGAGTGAAGGTGGGACTCCATCAGGGATCAGCTCTGAGCCCCTTCTTGTTTGCTATGGTGATGGACAGGCTGACGGACGAGGTTAGACAGGAATCTCCATGGACTATGATGTTTGCAGATGACATTGTGATATGTAGTGAGAGCAGGGAAGAGGTGGAGGAGAAGCTTGAGGGGTGGAGGTTTGCCCTGGAAAGGAGAGGAATGAAGACGGAGTACATGTGTGTAAATGAGAGGGACCCAAGTGGAAGAGTGAGGTTACGGGGAGAATAGATAAAGAAGGTGGAGGATTTGAAGTACTTAGGGTCAACAGGCCAGACCAATGCAAAGTGTGGAAAAGAGGTGAAGAAACGTGTGCAGGCAGGCTGGAAAGGGTGGAGAAAAGTGTCGGGTGTGATGTGTGATAGAAGAGGTTCAGCTAAAATGAAAGGAAAGGTGTACAAAACTGTGGTGAGACCGGCGATGGTGTTTGGTTTAGAGACAGTGCCGCTAAGGACAGGAGGCAGAGCTGGAGGTAACAGAGATGAAGATGCTGAGGTTCTCTTTGGGTGTGACCAGGATGGACAGGATCAAGAATGAGCACATCATAGGGACAGCGTACGTTAGATGTTTCGGAGAAAAAGTCAAAGAGGCCAGACTGAGATGGTTCGGACATGTCCAGAGGAGAGATAGTGAATTTGTAGGTAGAAGGATGCTGAGTTTTGAACTTCCAGGCAGGAGCCCTAGAGGAAGACCAAAGAGGAGGTCTATGGATGTAGTGAAAGAGGACGAGAAGGTAGTTGCCGCTAGAGAAAAGGATGCAGAAGACAGGGTTAGATGGAGGGAATTGATTCGCTGTGGCGACCCCTCTAAGGGATAAGCTGAAAGGAAAAGAAGAAGAAGATTGCTGAAATATGCAGAGCATAACGACCATTTGGCAGCCTTTTTTTGGTCCAACTCTTTGCAACTTTTCCGATTTTCTGCAAATTAGAAAGACGAAAATTGTAAGCTGTGTCATTACTGTACCCTCTCACGACACAAAGTCTTAACTCTCTTCAAAAACTTCCAAAAACAGTTTTAAAACCCTTGTGATGTTTACATGCACACAGAAAACAATACGCCCACAGGAGCTTCGGAGCTTTCTTGGAAATGAACTGACGTACATCTATGACATTTATATGTATTTTATGCAACAAAAATGCGTGGGATTTCCTTTCTTTGTATGTGTATATTTGTCTTTCTCCCACAGTGTTCATACTTTTAGCTTCATTAACCAGTATAATATTTTCACTTTATAGGTTCTTCAGACATTGAGTCAGCTGCTTCCGCTGCCAAGCTGCTCCTCTTTGGACCAACCTCACAGCCTGGATGATGGAGCTCATATTCAAATCCAGCACGTACCCAGCTTACCTGTGGAGCACGATGAACAGTGCAGCCTCCCCACATCTCCATCGCAGATGGGGCCTTGCGAATGCAGCCAGTCAGAGGTGACATATCTAAGTGTTGCCGAGGCGAGTCATGTTGACACGTCAACCGGGGATGGGAACAAAAGCTGGCCGGTGCAGTGCAGCTGCCAAGCTGCAACTGGCGATCTCTGTGAGGACTGCATGGCAAACGGTTTTACCAACGCTTATACACAAATCTCAGAATAACGGTCTGTTGTTTCACTTCCTGTGTTTTATTCAATGACTGAAACTTGCTTTTCTGGACACAGAAAAGAGGCCACTATGTGTGTGGTGCTACTGTGTTAATACTTAATATATACTGTAATAATTAATACGTTATTGTTAGCAACTGTGTGAAGCCCGCATGTTCTCGTGCGTGGGTTTTCTCTGGGTTCTGTGGTTTCTTCCCACATTCCAAAAACATGCATGTTAGGTTAATTGATGAGTCTAAATTGTTTGTAAGTATGAATGAGAGTGTGAATGTTTGTATGTCTATACGTATGTGCCCTGCGATTGACTGGCGACCAGTCCAGGGTGTACCCCACCTTTCACTAGAAGTCAGCTGGGATAGGCTCCAGCATACCCCTGCGACCCCAGTGAGCATAAGCGGCATAGAAGAAGCATGGATGAATGGATGTTCTAGTTAATTATGTTTTTGTAAACCAAAATTGTTTGTGTAATTGCACTTTGGCAAACAGGCATGTATAAATTTACAGTAAACTTTGAACAATTTTGGGCAGCAAAAGTGGTTATGTCTCAACTCTTTAAATTCCAATTTTCAGGTTTGGCACAAATGCCAATGCCAATGGCTGTCCCGGAAAACTGGTTGTGTGGCTTTCAAAATAAACCTGACGGATGCTATCTAAAGTTGACTTGTACGTTGATTCCATTTATGTCATTCTCAGATCATTTGTGGAAAATGTCTTATGGACAAAAAAATCTTCATCCACATTTCATGTATGTTGTAAGTGTGACTGTGCCCATTACACGGTCGTTTAAAGCTTTAATTCTGAAAATTCCCTCGCCGGAAGTTGTTGATTTGGCAGCCTAGCATAGCCTAGCATAGCCTAGCATAGCCTAGCATAGCCTAGCATAGCCTAGCATAGCCTAGCATAGCCTAGCATAGCCTAGCATAGCACGGCGCAAGGGGGCAAAGTAGGCTAGTAAGAGGGTGATCGTTCGTGTCCGCTCTTGTTACTAAAGTTCCTATTTATTACCTTTTTTTGACTGCCGACGTTTTTATCACCATCGGAACTGCGGTGGACTTGAGGCGGGCCATGGTTTTGTCAGCATCACATCAAGTCGCCTTGGCGTTCACGGCGGTGCTTTTGGTGTTTGTGGTTCTCCCGAAGATGTGTAGCGTCGGCGTAGGGAGCGGGGCGAAAGAAACGAGACTCGACCCTCGTTACTCCAGAAAAGGTGACTTATCTGGTTTATTTGTCTACGCGAGTACATTTTTATGGTTATTTATTCACACGCGTGTGTTTTGTTTATATGTTTGTGTTTAATGCTAGCGGGAACAGCTGCCCTTTGGCCACCCGGCCGACTCGGAAGTCGAACATGACGCATATAACCTTTTGATAATAAGACCCCACGCATATATCTTGCAATGCTCATTCAAGTGTACAATTGCATTTGATAAAATGTCTTAGATAACAATACAGACTGATAGCGCCACAGAGACGAGAATCCTTTCCTCTTGACTCAAGTACTTCATGTCACTTGCCATTTAGAATTAGGGATGAGCATAATAATCAGTGAGTTGATTAGGTATCCCTTGGCAGCTCAATTTAGTTTTGTATATTACAATAACACAGACAACACTGCCTTTTCCCGTAAAAGGAAGTGCACCAATTGAGAGAGAGTGAAAATGCATTGATGTGTACCATCTTTGGGGCAGGTGGTCCTGGCCTGGGCCCTCGGAGGGGTCCGGCTGCCAGCGTGAGCCCCCCCAGCTCTCACCAGTCGGCTCAAAGCGTGCAGCAGATGAAGAAACTGATGGAGCAGGAGCTGAAGGGCAACAAGTACAAATCCAACAACAACAAGGGTTATGTGTTCACACTGATGCCGCTCTACGCCATTGGGGTCGGAGTTTTTGCGGCATACAAGTTTTTGAAGGTAGTCTAACAATGTCTGACAAACGCTTGTGGACCGGGTCAAATTATTATTATTTTTTTATCGCAGATCAAGTCTTCAGATGACCAGGCACAAAAGGACAAATCTGCAAAAGGGGCCAAAAAATCAGTGGACGCAGGTGCGTTTAGCATGCACTGTTGTGTTTTAAGCTCACATTTGTTTGCTAAAAGTAATTGAAGATGTGTGTCCTCCGCCCCCCTTTTGTGTGCACATGTTGACTTTTCTGCAGAGAACCAGTTGAATGAACTGGAACAAAGGCTCGCACAAACGGAGCGGATGCTCAATTCCATCCTCACCCAGTTAGACCCTCTCACTAACTGGTGAGTGACATGTCATGAATGCTGGTGTATTTTAGGTAGTTGTGTAAACACAACGTAGTGTTTACTTTAGGTTTACGGATGTGGACGGGGCACACGCTCACGTGTTGGCATATAAGCCAAAATAAGAGAGTCAATGACCGTGCCGGTGTGTAACATTCATGTGCCAGGTTTAAAGTGTCGCAGCATCACGATGCAGTCACGCAAATTGTCCTGTTCAAGTCTAGTCGAAAGTGTAGACTTCAAAAGACACAGTGGTTTTTGAATGGTGTAAGTCAGTCGTTGCAATAAATAATATTTGCCTTGACTTTTGCCAGACCAGAGAGGCATCTTGCAAAGCCGAAAGTGAATACACGCATGCCTTCATATGTGTCTTTAGTGCGAAGACTGTGGCCCAGGAGCAAAAGAACGAGATCATGTCCCAACTGCAGACCATCCGCTGCCTGATGAAGAAGAGAGGAATGGACTGTCCGCCATTGAACGGTGAGCAGTCGTATGCGTGCAGACATTTGAGAAAAGTCCCACCACACAACTTGCAGTTCAACTCCCACCTTGTGTGACACCTGAGTTTAAAAAAAAAACAAAAAACTAAATTCATTCCCTCCGAGCCATTTTCCAAAAGACATCCCCTCAAGTACCGGCCATTTTAGACAATTTTGACTGATCTTTTAAGGCACACCGATTATTGTGTTCTATGGATATATGAATATGGAAAATAGTAAAAAAAAAAAAAAAGATTGGACTCTCGTTTTTCATCAGTAAAAAGTTTTCCCATTCTTTAGTTAACAGCAGTAGAATGAATGTGTGTTTCAGGAAAATATTAGTCCCCAACAAAAAAAGGGAGGAAACCAGCTTTTTGTGAAAAGGTACATTTCAAACATAACTGAAATATAACATAACTTACAAAGAACGCTGAAATCATCACTCTCAAACACTCAGCACTTGAAAGGTAGTTGAAAAATATGCAATATGAAAAAAATATCCATTTTAATGTTTTCAGCAAAGCCTTTGATTAGGACAAGTGACATAGAAAATGGAAGGATGGCTGCTGAGGCGCTGCAATGCTGCCTTTGTCCACCAGTGGGATGCAGAGGGAGTATGACATCATTGCAGTGCCCTGGCAGACAAACAATGAAATGCTGGGACCTAATGGGAAAACATTAAAATATTTGTTTTTTATTTGAAACTCATACTGTGCTTGTATTTCTTAGCTTCTTTTGGAGTGTTGCTGTGTGATGAGTTAAGCAATTTTTGTAAGATGACTCTGTAAGGTGTGAGTTCATTGATAGCTCGTCCTTTGCTCCTGGCAAAGAAAGAGCCACCATGTCCTTATTGACTTGTGAGAGGCACAGTATTTTAACAATTAGTAGTAGTTCTAAAGTAAATAAGATGTTACAAGATTAGAACATAGCCATAAATTAGCTGCACCTTGCGGCCTCTACACAGGAATTTATGGTGCACCTAATATGGATGGGCAGTGTGGGAGCCTTTTTTTGCGCCGCAATTTAAGTGTTTTACACACACCTTGCGATCCAACCTACTGTACTTTGGTGTTCAGTGTCGGCGAGTGGTGGGTGGCTATTGTTTCCATTGGCGCTGAATAACTGCCGCTGTGTTAATGTCCAAGCAAAAGCTGAGGTAACGCTACATTTGATCAAAGTTACGTAGGGTTTGTCAGATAAATACACACTGAAGTCAGCTGTATCGGTGATGATTCAATTCAATTGATTTGTTTTGCACCAAATCACAACAGCAGTCATCTCATGGCACTTTACACTTGAAGGTCGCAAACAGAGAGAGCCACCTGAAACCCCACATGAGCAAGCAGTTGGCGACGGAGGCAAGGAAAAACTCTTTCTGGGAAAGAAACCTTGGACAGAACCCAGGCTCTGTGGGGCGGCCGTTTGTCTCAAATGTTGGGTTGATATATAAAAAGATTATAGTAATGTATTGAAAAACAAAGCGTTAAGAGTGTGTCTTGCTTGATTAATAATGGTATTATGGCGAGCCTAACTCAGCCTCATAACACACCTCATATGACGTATAGGGGTGCGCATTACAAGTAAAAGACAGAAAGTGTTACTTGCGTCATGCATTCATTCATTATCTATACCGCTTATTCTCGTTAGGGTCACGGGGATGCTGGAGCCTATCCCAGCAGACTTTGGGCGATTGGACTGGTTGCCAGTCAATCGCAGGGCACATATAGACAAACAATCATTCACACTCACATTCATACCGATGGACAATTTAGAGTCACCAATTAAGCTAACATGCATGTTTTTGGAATGTGGGAGGAAACCGGAGTACCCGGAGAAAATCCACGCACGCACGGGGAGAACATGCAAACTCCACACAGAGATGCCCAACGGAGATTCGAACCCAGAACCTCCTGACTGTGAGACCATTTAGCCACCGTGCGGCCCGCGTCATGCATTTATTGGCTAATTAAATACAAGCGGTCAACAAATTTTCTTGCACCCAGCTCCCAATTTTGGGGGAAAAACAGATTTCATAGGGCCCTGTTTAATATTACTCTCACTTTTCAGAGGCCTGTTTTGAGCAGAGTTTGGACAACCTCATTGAAACACTCGGGGCCAGCGATACCGCGGGAGGTGATGCCTTCAATGAGGAGACGCAAACTCTCACAGCGATGGAGGACATGCCTGCCAAAAGCTGTCCAACAGCTCAAGAAGGAGCTGCATCAGACATAAGGAAGCCTCAGGAAGGATCGGAGGGGGTGGAAGAGGAAGATGACGTGGAGGAAAGAGAGGAGACTGATGAAAAGCATGACGAGGAAGAGGAAGGATCTGAGGAGTTTGACTTTATGCCTTCACTGGAGGACACGAGCACTGAAGAGACTGGAAATGTTGAGCAGGTGTGCATCCTCAGGCAACGTTCCAGAATGAACTAAGCCCACAGCTTCTGGGCTGTGTCTCAGGTGGAGTACTTCAGCAAGTATAGTGTGTACACTGCACACTTAGTTCCTGAGGGTGCACATTTTGACAGTGGAAACCCAAATCCACAACTGACATTGCAAACTCAACTGGACAAAACGCTTTTTCTTTTTCTCCTCACCTTGGAACCACTCAAGTTAGTCCTTCCCCTACCACTACTTAGCCAGGAAGTGTCCATCATTGCACATTCACCATTTTTACGGCACCATCCGGGTACGGGCAGTGCACTGCATTCTGCCGCACTTGTCAGTGTGAACACACATATGCGCCAATTGTGACACAGCCCCGCTCCATCGATAAACTGTATTATTTATTTCTAAATTATTTTAAAAGATATGTCTTTGAATATATAGGGCTGTAGCAGCTGGTTGTATGCATACTATTTGTGTTTTGCCACAGTGTCTTAAAAGGGAATTGTGAAACACTAGGGGGAGCCCTTGTACAAATCTTGGGTTTTATTTTTTACCTGCAGAATGTTGTTGCATGTTGTAATCATTTGGGAAACCAAAATGTGTATTTTGATACCTGTCCTGATAAAAGATGAATTAGATCCTTAATTAATCTGCTAGAGAACCACTTCAATTCTGTGGCTTATTAATTACATAATGACGACTTGACAGAGATTTGTCTTACTGTTAGGCATAAATGGCTAAATGAAATTGGTGCTTACTTTTTCCGCACTGAATTTTAAGTTGTTGGTTGATATGGAATCCAAAACAGAAATTCACATTTCCCCCACATCAATAATTACCCTACACTACAAAATGTTTGATTTTTGTAGCTGTGCATGTGTATCCAGTAGTTTGTGTAGTTATGTACTATTATGTTCTCAACAGCACAACATTTTCCAAATGAAATAAGTAAATAAAATAACCTCTATACACACACGCACTGTTCTATACGCTATCGATTGATGCTTATTCTGCAGTTTAGAAATAAAACGACATCTAATAAATTTAGTGTTTTTTCCGATACCGAAAGAAACTGTTTTGACCTTGTGACAGTCTAGCTACATTTCTATTATTTTTCTTTTTAAAAATTCAATGGAAACAAACTGGATTCCAGTCAGCGTTATGTTCATTGACTCTACAATCCCATATAATATTAGATAGACTGGTATGAAAAAGTTTGGGCACCCCTGATAATTTTCACGATTTTCCTTTATAAATCATTAGTTGTTTAGATCAGCCGTTTTAGTTAAATATATCATATAGCACCATGATGACGAACACCATGATATTTGAGAAGTGAAATGAAGTTTTTAGGATTTACAGAAAGTGTGCAATCATTGTTTTAACAAAATTAGGCAGATTAGGCACCCCAACAGAAAAATTACATCAATATTTGGTAAACCCTCTTTTTGCAGATATAACAGCCTCTATATTATATACTGTAGATATGTACAGACAGATGTGTGTGTGTATATATATATATATATATATATATAGTGTAATATACAGTTCTGCAATGATTTTAGTATGATACATGCTACTGTATAATTATACAGGTGTCTGTATTATATAATATGATATTAAATATTAAAATAATATATATATTTTGTAATGTATATAATTATGTGAAATAATATATGCAACAAATATGATTAGCCCTGCGATTGACTGGCGACCAGTCCAGGGTGTACCCCGCCTCTCGCCCAAAGCCAGCTGGGATAGGCTCCAGCATATCCGCAACCCTAACGAGGATAAGCGGTATAGAAAATGAATGATTGAATGAACAAATATGATTAATTCTAAATGATTATAGAGATACAGCGTGGCATGGAGTCCATCATTCTGGCACTACTCAGGTGTTATGAGGTGTTATGCCCTAGTTGCTCTGATAGTGGCCTTCAGCTCTTCTGCATTGTTAGGTCTGACTTACCACATTTTCATATTTTCTTCTTAACAATACCCCATAGATTTTCTACGGGGTTGAGATCAGGCGAGTTTGCTGGCCAGTTAATAACAGGGACACCATGGTCCTTAAACCAGTCTTTAAAATCTCCATTAAGTTGGTCAGCGGTGCTCTAAAACTTTCTGGTAGGCTGCTCTGACCTTTGACCTGAGAAGACACAGTGGTCCAACACCAGCAGATGACATGGCACCCCAAACCATCACTGACCGTAAACTTTACACTGGACCTCAAGCAATGTGGATTCTGTGCCTCTCCTCTCTTCCTCCAGACTGTGTGACCTTAAGTTCCAAGGTCATGTCATAGTTTGGGGTGACATGTCATCTGCTGGTTTTGGTCCACTGTGTCTGAGGTCCAAGGTCAGTGCAACCATCTACCAGGATGTTTTAAGCACATGGTTTTCCAACAGATGGTCCATCCAGTCCATTTTTTTCCGCTTATCCGAGGTCGGGTTGCAGGGGCAGCAACCTAAGCAGGGAAGCCCAGAGGTACCTCTCCCCGGCCACTTCGTCTAGCTCTTCCCAGCGGATGCCGAGGCATTCCCAGGCCAGCTGAGAGACATAGTCTCTCCAACGTGTCCTGGGTCTTCCCCGAGACTTTCTACCGGTTGGATGTGCCCTGAACATCTCCCTAGGAAGGCGTTGGGGAGGCATCCTAACCAGATGCCCGAGCCACCTCATCTGACTCCTCTCAATGCGGAGGAGCAGCGGTTCTACTCTGAGTCTCTCCCGGATGACAGTGCTTCTCACCCTATCTCTAAGGGAGAGCCCAGCCACCCTGCGGAGAAATCTCATTTCGGCCGCTTGTACCCGCGATCTTGTCCTTTCGGTCACTACCCAAAGCTCATGACCATAGGTGAGGGTAGGAATGTAGATCGACCGGTAAATCGAGAGCTTTGCCTTTTGGCTCAGCTCTCTTTTCACCATGACAGACCGGTGCAGAGTCCGCATCACGGCAGACACTGCATCAATCCGCCTGTCCATCTCACGTTCTATCATTTCATCACTCGTGAACAAGACCCAGAGGTACTTAAACTCCTCCACTTGAGGCAGGACCTCATCCCCGACCCGGAGATGGCACTCCACCCTTTCCTGGGCGAGAACCATGGACTCGGACTTGGAGGTGCTGATTCTCATTCCAGCCGTTTCACACTCAGCTGCGAACCGGTCCAGTGAGAGTTGAAGGTCAGTGCTCGATCTGCAAAAAGCAGAGATCGAGTCCTACCGCCACCAAACCGATACCCCTCAACGCCCTGGCTGCGCCTAGAAAAACTCACCTGACTTCCCCCATAGAAAGGGGTATTGTCAGGATGAAAACCCAGACCCAACAATGGGTCTTACACCCACTATCAGAGCAGCCTGGCCTCTCATAACACCTGAGGACTGCTACAGACTGGTGAACTTCATGCCACACCGCACTGCTGCAGTAATGCAGGCAAAGGGAGCCCCAACCAAGAATTAAGTGCCGTACATTTTCATGTTTACATGTTCAGTTGGACCACATTTCTAAAAATCCTTTTCTTTGAAAAAACAGCAGCTATTCGGCTGTACTATTTTTAGCATGAAGACATCGAAGGTGAGTTGGATGCGGAAAAGACCTTCTGGTTTCTGTTCCAAACTACATTATAATGCATTTCATTCAATGGGACATGGAATTAAAGTCAATGTTATGTAGAAGGACAGTCTGTAAGAAACTACAGTATTTAACTCCTCCTGGACTATATCTCCACCCACGACGGTCTTTAACACTTCATTTAGCAAAACCAAATTCCAGAGGACCATTCCAAACATCCACATAAAGGTTCATCGGACACCGGGACCTCAAAATGTGACGATTGAAAGGATGTCTACCGTGCAGTCCGTGTACTGTTTTCTAACACCCATATGTGTGTGTCTGGCTGTGTCCTTGAAGGCAATGTCTGACTTGAACGAGTGACAATCCTACTGTACGTCATTGGAAGGTGTCCTTGCAGAACGTTCCGCCTGTCGAGCGTGTTTCTGGTGGAAATCACTTCCGAGTAACAACTATGGACTAACATCAAAAGCGCGAGGGTTTTTTTTCGTGTCATGTCAAGATTGATGACATGAAGCGTTTTTAAGTGTCACAAAAATTGGGCTTAAAAAAATCTTTTGCTACTTCTAGTATGCGGCCCTGGACGGAAAGAGTTTGGGAAACACCCCAAGCATTGGGGTGTTTTTCCCCGTCTCACCCGAAGATGCCATCGGATTCCGCACCATTCAGACGGAATCCCAAGCAGTAACGAGTATTAGGCTACTCGGAGGCTTCGGTTGCGCAAGGCAGCGCTGCGTTGGGGGATAGGGATGCATGCAATTACAGGACAGCCTCCCGCTTTGCTGATCGAGCTGTGATCAAAGATGGGAGGAGAGAGTCGCATGTGGCCTCCCCGCGCCGCCAAAGAGTGCACATGCAGCGCCGCTGTCTGGGTCAACCTGTCAAATCATTGTGTTTGCAGCGCATGTTGCAATTTTACGGGAATAAACTCCTATATTATGAGGAGAAATAATGTCCTTTTGGGGCTGAAATGCCGGAATATTATGAGAAACAAACTCTTTGGGGGGGGAAAGTTAGAATTTTATGGGAACAGAGTCCACATATTCTGGGAATCAAGTTATAGCATGGGAAAAAAAGGAATTAAATATGTGCGTATAAATGTGAAATAGCAGCTTTGCATATTCGGGGAGGGTATGGTTGACAGTGGATGTTTAAGGAGTGACGTGACGCGACGGTGCGTCTTGGAGGAGGGGCGGGGGAGACGCGCGTAACGGCAGCATCATTCCAGCCTGCTTGGATCAAGTGGAGGGACCGCCGGGCCCGGATCCGTAAGAATGGACGCCCTTCGCGCATCTTCCGTAAGGAACCACAAAGGCGCCCGCCGGATTCATCCAAAACACCAACCGAGCCTTTCCGAACAGGACCGTGGGTGTGTGCGCGTCGCGACCTCCGGACTACACCCGCCCGACTTCCGCCGCTGCCCGTCGAGTCATGTCTGATCCGCAGCGATGGGCAAGTTCGACGACACCGAGAGGATAATCCTCAACGTGGGGGGCACCAGACACGAAACCTACAAAACCACTCTGAAGACCCTGCCAGGGACGCGCCTGGCCCTGCTGGCGTCCGACTCGGACATCGACTCGGTGCTGGATCACCTGCAACAAGTCCCCGGCTTCATCGAGTACAACGCGCGGACCAACGAGTACTTCTTCGACCGCCACCCGGGCGTCTTCGCCTACGTGCTCAACTACTACCGCACCGGGAAGCTCCACTGCCCGGCGGATGTGTGCGGACCGCTGTTCGAGGAGGAGCTCTCCTTCTGGGGCATCGACGAGACGGACGTGGAGCCCTGCTGCTGGATGACGTACCGGCAGCACCGGGACGCCGAGGAGGCGCTGGACGTGTTCGAGCTCAACGTGGACACCGGAGACGAGGACGAAGAGGTGGCGAGGAGGCTCGGCATCGAGGACGTGGCCGCCGACGGCAGCGGCAGCCTGTGGAGGAAGTGGCGGCCTGTGGTTTGGAATCTGTTCGAGGATCCCTACTCCTCCCGGGCGGCGAGGGTAAGGGCGCACCGGTGCCTGTGGAGCGGCCAAACACACCCACTCCACCTGAAATAGCACTTTAGAACTTATTTTAAGTACTTTATGGCACTTTCCTGGGTTCATGTGACAGGATGCCATTCAGTTATGGGTGAGCGATACTACAAACATTGGTATCGATCCGATACCGGGTAAATGCAGGGCCGATGTTTCGATACCGACACTTCAAAAACTTTATCCAAGAACACGGAACGAGTTTCCCCTTCAGATCAATATCAGAGAAATCATTTTCTCTATATTTGAATAACAAACGCATTGGGGACAAATACGAGACAATATCAATTATCTCAACAAAATGATTATTCCTTTGTCATCCATTTTCTATGCCGCTTATCCTCATTAGGGTCACGGGGATGCTGGAGCCTATCCCAGCAGGCTTTGGGCGAGAGGCGGGGTACACCCTGGACTGGTTGCCAGTCGATCGCAGGGCACATATAGACAAACAAACATTCACACTCACATTCATACCAATGGACAATTTAGAGACACCAATTAACCTAACATGCATGTTTTTGGAATGTGGGAGGAAACCGGAGTACCCGGAGAAAACCCACACACGCACGGGGAGAACATGCAAACTCCACACAGAGATGCCCAACGGAGATTTGAACCCAGGTCTTCCAGATCTCCTGACTGTGAGGCCAATGTGCTAACCACTCATCCACCGTGCGGCCCTTATTCCTTTGTATTACATACAATTGTTTGAGTTAAATAAAGCCAACATAAGTAAAAATAATATGTGTCCTAAAAAACGATAAACAATGCGGATAAGCGGCAAAGAAAATGAATGCATGAATGTATATTAGGGGTATAGCGATTCTATTTGTATTACGATTTGATTCAAGGACGATATCGGTTCGTTTAGAACGATATGACCCAAAACGACGCAGTAACTTGAAATCGATTCAGTAACTTTACTGCCAAAAATGTACCCGGTCAGACTGTGAAAGAAATAGCTGACTACTGTGCCGTGCAGGTAAACTTTCCTAGATGTCTGTTGATGTTTGTAAGGGAATCAAGTATAAATCAATTATGGCTGCAAACAACAATTCATTGCAAATGCATTCACATTTTACCGGAATAAAATGCAACACTTTAGGTTGAACTAGCAATGAAGGCAAGTCTGTGGTGAATTCTATCTGATAAAACACCGCTAACGTTAAATTCATACTTTATTCACTTCTCTAGCCAAAGTATTAAAGAGGTTATTTGACAGCAGTGAAGGAACATCCTGCATACTGTAACGTCTGCACAGACGCTATTAAAGCCATGAGGAGTTGTTGAAACACGCTTTTTATTGCAAGAAATATCGTCACACAAGCACGCACGACAGCACGACAGCAGTGGGTCCCTCAACTCACTCCTAAGCGACCCCCGATTCTTGGAAACAGTCAAACAACCAGAACACCAACATGCACATCAGCACAACTTTACCACCACCACCGTACCTTTTATCTTGTCCTGACGCTCCCATCCATGAGTTTGAAAGGCCTCAAGTTGGACTTAACTTTGGATGTGGTCCGACGCTCAGTATAAATCCGTTACTAAATTGAGGAAGCAAACATCTAGCTAACCAGCATGTGTACCAATGAAAATACACCCCATTACTTATGAAAAATTGCATATTTTAGGACGTCCACACAGACTTTTCTAACTTGTTCTAACAGAGCGTCCATTTAACGTCTTTAGAGAAAAAACACACTTCCATATAAAACCTGCCGGGATTAAATCCAATGCTTTATTTCCTGGTATCGATTCAATGGATTGATTACCTTTCAAGCGATGTTAGATCGATATATGTCGTCTGGAATGGCACTTTGGTGAACGCAGATCGATGTAGTTGAGTCATATGAATATATATTTATCGATACATCGATGTAGTGACTGAATCGCTACACCCCTAACGTACTGCACATGCAATATATTTGGACACAACAAAAAACATAGGCGAGAACTGAAAACTCCAGTGTCTCATGACACTAGTATCATACCACCCTCGGTATCGCTACCATCCGCATTTGGATGGATTTACCCAGCCCCTAGATTCAACACAAAAGCTGTACACTTCCCCACCCCCCCGCCGCCACCACTAGCAGGTGTACTACAATTATTTATGATACTGTACATACCAGTCCAAACTTTGGAGACACTTTTCCAGCTTATTGAATGCGTCGGTGTCTCTACGCTTTTGATCGGCGAGTACAAGTACAAGAATTGGATGCATGCGTTATGACAGCAGAATTTTGGATACAGCTTAGAATAATTCTCATTAGACTCGATTAGACACATTTGCTCTGTATTGAATGAGAACGTGTCTCCAAACCTTTGACCTGCAGGTATATTTCACATATTTATGCTGCTGTATCAACTGCATAAGACTGCATTTGCAGAAGGGGCATTTATTATGACTGTGACTTGTGTATTTAAAAGCTATTTAAAGGAAGAAGGTGCATGAACACACAAGGAGCTAGCGCTCTCCCATGATGGGTATTTTTAGCACCGTGTTTGAGGTGTGTAGGCTCATGCCGAACGCAGGCTACATTTGTTGCATTGCGATTCTGTTTATCTGAGCTTGAACGGCGATCAAGTTGTTCACTTGGTGGATGAGGGAGTTTGCCTCGTGTCGATAATGACGAGAACCTGCTGATATGACGGATAATGGCCTTGTGTGTCAAAATCGGTAATGCCTCCCACTCGCATTTGCGTGCACGCACGCGCAAGGCGGAGGTCTCGGGCGTCACCTTCAAGGTCACTGCTCACGTCTGAAAAATGAGCGGATGGATGCACTCAGTGGAGAGTGATATGAAGTACAATGCATGCGGTGTAGGTCTAAGTGGATGTGTACTCACACCACATGCGTTTCAGTCCCTAGTTTACGTCTAAAACGTGTACGCTGCTGCTCAAGTATTACTACTTCAAAGGTATTAGCGAGGGCCAAGTATGTGTGCTAGCGTGTGCATGTGTGCCATTGCCCTTGCCCCATATCAAGTTATTCTATTCATCTAGCTAGAAAGCTAAGCACAAATGCTGTGGAATACTTCCACCTGTGCACTTCAAAAAGTATACTATGTACATTGTGTATTTTATAGTTCCTGAGTGTGCAAATTCCCACATCCATTGTCACATACCGGCAATAACGATTCCAATATTTATCCGCATCTTCTTCATTATCTCCCTTTTAATTGGAAACTGCAACCGCCCGATGTGGTCCCTCCACTTCTGCCAAGGTGGCGACTGTTGACGGTGGTATTTATTCATCTCCAGGAAAAAGTCACATTTCCAGGAGCCCTGCAAAAATGTCATAATAAACGTAAACACTTCCAAATGAATCAAACAAAGCGAGATAGAGATAAGAAAAATAATAAAATAGCAGAAGAATAAGTAAATAAATAAAACCGGAACAAATGACTTCAAATTCAAGTGCAAAATAATACACAATAAGGTACTAAGACCAGTCTGGTGTGTGTTTTTAACCGCTCCACCTCTGTTGCGTTGAAAAGCCGCATGGCCCAGTCTTCTCAGTCTTTCAGTGGAGCAGGACAGTGAAAGTAATCCGCCACTGAAACTGCTCTTCTGTTGGGAGATGACATCACGACACACTCACCATTTGGGCCGCTTCGAGCGCAATATCCAGGTACTAACGGTATACTAGAGATGTTAACGATAAATCGATTCGACAGGCTATCCGGTTTGAGGAGCGAACGAATCAGATGCAGCGATTAAAATTAAAATTTCAAGAAGGATGCAAGACTTGACCAGCCAACGGAGGAGATAAAATGTTAACCTCTCTGCTTTGGCGCCGAGCTAGCCGGCGTTTGAACGGCGACGTTTGGAACGTCCTTGTATTAGTTTAGGAAGGGTGAAAAACTTCAATAGCGAGACCAACAGAGGCGAGTAGGGAAACTTCTCTGCTTTGTAACTTGATTACTTTGAAGTGTTGAAACACTAAGTATGAGACAAATGTTGCCTATCCAAATTTAAGAGGGATAAAAATATAGATGTAAAATATAGACTATAAAATATTGATCCCATTAAAGATAAAGATGCTCATTCAACGTTTTTTTTGCTCGGTGTCTAAACAAAATATACATTTGGCATGTTATTCTGTTGGTTTTATTCTTGCCAGTGCCTTACAGCATGCTTGGGTATGTGATAGTAATACAGTGATAGACTGTGAAAAAGCCACTTTGATATAATTGGCATCTTTATTTTATGATGTAAGATTAATATCTACGTCAAGAAACATTAACCGTAGAATCAAATGGAATCCTATTGTTTGTACACTGCATTGAACTGTTGTGTTTTTTAAAAATATCGTTTTTATTGCATCGTAACCTGTGTATCTACATTCAAATCGAATCGTCGATCACAAAGATTTACGTCCTTGCCGTATACTATACTTCTTAGTGTCTAAGTAAACATACGTGTAGGTATGGAAGTGCGTGAATAGAATACTTCCACCAGTACACTTCATTAAGTATACGGTGTACACCAGAAGTGGGCAAACTTTTTGACTTGCAGGCTGCATTGAGTTAACAAAATTGGCCAACTACCATTAGGCCGGTGCTTCTCAAATAGTGGGGCAGGTCCCCCCTGGGGCGGGGGGCAAGAGCTTTCAGAGCCAGGGAGGACTTTCATTATTAGCGCAAACCTGCCAACATGTACCAATTTATTGTACTCAGCATGAAATTTGACTCTTGAATACGCTTGTATGCTTCACTGCTCTCCATTTTCTTGCATTTCATTGGTTTCTGTTCCAGATTTCTAGGGGCTCCCAAACATCTCATAAAAACTAATTATTGATTTTTTTTCTTTCAATTTGAAAACATACAACTGTCACTTGCTGAAAACTTCATTAAAATGCGCAATCTTTCATAAGCGTTAAATCCCCCAGGGGGATTTTGAGTACTTTTTCTAGTTCAGAAAATAGGACAATTTTCTCATATTCACACTTGTTAGAAGATGATAAACAGTAATATATCAATTATCAAAAGAGCAAGAATAACATTAAGGCAACATGGGGAATCGTTATTAGTGTTATTAAAAGTAATAGAACAAGAAATGTATACCCAAATTATTTTTTTAGAGACATTTGTGAGATATAGTTGTGAGAAAATAAATTCCAATTATTTTTGTAATTATTTTGCAAAAATAGGTAGCACCATTGCAGAAAAGATCCCAATAACACTACAAAACACAGACAATACTGTAGATGACTGTGTAAACAGTATCTTTCTTACAAATGTTGAAAAAGAAGAAATACTTAAAACTGTGCTAAAAAGAGATCAACAGATTGTGAAGGGTTAGATATGACAATTGCAAAAAACATAATTGAATCTGTTATTGAACCTTTGAACAGGAATAATTTTTCCAGATAAAATGAAAGTGGCTAAAGTTGTTCCCCTTTACAAAAATGGAGACGAACATGATTTTTCTAACTACAGGTCAGTTTCCTTGGTTCCAGAATTTTCAAAAATCTTACAAAAGGTATTAGTAATTAGACCTAAACAATTCATAGAAAACGAAAACATTTTAAATAACTGTCAGTATGGCTTTAGGGCAAACCATTCAACAGCGATGGCTATAATGGAACTAACTGAAAATATAGCAAGAGAAATTGACAGTAAAAACATTCTTGTAAGCATTTTCATTGACTTACAATTGATTACTTTGTAATGTAATGGATAAAGTAATGGATTACTTACAATGGACAAACTGGATTACTGTTGGCCGAAGACGGAGAGGAGGAAAGTGTGTCCGTAGGAGGAGAGAGAAGAGGAATGCTAAGAGTCTAGAACTAAGAGTTGGGACTTTGGATGTTGGAACTATGACAGGAAAAGGTAGAGAATTAGTTGACATGATGCAGAGAAGGAAGGTAGACATATTGTGTGTCGAGGAGACCAGGTGGAACGGTAGCAAGGCTAGAAGCTTGGGAGCAAGGTTCAAGCTGTTCTATCATGGTATAGATCGGAAGATAAATGGAGTTTGGGGTGATTTTGAAGGAGGAGTTTGCTAGCAACGTCCTGGAGGTAAAAAGAGTGTCAGATAGAGTGATGAGCCTGAAGCTAGAAATTGAAGGTGAGATGTTCAATGTTGTTAGTGGGTATGCTCCACAGGTAGGATGTGAGATGGAGGAGAAAGAGAAATGCAGAGAGAGATGCAGCCTAAGGTAAAAGTAAAGGTGGCAAAGGCCAAACAAGGGGCTTATGATGACTTGTATGCTAGGTTGGACAGCAAGGAGAGAGAGAAGGATCTACACAGGTTGGCAAGACAGAGAGACAGAGATGGGAAGGATGATTAGGTTAGGGTGATGAAGGATAAGAATGGAAGGGTATTGACAGGTGCCAGTAGTGTCATGGGAAGATGGAAAGAGAACTTCAAAGAGTTGATGAATGAGGAAAACGAGAGAGAACAAAGAGTAGAAGAGGTGACTGTTGTGGACCAGGAAGTAGCAAAGATTAGTAAGGAAGAAGTGAGGAGGGCATTGAAGAGGATGAAGAATGGAAAGGCACTCGGTCCTGATGATATACCTGTGGAGGTATGGAAGTGTCTAGGAGAGGTGGCAATAGAGTTCCTGACCGGGTTGTTTAACAAGATCTTAGATAATGAGAAGATGCCTGAGGAATGGAGGAGAAGTGTGCTGGTGCCCATTTTTAAGAACAAGGGAGATGTGCAGAGTTGTGGCAACTACAGAGGAATAAAGCTGATGAGCCATACAATGAAGTTATGGGAAAGAGTAGTTGAAGCTAGACTAAGGGCAAACGTGAGCATTTGTGAGCAGCAGTACGGTTTTATGCCAAAAAAGAGTACAACAGATGCAGTATTTGCTTTGAGGATGTTGATTGAGAAGTACAGGGAAGGTCAGAGGGAGCTGCATTGTGTTTTTGTAGATCTGGAGAAAGCTTATGACAGGGTGCCCAGAGAGGAACTGTGGTATTGTATGAGGAAGTCTGGAGTGGCAGAGAAGTATGTTAGAGCGGTGCAGGACATGTACGAGGACTGTAAGACAGTAGTGAGGTGTGCTGCAGGTGTGACAGAGGAGTTCCGAGTGAAGGTGGGACTACATCAGGGATCAGCTCTGAGCCCCTTCTTGTTTGCTATGGTGATGGACAGGCTGACGGACGAGGTTAGACAGAAATCTCCATGGACTATGATGTTTGCAGATGACATTGTGATATGTAGTGAGAGCAGGGAACAGGTGGAGGAGAAGCTTGAGGGGTGGAGGTTTGCCCTGGAAAGGAGAGGAATGAAGGTCAGCCGCAGCAAGACGGAGTACATGTGTGTAAATGAGAGGGACCCAAGTGGAAGAGTGAGGTTACAGGGAGAAGAGATAAAGAAGGTGGAGGATTTTAAGTACTTAGGGTCAACAGTCCAGAGCAATGGAGAGTGTGGAAAAGAGGTGAAAAAGCGTGTGCAGGCAGGCTGGAATGGGTGGAGAAAAGTGTCGGGTGTGATGTGTGATAGAAGAGTTTCAGCTAAAATGAAAGGAAAGGTGTACAAAACTGTGGTGAGACCAGCGATGTTGTTTGGTTTAGAGACAGTGCCGCTGAGGAAAAGACAGGAGGCAGAGCTGGAGGTAGCAGAGATGAAGATGCTGAGGTTCTCTTTGGGTGTGACCAGGATGGACAGGATCAGGAATGAGCACATCAGAGGGACAGCACATGTTAGAGGTTTTGGAGATAAAGTCAGAGAGGCCAGACTGAGATGGTTCGGACATGTCCAGAGGAGAAATAGTGAATATATTGGTAGAAGGATGCTGAGTTTTGAATTGCCAGGCAGGAGGCCTAGAGGAAGACCAAAGAGGAGGTTTATGGATGTAGTGAAAGAGGACATGAAGGTAGTTGGCGCAAGAGAAGAGGATACAGAAGACAGAGTTAGATGGAGGCAATTGATTCGCTGTGGCGACCACTGAAGGGATAAGCCGAAAGGAAAAGAAGATTTTCATTGACTTAGCTTTTGCTAAAAAGCAAGCTTTTGATATAATAAATCACTCAAGATTACTCTGGAAACTTGAAAAATATAGAATAAGAGGAGTGGCTCAAAAATGAATTAAAAACTATTTAGAGAACAGAAAACAGTATGTTCACAAACACAGCACCAAGTCAGAGCTTTGCGACATCAGTTGTGGGGTGCCACAGGGCTCAATACTTGACCAATTGTATACATATTATACATGAACGACTTTCTAAAAGCCTCAGATGTGCTTCAGAGTGTTCTGTTTGCCGATGACACGACGTTATTCTATTCAGCAAAAACTATGCAAGAAGTGGAACATACAGTGAACAAGGAGCTCAAAAAAATAAAACTTTGGTTTGACCAAAATAAATGAGCACTTAATGTTAAAAAAAAAAAATTGCCCTGCGATTGACTGGCGACCAGTCCAGGGTGCACCCCGCCTCCCGCCCAAAGTCAGCTGGGATAGGCTCCAGCATACCTGTGACCCTAATGAGGATTACCGGCATAGAAAATGAATGAATGAATGTTAAAAAAACAAACTATATTATATTCAATGATAGAAAGAAAAACATTGATATACCACTAAAGATAGATGGGATGGACACAGAAAGAGGTAAAGAAACTAAATTTCTAGGAGTCAACATTGATGAGAACCTGAGCTGGAAATCACATATAAATTATACAAAGGGTAAAGTGGCCAAATCTATTGCTGTTTTGCAAAACAGTAAAGTGAAATTCTTTTTGATTCACTCAGCTCTGCTCAATTTAAACAACACAATGATTTTGCCATATTTAACATACTGTGTAGAAATTTGGGGATCAACCTGTAAAACATTCACCAATCCATTGTTTATCTTACAAAAAAAAAGCCATGAAAGCCATAAATAACAAAAGATATAGAGAGCCATCAAACCCATTGTTTATTAAATGTAAGACTTTAAAATTTTATGATATAGTTGAGCATAAAATTCTTCAGGTTTTGTACAAAGCTAATAAAAATATGTTACCAGCAAACATTCAGGAAGATTTGAAAAACTAGACTGTCACTACAATCTGAAAGGAAAGATATTTTCAAAAAACCCCGGATCAGGACCAGAGCAATGAAACAGACTGTCACAGTAAAAGGAATTCTTCTATGGAACAAGCTTCAGGAAGAAATAAAAGACTCTAAGACGATCCTGTTGTTCAAGAAATTCATAAAAGCTACAATAATGAAGAAGTATGAACAGTTAGAAGCTTCATAAATTGTAAAATTTCAGTCAAATGTTAGCAATGTATGTTGGGAAATCTGAAAGACTGGGAAAATCAAAATGTTAAATGTGTGCATTTATCTGTAACTAAATAGAGGATATTATATGCATAGAAATGATATAAAACCGAACTGTTAAATGATTGTTAATTGGAAAGGGGCAGATATTATAAGACTGTTCTTCTTTCTGCTCCTTTTCATTCATTTATTGTGTTGAGTTTATTGTAGTTGTTTGGAATGACTTGTTTTGATTTTGAATGAAATAAATTCAATTAAATGGAAAAAAAAATTCAATTTTTGGGGGAATATAAACATGGCAATGTAACTAGCAATTTAAAATGGCATAACGGTAACAGATTACAAAATCAAGTAAAAAGAGGCCTAAATCACATACTCAGATTTAGCCAAAATGTAAAATAGGGCTTATAATTCTAACAGTCCACCTGGAATTATTTGTCTTCTTTTATTTATGAAAGTATCATACAATCTGCTATATGTTCTTGTCCCTTTTTCCAGGAGCACTTTAAACATCAGACCACATCAAATAACGAAATTGAACTTTACATTTTATTTTATTTTATTTTTTACTGAATAAGACACCCGGAATATATATAGGAATAAAGGATGTGTGATATATAATATAACAGGGGTAGGGAAATATATGTAACACATCTTGCTTATAACAGGGGTGTTTAAAATGCGGTCCGAGTGATTTATTGGCCGCCAGCTTATTCTAAAAATACAATTTAACAAACAACTTTAAGGAAACAGAAAAAAAAGAAAAATCAGCAGTAATAAAGTCAACTGAAGTCAACATATTAGGAGAATTTTTTTTTAATCAAAGCAAAAAAGTTGTAATTTTTGAAAAAGTGGGTTGTGGAAAAGTTTATAATATTAGGAGAATAAAGTCAAAATATTACCGGAATAAAGTCATAATTACGAGAAAAGTTGAAAAACTTGGAATCTTGGGAAAAAACTGCAGAAATTGGGAAAAAAAAATGTTGTAATTTTATGAGTAGAAAGTCCAATTATTAAGAGAAAAAAGTCACAATTTTACAAGAATAAAAAAGTAAAAATAATGGTATTTTAATAGCATAAAATTATTTTTTATTTCTTAAATGTTATATTGTGAGAAACAAACAAAATAATATGAAGTTGAAATTTTTGGAATATTAGGTTAGGGGAAAATCTAATATGGGAATAAAGTTAAAATATTGCGGGAATAAAGACACAACATTACAATTAAATGTATAATTTTTTGTTTTATAGTGTATAATGTTTTTTGTAATGTTTTTGCTGACAGTTTAAAATAAAACATGACAGGAATCACAGTGTTAAAAATAACATTCAAAATATAAAACCTTCTCAGCACTTTAATCCATCCAATTCAGAGACTTATTATCTTCTAAAATTTTTGGTCTTGCTTAAAATTGCACACTTTTAGTTGTAATCACTGTTTAAAAAATGATACGGCTCTTACAAAAATCCATTGGAAAACATGTGATTTTCATGGCTCTCTTAGTCCAAAAGGTTCCAAACCCCTGTAATATGAACTTTGAACGATAAAACATTGACTACATGTGTGTCATGTACGTGCTGACTTGTGTAGAGGTACTTGTCTGGATCATTGCATGTGAAAATCTACTTAAACCATCCAAAGGTTGTCTATGATTGATTCTTCACTACTTGCAAGTCATGTTGCCAACATGTATGTTAAAAGTTTATATTACACACTTTGGAAGCATCTGGTGTGTGTGCTTTAGCTCCAGAGTGGGCCATTTTTGACAGTGTAGTGCTGTCCCAATCCTTTACCGTCACACTTTCCAGAAAGGATGATTGCAATATTTACCCGATTCGTCTCTCTGTTTGAAAGGCGAATTGCTCGTCCTCTTTTGCAACATAGGCAGGATGTCTGAGTTCCTTTTAAGCACTGACCGTGCGCTGCGTTTTGCCGTACTTCTCAGCGTGAACGAACTGATACACGCAAAAGGCCAAGTGTAAGTACCAAAGTGTGCAAATTGAGTCAGCCTAAATATGAATGCTGGTGCACTACATGTCAGCTGGCATTTACACGCAAATTAGGTTGAGTACACGAGGTGATGGCTTCCACTGCCTACATGTGAGGTGTTGCTAAGATACCATCCAGTTTGAGGAAAGGGAAGCAGCGTGCAGAAGGAAGCTTCTTTTGTCTTTTGGTTAATGAACTCAACTTAACGATATTGGATCAGACCAATATGCCAATAAAAGAAATAACTGTATGGAATTCACATGCACTCTGTTAACTGTTACAGTGTATTGTTTTTCTATTTGTTTTGACCGGTCGGTGTTTTTATGAGTTTGTGTCTCCAGGTGAGCCAAAAAGACCAAACGTACGCGACTATCCCTTTAATGAACTCGCTCGCAAGCGCTCATGCCGGCAGTCGTGTTTCCGTGGGCTCCCCACGCTGTTTCTATTGTTGTAGCCATCCTGTTCTCTCTACCCTCTCAAACGCAGCCTCTTTAATCCGCATGCAGCCTCTTTTGACTCCTGTGACTGAAACACTGAGAATTTCTGTTGTTTTTATGTATTTAAAATGAAAAAAAGATACAAAAGGAGAATTCCAGTCACACTGAAATGAAATGACAAGGGTACAGTCAAGAAATTATGGGAATGAAGCTGTAACACGGGCATACAAATATATATAAAACGAGTTAATTTTACAAGAAGAAAGTCACAAGTTTACTATGACATCATCAGAATTTTATGACAATAAATTTAAAGATATTTAGAAAAAAAACACCAACTTTTTTTTCCCCCACAGGAAACCTACAACCTTATTCTAACTGCAATTTGTATTTTTCTTGTAAATTGAGATTTAATACAGGGTAACTTTTTATAAACTCTACATAAACCTTGTTTATTAGTTATTGTTATTGTATGTGTCATAATAACGTTTATGAAAAAAATCACTTTATTCTTCTATACCTCATAGTATGACTTTATTCTCATAACATTATGACTTTAAAAAAAAACATATTCATGTGACATGACATATTCACCAACAATTTTCTCCTAATCATTGTAACCTTTTACGAAAAATGACTTTTATTCTCCAATTTCTAATACTATGACTTTGTCCTCATACCATTATGACCCTGTTGGTTTTAGCTGTGTACACGCACACTTTCCAGGAACGCCACCATTTTAATCTCTCTGAGGAGCCATTAGCTAGCCAGCTTAGACGGGTTGGTGCCTAACATTCAAACAATGAAAAAAGGGACGTTTATACCCATTGTACCACTTCTTTAACAAAAGTTATAAAGAAAAGAGAAACAGACTTTGCAAAACCTTTGTTGGCTGCTAATCGCTCTCTCCAGCGCTGGCATTACACCTACTCCTGTTTGAAAACTGTCCTTCAGACTTCCAGACTGATTGTACAGCTGTTAGAATAAAAGAATCCGGGAGGACTTTTGTCTTGCAAAAGGTCCGGTCTAAACAGACAATAATAATAATTTTTCTCATAACACCCCAACTTTATTCTTTACCTTTTACAACATTTTTCCTCCATATAATCTACCCCTATTCTCAACATTGCAACATCCTTCTCAAAAAAGGAATACTATTTTATTCTGACAACTATTAAAGACTTTTTCACCTAACATAATTTTTCCCTTAATTCTTCATAGTTTTACTTGAATTCTTACATATGTAAAGTATGACGTGTATACTATGTATAGACAGACATAATTACAAGTAGAGTCCCTCTGGGAAATATTTGAGGTTCTCTCATTTTCTGTTAATGAATGTTTTTTTAATATAATTTATATACTTTATAACACTACAGTTTGCATCTTACAACATTACAACTTTATGCCACAACATGATTACTTTTTCTACAATTTTTTTCAACGTTGCAAAAAATATCACTTTATTCACCTGTATTTATAACTTTCTCATGATTTTTCTCATTTTTCTTGTGGTCCATGAAGTTGCAATACTAAGTGAAAATATGTTTTTTTTTTCATGTGCTTTCCTGTGTGTTAATTTGTTTTATTTGTCCCTCTCGTATCGCTGTAGTGGACCCTGGCTGGATTGTGATGGTAACAAATAAAACAAATACAGTGGAACCCGCTTAAGTCGACAAAGACAAGTCCCGGTTCTTCTTATTACTAACACGTTGCCACTTAGACGACATCAACATACAAGGTCCATCGCTTTTGTCAACATAACATTTTGAGACTTTATGGAAAATGGGTCCGTTTATGTCAACATGTGTTGTAGTATTGTTAACTTTGAGTTACACAGCCTGAAAACACAGTGGCGTCCTGTTCAGTGCAAAGTAAGCTTCAAAACAAAAAAGTAGCAATATTAACCTGGATTCTAACACAGCAACAAATAAAATGCACCCATTTCATATTTTTTTTTTTAGAGAAGAAAGATTTGCGACAATTTGTCATTGTAGTCAAGACATACAATAAAATTAGATACGAGTTTAAAATGTTTATAAAAACTTAAGAATCAAAAGAAAAATGAAGGAAATCGATGCCCAAAGTCAGCTGGGATAGGCTCCAGCATACCCCCGCGGGCAACAAGCATGAACGAATGAATAAATGAGCAAGCAATGGCTGGTTTGTCGACACAAGTCCGAGGAGCGCCGACATAAACGGGTTCCACTGTATAACAAAGAAATTTCATCTTCCACGTCTGCGCTGAGAGACAGAGGTTTCGCTGCCTATTGTTGCCCCCCCCTTCACCTCACATGTCTTGCCATCGCTCAGCCCCCCCGCCCCCCATGTTCGCTTCCCATCCTTTCTCTGTGATCTCATCTAAGACTGACGCTTGCTTTCTGCCACTTAAAAGGTTAAAAATCCAACCCCGTCTGGGTGCTGCCTGCTGCACGCCTCGAGACACCAAAGCCGGGGCTGCACGCTCAGCCTCCTTGTTGTCATGGCAACATCATTGCTCATCACCACGGCCTGTTTTCATTGAGATCCGTCTGGTCTGTGAAACGGATTGATTTCAGAAACCTGCTCGACCGTGAAGCCCTGATTGCTCGGTAACCCCTCGCGTGCCAGCTTGTTAGTTTTGATGCCCGTTGGAGCGTGACTCGCACAAGCACCCGTGCATGTCTCTTTAACCACGTCACCCATTGAGGTGAGAGTCGGGTGGCGTCCTTGCCTCATCTTTGTCCACGCAGAACCACAGGAGTATGAGGGCCTGAACTCCATGGATCTTGCGGAAACAGACAGATGAGTAAATAGAGGCTGATGTTTAAACAGCCGCAGACCTGATGCCGGGTAGGAGAGCACGGCAAACGGCTGTCCAAGCGTAGGCGGTGACGGCACGCTGCTGGGCATGTTTGTAGCTGCTGTCAGTCAGGCTAATCTGCGCCGCCAATCATTGTGCCACGTTGATGTTGGTAACTGTGATAGCCAGGTGTAGAAGAGCAGTGGGTGGGGCACCCACACAGAGAAGGTCAAGTTAACTTGAATTGCAATTTTTTTATATAGCGTCGGATGAAAACAGGAGTAATTTAAGGATACCTTCCATATACAACAGCTTTAAAGAAACCAAACACTGCCTTCATCATGAAACAACAGCAACAAAACTACCGTCCAGTTACACAGCATTAAAACGTGCACACAGTGACTTCCTGTTCAGTGATAAGGTGAGAAGCACTGTCATCCGGGAAAACTCTGCATTGAGAGGAACCAGATAAGGTGGCTCGGGCATCTGGTCAGGATGCCTCCCCGAGGTGGTGTTCAGGGCTTGTCCGATCGGTAGGAGATGCACGACACGGAGAGACCGTGTCTCTGAGCTGGCCTGGGAATACTTTGGGATCCGCTGGGAGGAGCTGGACTAAGTAGCTGGGGAGGCTTTGGATAAGCGGAAGAAGATGGATGTATAGGCAGATTGGATAGATTTACATGTGGTTTAATTGTGAATGAAAAATAACTTTTTTATTTACAAACTAATAACTTTGTTTTATTTATTCAAACTTTTAAATAAGTACGTAAATATTGGCACGTATTGATTATGTCACATTTTGTTGTGTAACAGCTATTTCTTCTCTTTAGCATTTCTTTCTGGTTCTATTGACCGCAGTGCTATCGGTGAAGTAGTCACGGCTCACACAAATGTAAAGGTTTTAAAATTGTATCAAAAAAGAAAAGATCAATATATTTGGTTACAGCACTGGATTCTTATCATCAATGAGGAAGAATGAGGAAGACCCCAGAATGGAAGTACGTAAAAGTCTACACAGCAGTTTCCTCAACCCTTTAGAAAGTTTGTGTCAGAGTGAAAGTTAAGCTTGTGCGAGTAAAGACAATGCATCTATTGTGTGTCTCCCAGTATTTTTCCATCAGTCACATCTAAGTGTTTTTTGTGCTATGTGAGTGTGTATGTCAAAAAGGACTTAGACCGAAAATGCACTGAGCTATTTGACTGAATCTATGGCTGCAATAATATCTAACATTAGCATGAATAGTTGGGGATAGGGCTTCACCGTATGCTTCGAGGGTGGAATGTCAAATTAAACAGGTTCCACTGCATGACTATACCATCTTTTCAGTCACACTTCATGCAGTCATTATACACTTATTGGTTATCCTGTTACTCAGTCATTGGTCAGGCAATTTTTACTACGTCAAATCATGAATATTGTCACTACTTATCTGGATTTATTTACGCTTTCCTCACAGGATCCAAGAAAACAAGTTTAAATTAAAGTCCTACTCCTTTTGTACTTCATCCTTTCATCACCAAATAATAGGACGATGTCACACACATCCACTACCAGCAAAGAGGAAATTGCAGAAATGTGTTTGCAAACAAGGGGCCTGCTGGATAGTTAATGAAGGTGACTGGTTCAGTATGCATGAATGGAGCCTTACCCTCACAAACGCTGGCTATGGGCAGCATCCCATTGGGCTTTGCTGCCTTGTCTGGCAGTCTCCACACCCACCTCACACGCTCCCAAACACAAAAAGAAGAACCGGCGGCTCACTCACTTGCAAAGCGACTTTTAAATTATTAGGCACCGGAGAGTCCTGCGCCGCATTTTTTCATCCAGGACGAAGATGATGGTAAGTCTGTGCCTGTCTGTGACTGATGAAGGCCCATTTAAAATTTTATCGGCGCTGCAGTATGACCTTACCGCAAGTCTTTCTCGCATTTGGTGTCAAATTCAGGTAGAAGTGGCAGCAGAAAAGACATGAAACTCAAATTGGTCGGCATGACATGCATTTGACAAAACATTTTATTCTACAGTCTTTATTATAAAGTCAACCGGCTCATCAAGTCCTGCTTATTACTAAAGAGTGCGTGCTTAAATTGCTGTTGACAAAGTCAAAGGGATTTCTGTGAAAAATTGGTCCATTTATGTTGACATATTAACACAGTTAACACAGTATTGTTAACTTTGTTATTGCCAAGCAGCGTAAAACAACAACATAACTACAGTGTAGTTATGCAGCATTAAAACGTGCACACAGCGACTTCCGGTTCAGTGCAAAGTATGATTCAAAATGAAAGCGGGGATTCTATCACAGCAACTAATAAAATGCACCCATTTTTAAAATGTTTTTTTAGACTGTTAGCCACCGGAAGACTAAAAATGTTATTGTTATTGCAGTCACAACAACAACAAAATTAGTTCTGTTTCATAAGAGTATAAAGTATAACCATGAGCCCAATATAAACTTATGCACAAATGGCAACAAACTCATTCTCCTTAGTAAATCCAAATGTGCAAGTTTTTTGGTTTTGTTTTTCGGTTATGTTGTCAAACAAATGGGATGTAGGGCGTCGACATGAACAGAGTCCACCGTGCACACAACAACACAATGTCATCTGATAGTTCCCTCCTTACATGGTATTGTTTTTCAGACCACACATTCACATTCAAACCACATGCGGTGCAATTATGCATTACAGCTGCTCCTTCATAGCTTGCGCAGGAGGATTTTTAATGGAAGTTGTTGAATATGCACAAGCATTCTAAACTTTATCTACCTGCATCAAACTCTTTTTTTTTTAGAAAGTTTTACAGTCTAAAAAGTAATAAATTCAACAATATGACAGTTAAAAATGAAATTGACTTAAACAAACTACTACGATGCCATTAGACATGAGGTAAATATTCATTGGTTCCAGACCCCACCAAGGTGACTGTCCACCAAGTAGGATTCTTTATAATTACTTCAAATATTTTCATATATAGAAGATAGAAAACCTCTTTCTGGCCTTCTGAATATGGTTGCTAACATCAATAGAGTCCTCTGAGCATTTAACTAACACCCCTAGAGTCACCTTTACGCTCGTATTATCCAATATAGTAGACATAATACGAGTAAATAAGCCATTTACGACAAGAATAAGACTCATGCTCATGTGTGTTGCTATAAATGTGTGAATGAGGGGAGGACAGGAAATGATGCTGCGGGCTCAGAGTTGAGTTTCTGCTTTGCGCTGGTAACAACCGCAACATGTTTTTAGTCGGAATTATTGTTCCTGTTGTTAAATAACTCAAACATGCAATAAAAGCAAGTTGTTCCGGTGAGATGCTTGTGTGTCTAACCAAACAATACTGACAATTAGTGACCAGCGTAGAATACTACACACATGGCTGTATGCGTAGATTTTTCACTAGGAGCACAGAAAACATTTAGGATTTTATTATTAACACTCAACCAACGTATCATACACAGCCTGGCATACTACATGCTATACACACACACATGTACTATGCCCGAATTGGGGTTACATGGAAAACATGAACAGAAATGACAAACAGTGCCCAACACTCATATCTACAAGTGCGCCTGAACGCCTCACGTTTGGATAACGGAGCAGAAAGGGCCTTAAGAGTATTTAATCTGGGAGATTTAATTTATATTGATGTTCCAATCCCCCCAAAATGAGGCTTCATCATTGGTTGTAAGTATTTTTTTTCCACTTCGGATACTGCTTCAAATTTCCCAAGTTTCTTCAAATATGCAGACTTAAATCATAGCAATCGCAAGTAGACAGAAAAAATGATGCTCAAATTCAAGCCATTCAAATAGAACCATGCCAAAATGCAGATTTCTGACCTTGAATTACTATGCAAGAGTAGGGGGGTACATGGCTCTAGGTTGACTATCGAAAGGGGTACTCCCAGTGCTGCCAACTTGGCGACTTTGTCGGTAAATCTGGCCACATATTCCCTCAAAAGCGACTAGCGACAAATCTAGCTGCTTTTTCTGGTGCCGTTGGGAGTGATTTCTAGTATTTGGGGAAAGTGAGTGCTCCTGAGACGTTCGCCCCACACCCAAAGCAGTCACAAGGCATCAGTGCAACGTTAAGGTAGCTCCGTGAAGCACGATGCCACCTGGATGTAATTATTACACTGTCTAAAGAAGTGCTGGCCAAGATAAAATATTACAATTCTTTTATTTATATATATATAACTTATATAACTTTATTTGTAGTAATTAAGGTGTATCGACTTCTGGCGACTTCTAGGACAGCCAATAGCTACATTTCTTACTGAGGAGTTGGCAAAAGTGGGTACGCGTCTGTAAAAAGTCACATAACATGACTGGCATCACATCATGTGCAAATACATTCAGTGTTGCCAAGTTGGCAATTTTGATGTTCGATCTGGCGACATTCTAGCCCCCCTTGACAACATTTTTTCTCAAAAACGAGAGAAAGTTGTGTTCAGATTTTATCGATCTATTGCTACTCTTCATTTGTAAAATGAAGTAGATTATCTTACGAGGTTATGCTTTTTTCCTACAGCATTTTACACCATCACATTGAAACGATATGCAAATTAGACAAAGACGTCATCTAGCGACTTCCACGGCAGCCAGTTGCTACTTTTCTTAGTGAAAAGTTGCCAACAGTGAATACAATGGTAATGGCCACTCATCACACTGCTCAAGAAAAATGACATTGATATCAACCCAACCTATGTTGTTTTTCTTTTCGTTTACCTGCCTGCTCCTTCACTTTGCAATATTTACAGAAGACAGGAGGTTGTTCTCCAACTATGGCCAAGAGAAGAGTTTGATCTGATTTAAACTTTGCTAGCACTGTCGGTAACAGCGTTGCTAAGCGCTAGTGCTAGCCGTCGTCATCTCCTCGGACTCGTCTGACATCCCAGATTTCACATTCTCTCTCGTATTTCTCTCACCGATTTTCAA
>QODF01000186.1:298933-327316 GCA_024372805.1 Oostethus manadensis
AGTCCTAACATACAGTATGTGTCGTGAAAATAAATGGAAATCAAATACATTCTTCACAGCCGCCAACTGTCAGGCATTTTATAAAAGTTGTTTTTGCTGGCCTTTTGCAGTGTAAAAAAAAACAAACAAAACAACAACCGTTGTTAGCTGAGATGATGATTGTTAATCTGCAAGCACATGTGTCATAACGCCCAAGCAGTACCAGTGAAAGCCCTCCTGTGCCTCCACGCTGTTGTGCCAAAGTTAACCTGAATCCTCCTTTTGGCTGGGAGGGTAACTGAGCATCTGTTCCCACAGACCGAGGTAGCCATTTTGAGAGCTTGACTTCAACGCCACTAGAGCGTGAGAAATGCAGCCTCTCGGCAGTATGCCTGCTGTTTATCCACAATGTCTCTCAGACGTCGCTGTGCCGAGCGAGGGGACTTTTCTGCGTGTGAGGTGGTTGTCATCTCAGCAGATGTATGCCACCGTGTGCCAACCGGTCGGGCCTGCTGGCCAGTGATACAGTTCAGTAGGTCTATGCTGTTCGCGGAGGTTTCATTCCAAGGTCTGCGACCAAACCTCTGCATTGTCATCGAATCACATTGTGACGCTGTGCCATGCTACTAACAATATTACCCCTACTACTGTACTATCCAAGACCCCCTGCAAACGGCAAAATGCACAAATAATGGACTCAACCATAAAAAGCCCTAAGAATGCTTATTTTTGATACTGCAAACCCTATAATATGTCATATAGTATGTCATAGTTGTTAAACACATTTTAAATTCAGTATTACACATTAGGAACAATTCCAGGCATACGGTGTCCTATATTGTACTTACAAAACAAGCAGTTACTCATTAGCACGTCTTGTCAACACATCTTCCTGCTGGAAAATGTTAGGTTAGCCTCAATGGTTTCAGTTTGAGAGCTCGACAGCGGGTTTGAGCACTCCCTTGTCTAACCTATTAGTGTTTTTACTTTTCTTGCGTCTTTCTTTACGCGCTTTGCCTAGCCATCCCTGGCCGCAGCTATGGCTGGAATTATTTGCCTAACTTCCTGTCTTTGGAATCCAAATGTGACTTTTTAACACAGTGACATTTTGTTTTTAAAACAAACAAGCAATGCCGTGGTAACAAGTGGATATCACATTCGCGGGGTACATAATAACTTTCTCTAGTGTCACTGAACAATTTTGTTCACTTATTGTCAATATACCAATTACCGTAATTTCTGGTGAATAAATTGGTGGTTTTTTTCAAACTGGCGTGGTGTGGCTGATATTTGGCTAAATTCTAATCTTATGACATCTCCTCCTAGCTACTATTAATTGTTCAAATATGTACTTCGGAAAACGATATTACTAAGATCATAATGACAAAAAAAGGAAACAAGCACAAAAAAAAAACGCAGAGAAGCAAAGATTGCAAAGCCTTTTATATTGCAATTGCAATTGCAATTGCAATTGGAATTTTGCCGTTGTTTGATCAACAATGTCTCAAAAGCCGCCACAAAAGGTGCCACCGTACCGTGGCTCTAAAGTTCAGAACGATAACTCCATCAGAAATAGGGACCCTATGTAAAACTTATGAAATGTGCGTGGCGCCACTGGCGTACACGTTATATCCGCTCACGTACAACAGTAAATAGAAATGCAAATACAGGGAGTGCGGAATTATTAGGCAAGTTGTATTTTTCAGGATTAAGTTTATTATAGAACAACAACAACCAAAAAACTCATTAATATTAAAGCTGAATATTATCGGAAGTACTTTTTAGTTTCAGCTATTTTAGGACGATATCCATGTGTGCGAGTGACTATTACTGTGCATAATTATTAGGCAACTTAACAAAAAACATATATATAGCCATTTCAATGATTTTTTTCACCAGTGAAACCAATATAACATCTCAAAAATCTTCAAACATATAACATATAACATATAACATCTTCAAAAAAATACATTTCTGACATTGAAAAACAAATCAGTGACCAATATAGCCACCTTTCTGTGCAAGGACTCTCAAAAGCCGGCCATCCATGGATTGTGTCAGTGTTTTGATCTGTTCACCATCAACATTGCGTGCAGCAGCAACCACAGCCTCCAAGACACTGTTCAGAGAGGTGTACGGTTTTCCCTCCTTGTAAATCTCACATTTGATGATGGACCACAGGTTCTCTATGGGGTTCAGATCAGGTGAACAAGGAGGCCGTGTCATTGGTTTTTCTTCTTTTAGACCCTTTCTTGCCAGCCTAACTGTGGAGTACTTGGACGCGTGTGATGGAGCTCCTGCATGAAAATCATGTTTTTCTTGAAGGATGCAGACTTCTTCCTGTACCACTGCTTGAAGAAGGTGTTGAGCTTGACTCCATCCTCAACCCGAAAAGGCTCCACAAGCTCATCTTTGATGATACCAGTACTCCACCTCCACCTTGCTGGCGTCTTAGTCGGACTGGAGCTCTCTGCCCTTTACCAGCCACGTAAGGGCACAGCCACGAGCCCATCCATCAGGCCCATCAAGACTCACTCTCATTCCATCAGTCCCTAAAACCTTAGAGAAATCTGTCTTCAGATATTTCATGGCCCAGTCTTGACGTTTCAGCTTGTGTGTCTTGTTCAGTGGTGGTCGTTTTTCAGCCTTTCTTACCTTGGCCATGTCTCTGAGTATTGTACACCTGGTGCTTTTGGGCACTCCAGTGATGTTGGAGCTCTGAAATATGGCAAAACTGGTGGCATCTTGGCAGCTGCACGCTTGACTTTTCTCAGTTCATGGGCAGTTATTTTGCGCCTTGGTTTTTCCACACGCTTCTTCTGACCCTGTTGACTATTTTGAATGAAACGCTTGATTGTTCGATGATCACGCTTCAGAAGCTTAGCAATTTTAAGAGTGCTGCATCCCTCTGCAAGATATCTCACTATTTTTGACTTTTCGGAGCCTGTCAAGTCCTTCTTTTGACCCATTTTGCCAAAGGAAAGGAAGTTGCCTAATAATTATGCACACCTGATATAGGGTCTTGATGTCATTAGACCACACCCCTTCTCATTACACAGATGCACATCACCTAATATGCTTAATTGGTAGTAGGCTTTAAAACCTATACAGCTTGGAGTAAGACAACATGCATAAAGAGGATGATGTGGTCAAAATACTCATTTGCCTAATAATTCTGCACTCCCTTGTACAATAAACCATATA
This sequence comes from Oostethus manadensis, assembly GCA_024372805.1. NCBI lineage: Eukaryota > Metazoa > Chordata > Actinopteri > Syngnathiformes > Syngnathidae > Oostethus > Oostethus manadensis. The sequence continues at coordinate 302,117 of QODF01000186.1, forward strand.
AAACAAAAAATAAATGTTGTGTTGTTCTCTTGGAGATTAATTTGCTATCTGTCCAAATGTTTTCGAAAGTCAAAGATAATGTGTGTGAATAACTTGTTTTGCCCAATACACAAATTTAATGGGAATCCATATTAGGATAAGCGGCATAGAAAATGAATGAATGGATGTAATAGGTCTGTTTTCATGGACGACTAAAGAAATAGTAAAATATTCACATCTGAGAGGCTGAAATCACAAGATATGTACATTTTTTAATAAAAAAAAAGTTAATCAAATACCATAATTGTTGTTGATTAATTGGATAATCGATTTGTTTGTGCATCTTTAATTACTATAGGTAAACCTCTGCAACCCAGTACCGGGATCTGGCGCTTTTAGAGGTTTAAGTCTTATCTTGTTGAGGAGCATTGTGAGAAGATCAGTAATTATGATTTGTATATAAACAAGTTATGATCCAACCATCCATCCCAAGGCAGTGGTAACTTTTGGCAGCCAGTCGCTGACAAGTTAGAATGTTTAGCTATTGGAATAGGCAGTGATTTTTATTTAGCATGTCCTCAAGCGTGAGTCACAGTGACACTCGAGAAGGCCTGTGGCTGGGACTCATAGATCCAGCTCAATTTTAGCTACCGCAAGCACAAAGTGTAATCCTCCCAAAGTCAAGCTGTTTACCTCAAAATCAGTCCCACTTCAGCATCTGTGTGAATGCGATATCTGAGGACACACAAGGACGACAATTATATGCACTCTCAAACGGGAAGTCCCAGTTTATGTGCATTATCTCTAATCCCATCATTACCCAGACACTGTGTGCCTCTGAAATACTAGTTTTCAATGTGAACTACAGCAATTTTACAGTACTTTTACTGTATTTATTTCGATCACGGACAACTAACTTTTCCATATATATACATATATAATAATTCCATTTTTGAATTATTGGTTTTGTTAACTGCATCTTAACGTCTAATCACCTCATACTTATGATTCCCTGTTTCCTCGGAATTAATATTCATGATTTTAAAGGAGTAATTTGTTTTTAAAAAGTCCACAAATATATGCGAAAACAGTTAATCAGTAGGGGTAGACAATGCTGCAAATTTTGGTATTGATCTGATTACAAGTAAATACTGGAGATGTACTTTCGATGATATTGATGTTTTTTTCTTGAAAATGTTCAAGATCATAAAATGATTTTATATACAGTGGTCACTTCTTAATCGTGTTTAATTTGGTCCGCTATAAGTGAATTTCTGCAGAGAAGGATTGCTTATTTATTAATTGAGTATTTATTTAGTTAGAGCATAGAAAACATTTTTTAAGACTCTCTATTTCGTTTTAGCATTATTGGAGCCCTCTGGACATGAAATAACACTCCGATAGTTATTGTTTTACACTAGAAATAGCTGACATAATAATCAAATTTTTTAAACATAAATACGACATTACATTGACTCACAGGTTAGCATTTGCAGAATATTTGGCACAGCGAACGCTCACACAGGAGCTGCTGTCAGTCACAACTCACACCAGTAACTGGCACTCCCCCCACTGCTAACCATGCTAACACTCACCCCGCCTCTTAAAGACGCACACGACGTCACAGATATTACAGTAAAGTCACTACAGTAGTACATTTATTTGACTGGTTTATTTACCACGGACAGTGCACATTAATTTGCATTGCTGCAAATGCAAATGTGTCAAGAATACATACAATATGCTTATAGGTTTTGACTCACTGATCATTCTTTAATAATATTTGAAAAACCGCGATAGACAGAGACGACAATGCAACTCTGCTGCTCCTGCTATTGTACATGACAAGATTGCTTCAATTGTATAATAAGTAATAAAAAAAAAACACACAGATATTTGTGAAAACAAACATGGAAGAGAACTGAAACATACTGTATCGATCTGAGTAGTATTGAGCCGATACTGGTACTACTAACCTCGGTACCAATACTATCTATACTATATATTTTGGGATCTCTAACTAATCGGTGGTGTTGCACTTGTGGTCGTGGGAATGGTTCCAGCGCTTGCTTTTGATCTGTAGCTTGCTGTCTGGGAGGACAGACGCCAGGAGACCGGTAAAACTGGCAGTGGCCTGCCTTCATGCCATCTGGGCCACCTTTGCCCATGATGATGCTAATGCAGCTACAGACCGTTACAGTATTCAGGCTTATTGGACACACTGACGGTATAAATTAGTAAAAATATACATTGCTGTTGCAAAGGTGTCTCCGGCCTGCCCCGCGCCTGTGTAAACGCTAATATGATATACTGTATTAGTGGTAACGTTCACTAATGTTCCTTCATCCTCTCGCTCTGTGATTTATGAAGATGTTTATGGCTTGTGATTGATGAGGCTACTCAACAGCGTGTAAGATCTTAAACCTGCATGCAAATAAACCACAGTACTTTATAGCAATGCTTTATAAAGAGAATGTCAACCCACTTATATTTTAAAATATACATTTTTTTAAAATAGAAATGGAAAAGGGAGATACCATATTTCCATACTTTCTTGTGTTTCTCACGACACACTCTAATTATTAGCCCGGATAGCATGAATAATAATAATTATACATTTGAATAAATTGCACTTGGACAAGGACAAAGCAAAGGTTAAAGGAGACCTATTATAGACATTTTTGGGCCTTTGTGTTCAGTTCTGGACTCCTTTGGAGCAGCTACACAAAATAACCCGCACACAAAGCTTTCTAGACCTTCCAGACTATGCATCTTTTCCAGCAGTGTTTCCCCGGGTTTCCGTCTCTTGGCCAAATGGTCTCCTCCGTGTACACCTGCCCCCGAGCCCACTCCGCTGTTATTGTTCACACTCCCAAGCGCTCCCGAGGACTTCCTGACAGCTGCCAAACCCCATTTCCTAATTTTGCCCGTACAGTGGTTGACGGTAAACGACAATTTATCTTTTTAAAATGTCCGTTTTTAAATGCAGCTCCAGACATGGGTTAGCTTGAAACTTGCATGCATGCATTCCCTAACACTCCCGGTGTGCACACTCTATAATGCTACACACAAGCGCTTTAGTCCCATTACTTACACAAAATTAACACAGTTTGACGGATGATCCAGCTTTGTATTGGGACAAAACAGTCCCGTCTGAAATACCATTGAAATATATTTTTCTCCTGATGGCTGGGAATCAGCAAATATCCCCACTTCTGCCGGACGCTTGCCTCTTTAGGAAAGCTAAACAAATCAGCTTTCCCTCACACCCGACTAAACATTTCGTGGGAGCCATTGCTCAATGTTGAAATTCTTGACAACAGAGCGAAGCGGAACGAGGGGAGGGCAGGCCTACTGCGTGTACCTGGGCATGCCCACATGAGGAAGTCCGGGTTGCGTAATGTCAGTAGAACTCTGTGTTAAAAAAAACACAGCCTGCAGAACCATCCAAAACAGCTTTCAGGGCTCACTTCCAAATGCGCAAACCTCATTATCTGACACATTGGAATTGTTTAACACGAGAATACAACATTGTAACAACATTTATAGGTCAGAAAACAGGAAAAGCATAATAGTTCCCATTTAACACTGATAACAATTCCAACATATTATTGTTATAATATTATAAGTTCCAGTTATACTTAAACAGTCAGTATGTAACGTTTTTTTAACTTACACGACTGTATAAAGTGGTTCCAGACACAACCATGATAAGTGTACAGTATTTCCACAAAGTAGGATACCTTATTTATAAATGAAATAGTTTGGTAGTTAGAGCATAGAAAGCTGTTTCTTACCGGTTTTTAACATTATTAGAACCCTCGAGACATGAACTAACAACCCCTAGAGTCACCTTTACACTCGTATTCCCCAATATAGTAGACATAAGAAGAGTAATTAAGCATTTAAAGACATAATAAGACTTGTGTACATTGCTGTAAACGTGTTTCCTACTGGAGCAAACCTGACTTCATTAAAACCTGCAATAAATGCCTGTTGTTCCGACGACCAAAGAATGTGTAGACGTTAGTCCAGTAGGCGTTTGTGTGAGTCATTAAAAAAAAAAAAAGAGGGACCTCAATCATAAATTATGGCCCCTGCAACATCTTCACCTAACCGGCTGTTTGACGCCCCTGCACAACCTGAAGCTCCATTGTTCCATTGAAGGAAAAAGCCCCCAGATCATGGTGGCGCCCCTCCACTGTGCTGTGTGGAAAACATCTCAGGTGGGATCAACTTGTCATGTCAGTAACGTTGGAATCCGTCAGGATCGTCACGGTTAGAATTTTTCTCATCAGAGAATAAAACTTTCTTCCCCTTTTCAATGTCCCATGTTTGGTGTTAGGCAATTTTGTGCTGTCCTAAGATACAAGGCCTTTGAAGTTGTTTTTTGTTCTTAAAAGCCTTCGCTCCTTCGCTCGCTGATGCCTGTTGATGGTTACTGGATTGCATTCAGCACCAGTAACAACCTTCGTTTGGACTGAGAATCGCCCCGTGTCTTCATGGACAGCCAATGGGATCCTCCAGTTCAGGACCATGACATTTTTTTGGGGTCTACCACCTGACTTTTTTGTTTCATAACCCTCAGGATCTCTTAAGAAGTTTCAAAGGACAGTCTTACTGCATCCAACCCCAGCAGCAATGGCTCGCTGCAAGAGGCGTTGCTTATGCAGCTCAACAATCCACTGGTGTTCAAAGAGAGAAAGCTTTTTTGCCTTTGCCATCAAGATATCATGACAGGTTGAATACCTGACAGAAAATGACATTGGATCTGAAATATTTTTTGTCTCAGTCCCATTTCTTCTATTTGCATCTGAAAGTTTTACTTAGGACCTCCTTAAGATCTAACAGTGCAAAATGTAAATTCTTGCAATTTTCTGACTGGTCTTAAAATTGTGTTGTACAGTGGAACCTCGACCTAAAAAAACCCCTTATTATACGAAACATTCCATCCATCCATCAATTTTCTTTGCCGCTTATCCTCAATTCATAATACAAATGGGGCTTCAAAGATATTTCCGTCCCAAATAAACAAAATACAAAAATAAAAAAGGAAAGTGCCGCCCAGCAACTGCCCTTCCATTGGTTATCTCGGTTATGTCCCATCATCCTCTTCCTCACAGAATCCCCAATGATGCTACGTCACGGCTCCTGTCCGTTGTTAAAAAATCAAATAAAAAAATCATAATGTTAAGTTTAGTATGTAATATAGTGTATTCTTTTAAGTGAAGTTACAGTACGTAAACTTACGTACGATTTCTACCATCTGTCACAACTCTGTTTGTCGCCTCCTCCCCCATCGCCATCAAGCTCACCTCGCTCGACCCGAAAGGTAAAGTGTGATTTTGCATTCACATGTAAATGATAATGTTGTCATTAATGAACATATTTCTTTCGGGTAGGTACAATATTTACACTTTATACGACAATACAAAAATTCAAAGACACGAAAGCCGCTCAAATCAATGAATACGAATTAATTTCGTACTTTCATACTTCCACTGTATTTGTATTTATTTTAGATTTCTTTTACAATTAGAAATGTGTTCTTTACTTGAATTTGTTTATCAATTAATCATTAAGTTTAACTTTTTTTTTTGGGTCATGTATGCATGTGTATACGTATATTCTATGTCCAAACTTTAGTGACATCCTGCATAACAAGAACGCCACGTGCAATGCACACTACTTCGATTTGACCAAGTCTTTATCCGTAACACATTCTCTTCATCTGGATACTCCGGCTTCTTCAGTTTCCTTCTTCCCAAGCTCTGCTACACTTATAGATTGATTGTGTTCAACCCTTGACTGATGGAACTGATGGAAATGAAGGGCTTTTCGGAGAAAATGTTTATTTTTGAGACATAAAAACAAGCAGCGTATCATGCAAGCGTCCTCAGCTATACCCAGAACCATCTCGGCTTCATATGCCGCTGTAATTGCAAGCTCAGGTTATATGAGAGCAGCAGAGCGGGACACTTAAGCGGAGAAACAGAGGAGGTGATCAGTCAGAAACAGACGGGGGCAAAAAAAAAACAAAAACCAACATAGACACACTGGGGATGAGTTGACGTCTAGCCAAGCTTCTTTTTCACTGGGCTGTTCCTTACTGACTCGGCCTACATTCCCAACGTTTTCCCATCAGCGGGATATTCTTAGAAGGTTCTTTTAGGGTCATTCTTCAGGGCGAGAGAGAGATCATAGTGCTAATGTTGAGTCAATATTTTATCTTCCCTTCTTAGATTTCAGTTAAAACCCCAGAGAATTTCCAAATACCTTAGTATTATTTCATGTAATTAAACGCATCAGCCTTGTAAGGCTGGGACACGTTTCTCTAAACCGGCATATCCTAAATAAATGGGGCTTTTCACTGCGTCTATGCATGGATGGTCTTCAAATCAAAATAAATACAAGCCTTTGATGGGCAGATGGCTGTGTACATACACAGGAATACGCTTATGTCCACGCCCCTCAGACAGACTGACTGACAGCAACATAAACAGCTGTCAACATAACCAAAACCAAAACTAGCCATTACGGATGTCCGCTTTTTTTCCGATATCGTCCAACTGGGCCGCACGGTGTCTGAGGTGTTAGCACATTGGCCACACAGTCAGGAGATCTGGAAGACCTGGGTTCAAATCTCCGTTGGGCATCTCTGTGTGGAGTTTGCATGTTCTCCCCGTGCGTGTGTGGGTTTTCTCCGGGTACTCCGGTTTCCTCCCACATTCCAAAAACATGCATGTTAGGTTAATTGGCGATTCCTAAATTGTCCATCGGTATGAATGTGAGTGTGAATGGTTGTTTGTCTATATGTGCCCTGCGATTGACTGGCGACCAGTCCAGGGTGTACCCCGCCTCTCGCCCAAAGCCAGCTGGGATAGGCTCCAGCATCCCCGTGACCCTAATGAGGATAAGCGGTACAGAAAATGAATGAATGAATAAATGAATCGTCCAACTGTCAATTTCTGATTCCAATGTCAACCGATACCGGTATGTTTAATATCACATATCTTCCGTCGTGACCCACAGACATTCACCAAGTGAACTTCTGTTTCTGGGTCATGAGGTTGTTGTTGCCACTTAGATGCTGCTTATTGTTGAGTGGAGAGTAAAATGATTGGCACCTGAACTCCTGATTCGTATGAATGGATAAAAATGTTGACTGGCAACAGAGTCAGCCATGAGGCCATACCGGCGCCGCTACACGCTGAGGAATTGCTATCTGCTCCTCGACAGTTAGGTTGATGACTTTGGGCAAAACAACCCTTTCTTGGCATCCTTCTGTCAGAGTTGACGATGGTCTGCTCAACTGTCCCTATCATGACTGAAGGGTCCAGTCCGAGAGTGACCGTCCTTGGGCCAATCAATGGCCAAGAATGTGGAGGCTGTAACTGGATGCGCTTTTCTATTCCGTCTCTTCTCCTTTTGCCAATGTTTTTAACACAGCAAAGCCCATTTCCGACTGCGAGGGTCAGATAACACTGGGCGTGGCAAAGCACTTCCACGTAGGCTCCGCACCGGATGCCTCGACGACAGCCCGTACGTTTTTATGCCCGTATGGAGCCGATAATATTAGTGTGCCAATATTATTGGACGTCCCTACTATCCTACTAGCCTTAATATTCTTTTCTTTTTTTATATTTTAAACTCTCATCTAACCGAGCCACTGCAGTAATTTTGGTAAAAAAAAATAATGATTGCGTGCGTGTCGCTGGTTGCTGTGTTAGAATCCAGGTTAATATTGCCATACTTTTATTTTGATGCTTTCTTTGCACTGAACAGGAAGTATCTATCTATTTATCTCTATATCTGTTTATCGTGATCTGGGGTGGTTTGGGATGGTAATGCTGCTTCAGGTTGTGCAGGGGTGTCAAACGGCAGCTGGTTGTGTGGAGCTGTTATAGGGGGCCTCCCTCATGACCGAAGGCCCTCGTCTGTGTGGTAATGACTGGGAATTTTCAACAGAACAACACTGCAGTTTACAATGCCAAGGACTTCTTCCGAAGGAATAACATCACTCTTATCCCGCTTTTTTTACCATCCTGTTTGTTCCTTTGATCTAAATCCAATTGACAACATTTGGGAATGCATGGACAAGGACGTTTACAAAAACAGACACCAGTCCCAGATAGTGGATGCCTTCCGTGAAGCCATCTTCCCCACCTGGAGCAACAGTCCCACTAGCCTCCTGGAAACACTAGCATCAAGCCTGCCCAAACCCATTTTTGATGTCATTAACAAGAATGGCACAACCAGTCACTCATTATCCTTTTTTGAAAATGTTATTTCTATTATGGGGATTAATGTTTTTTTTTGTAAGTTTGGACTCCACTCTCCTGCTACACACACACACACGCACACGGACACACACGCACACACACTTCCTGTGTCTGACCATGGAAGGCAGTGACCTTGAGACAAGGGAGCATTAGGAAATCACAAACCTGTTGGAGAGTCAAGGGAGGGATAGATGTCCATGTTTTCCATGGAAGAAGGTGACACCCAGATAAAAAACAAAAACAAGTCTGGGGTGTCCAAACTTTTTCTAGTGAGGGCCGCATACGGAAAAATATTTGCCCCAGTAAAAATGTACAAAACAATCCTACAATGCAATTTCATATTGTTATAAAAATATTGCATTTATACAAATAAAGGGATTCCTTGAAGTAAACTCTTGTCTGAGCCCTCCAGTTGCGTGAATTGTTCCTCGTCTCTCTACTGGGATTTAACTTCTTAAACCCTGGTTTTAAGAGGGTCATTATCAACTATATCCAAGAGGCTGCTACAGCTCTTCTACCAGACTGTGGTAGCTAGTGTCCTCCTGTATGCAGTAGTGTGCTGGGTGAGCAGCCCCAAGAAGAAGGACGCCACACACCTGGAACAAACTGGTGATGAAGGCAGGCACCCCGACTTCTGTGGCAGAGCAAAGGACACCGAAGAGGCTGCTTTCCGTTATGGACAACCAGCATCATCTCCCAACAGAAAAGCAGGTTCAGTGGCAGATTACTACCACTGTCCTGCTCCACTGAAAGCTTGAGCAGATCATTTCCACCTCCCACGCCAAGCGACAACACAGGGGTAGCAATAAAAACACATATAGGACTGGACTTTTTGCCCAATTATGTATTATTAATATTATGCATTACTATTTATCCATACTATTTGTTACTATGTATTATTGCACTACAAATTAGAAGTGTATTATTTATTTATTTAATCATATTCAAATTTCTTATTTGCCGATTGTTGTCTCTCCTGTCTTGCCTTGATTGTTTTATTCTGTGATTAAGTTTATTATCACATTTTTGCAGAGCATAACATAAACATAAACTCTTGGGGATTAATAAAGTATCTCTCTGATGTTTTCTTTTATGAAATGATTCATGATATACGCTGGTCTCGGAATGTTGACAGAAATGCTGTTGCGCCACCCCTTTTGAAATACTATGACAACTGATAGTATCTATTTATTTATCTGTACTGTACAAAGTGAACTTGGAACTGAAACCAGGAAAACGCAACAAAATGGAGAGCTGGGAAGTGAATGGCATGTAAGTCAAATGGCATGTTGAGTATAATATATTTGCACATATTGGCAGGTTTACACTAACACTGAAAGTACTCCCTGCTTCTCACCCTGACAGGGGGTCCGGTCCGCCCCACTATTTGAGAACCACTGAATTACAGTGACGTGAGGATTGAGAGCTGAGCATTAATGCTGGTGTGAAGGTGAAGCCAAGTGGGTTTGTGTAATAATTCTAGCTGTCAGGCTCCACTCTTTGCGGTTCTGCTGGTCACCTCCCGCAGAGTGATCGGCCTCGATCTGGAGCACCAGATAAGTCCTGCCATAACGCCTGGTGTTGATAATTGACTTTAGGGGGCTGCTTCATGGTGTGTGCAGCAAGAGGATGATAGTCTTGATGTTCCAAACAATGTCATGACTTTTGTTGACACATGACGTTTATGTGGTCTGTCCGCTGCGCCCTCGTCTACAAATCCCTGCTACAACTAACTTCATGCATGCTACAAAAAAATCCAATATTAGTATTAAGTAATATAAGCATTAAGAAATGATGGCCTTTTCAAGGTCGAATAGGGCCTATTGTAAGGGGAAAAAATATATGTATGTTTCAGTAAAATGTATATATTTTTTGGCTTAAATGAAGCATTTTTAAGCATAAAATGATTCAATGAACTAAAATACAAAGTAAAGACATTCAGAAAACGCATTGAAAGACATGTGGTACGTAGTGCTCTACACTGGTCACTAGATGTCACCAATGTTACTTTGATGAGACAAGAGCCACTGCCGGAAGTACCAGTGGTTAAAAAAAAACAACTCTCCCAATGCCAACATGTGAGTCTATATTATGTCCTATGTTCTATTATTATGTCTACTAGTGTATATTAGGTAATATGAGTGTAAAGATGGCTATAAGGGGGTTCTCTCATGTCTCTATTAGTGTAAAAATCTATATTTAGAAGTAATACATTTTTGTGTACTCTAACTACAGAAATATTCCATATATAAAAATTGAATCCTATTTTGCAGAAATTCACATATCACGTTCTGGAACCAATTGTTGTATTACTCGTAATTATCGTAATTATCGTAATCTCCTTGTAATTATCTCGTAATTATGACTTTTTTCCTGTAATATGACTTTATTCTCCTAATATAACCTTTTCTCCAACCTAATTTTCCACAAAAGGTTAGATTACAGCTTTTTTATCCTAATATTTTGACTTTATTTTTTGTCATATTATTCCTCAGTTTTCAATTTTTGCTGTTTCCTTAAAGTTTTTTTTGTTAAATTGTATTTTTAGATTGTGCCCCGGGTCAATAAATCACTCGGACCGCACTTCGAACACCCCTGTTGTAAAGCAGGACACAGTACATATATTTTGAGAATAAACTAAATCAAAATAAATAAATGTTATGGTGTTTAGAAACGTCTGAGAGCCATATGTGGTCATCAAAAGAGCCACATGTGGCTCCCGAGCCATAGGTTCCCTACCTATGCTAAGTACTATGCTACTACTGCGCTAGTGCAGTTCTACAGTGATTTTACATCACACCGTATCAGGGCATGCTATTTAGTAGGAGGGTAAAAGCGAAAGTGTCTTGCTTTGATTGATGTTTAATACTATATGCAAAATGTAAAATGCTAAAGCTGTCACCTATCCAACTACAGCAAGTGATGCACACCCTGCTAAAAAAAACAGAATCGACCAGCATGGAAATTATTACATACAGTCCAAACTGCAGTGAGTCCAAATTAAATAAATTAGGAAAAAAATAATAAATTATTCAAATAAAATGATTATAATATAAATATGTTCTTTTTTATTGCATTAATACATTTTTTTACTTTAAATATTTTTTATTGCATTAATAAATTTTTTGTACTTTAAATATTTTTAAATAATAGTATGATTTTATTCAATATGTGTTTATTATAATATTTTTAATAATAATTCCTTTTTAAATTTTGTGATAACATATGTTAAATTGATAATTAAATATGAATTAAATGGAACCTGAACTGTATAATGTACAGCAAGTACGGTATATCAAATGTGTATATTATGTGTCCAGACCTTAGACACACCTTGTCTGTATTAACTAAGACTACTTTATAGACAAAGGCTGTGCAGTACATTCATTTTGGAAAAGGTTTGTATCATAAATCTGTGAGTAATCACAACCAGACAGTAATGAATAATCAATCATTTCTGTCTACGTTTCTTGAAAAAAATACAGTTTTCGTCATTGTCGTTTCTGAAACATTTAAAATGTCACTGACTTCATGGCAGTGCTTGTCTGGAAGTGCGTTTGATAGTAATGGGAGCCACTTCATGCATCATTAAAGATGTTTTTTTTTTTTCCCCAGAACACGGCGCGATTTGGCTTAATGGACACGGGCGATGAAAGCTTTTCCATTTGATCTATATTATTTAAAGAGGACTAGTTGGACAATGGCTGGTCAGAGTGGTAGCGAGCCACAAGGAGCGACAACATTCATTATCATCACTCACTGTCTTTGTCTCTTTTTTCATCATTTTTGTAAACCGCTTTTGTCGTCCATCTTTCATGCAACATTTTTTTGCACTAATGGAATATTTCATTTCACAGAACATTTTAGCACACCGTCATCACAAACTTGTAGGGGTTGGAAAGGCTACGCCCGTAATCACCTGCGTCGGTTTTAAGGTCCAGATGTGGTGTCCAAAGTGCAGCTCGGGGGCCATTTGCGGCCCACTGCTCATTTTGTATTGGCCTGCGGCATATTAAATGAACACCAGTAAAGAATTTATGCTCACATCAGAACATTCCAAACAAGATTTAGTACAAAGATAAAAAGTCTATGAAAAAGGCCTGTGATTTACATACTGTATGTATTAGACCTCTGGTTCTCAAATGGGGGTACTAGAAGGCACTGTTGGGGGTACTCATGATTTTAAAAACATATATCAGATAATGTTGTAATGCAGAGTCTTCTGTATTATTGGAAGAATCACAAGCCAGCAAATTCCAGTGATTGCTGTTGACATGGACAGCTGCAAGAACCCCATCATAACTTGCCAGATCCATCTATGAAATATATATATATATATATACACCATCTCAGTCTGGCTTCTTTGACTTTATCTCCAAAACCTCTAACATGTGCTGTCCCTCTGACGTGCTCATTCCCGATCCTGTCCATCCTGGTCACACCCAAATATACAGTATACACGTGTCATGTCCCTCATATAGAGGGTTGTGTCAGGAAGGGCATCCGACGTAAAACTTTTGCCAAATCTAAACATGCGAATCAAACAGAACCAATGCATTCGCTGTGGCGACCCCTGATGGGATAAGCAGGGACAAGCCGAAAGAAAAAGATACAGTACCAGTCAAAAGTTTACAGACACTTTTGTATTGTATTGAATCACAAACTTTTGACTAATACCGTGTATAGAGTGTGGAAAATAAGTACAGTGGGACCCCGGGATACGAAATTAATTTGTTCCAAAAGGATTTTTGAAACACGAACAACATTTAACATGAAAATTGGCTAATTTGTTCCACTGACCCGGAAGACCCCTCATACAAAGGAAAAAACCCTGTTCTGCACGTTTAATACTGCATAAATAACAAGTATTGTAATACAAATGTAATGTCATAATAAAACTATATTGACTTAAAATGTAAAAAGTTTCCTACCTTTAATACTGATACGTTTTCGTCCTGCCGTAGTGGTGACCACCCCGAGGAGGCGGAGAACAGGAAGCCAAGGCCCGGGTCAGGAAAAGGTCATTTATTAATACTGGTTGCAATACAATGCAGGACAAAACTCCACCAACAAACACAAAACAAAACAGGAAGTGAATACAAAATGAGAGCTTCAAACAGGAACTAAGGAAGGAATAGAACAAAAACACTACAGTCACGCCGGCTAAGACACGGATCGTGTCAAATACGCAGTACAGTACAGTACAGTACTAACAATGGCAGCGTTAACATTACATACATAGGGTACGTACACTTCCGTATGTACAAATAAAATCACTCTTTTGCTTCCGTTGCCTTTTTTAAAAAATAAATGTATGTTTTAGCATGCGCCTTCAAATACGGTATTCATTCATTCATTCATTCATTTTCTATGCCGCTTATCCTCATTAGGGTCACGGGTAAATCAGGAAAATTCTGAAAAAAACAAGTTTGGGCAAGCTCGACGAACTTTCGTAACGCAAACTAATTTTTGTAAGCCGAAGCAAAAGGAAAAATCAGAAAGGTATTTTCATATTCCGTATTTTTCATGTTACGCGGCATTTGTATCCCGGGGTTCCACTGTATTTGATCCCCATCTGATTTGATAAGTTTACCACCTTACAAACATGTACTGGTAGGGTCATTGCAACTGAGAAAGACAAAAAAACCAGAAAAAATATTTTTATTAAAATTAATTCATTTGTATATGTATTTTTTAATAAATTTGTTTGGAATCCAGACAAAAGTGATATTAAGTTTATGAATTAATTTGAAAAAACATGTTAAAAAAATCAATACTAAAAGTAAAAGTTCATTAATTAAATTGTTTTTGCATTTTTGTCAATACAGAAAACATGTTTCTCAATTCATTTGTACTTCCATTTTTTTTAAATCAAGAAAAAAAATGCAACAATGTAAAACAAAATAAGTTTTATAAATGAATTTTTATTGGAATATGAGAACAAATTCAATATTTGTAATTAAGTTGTAATTACTTGTAATTAGTTTTACATCTTTTTTTGAACATATATCCAATTATCTATGAATTTGAAAAAAATAACAAAGTACATTAGTTCTTCATTAATATGTCAAATTTTACATATGTACTCGAATACCCATTCAAGTACATACAGCTCATTCCTATAACAATTATCATTTTTGGTAATTGTTTGGAGAAAAGTTACTTTGGTTGTTTTCGTTAATTTGCCACACGATAAAATTTTTAGGTTTTTGATAGATTTCTATGTTTTCTTCTAAGTAAAAATCACTACTACTGCTTTGAAAAGCACAAATGCCATGCAAAATGATACTTACATACGTTAGTAGAAATACTTAGTATACAGTTATAGTACCTCTATCTATTTTTGAGCAATTTTAAAATATTTTTGAAAAAATAATATATTGCGATATGTGTGTTTTATTAATATAATGTCTTAAGGGATAATTTTACCTTTATTTTACCCAAAATACAAAATTTGGCATTAAAATGACAGTAAGAGAGCATGTGCAAACCACAGCATGAAAGTTCATATCATGTGCCACTTTAGTTTTGAATAATATCTTATTTAGTCGTTATTGATAACCACTATGTTTTGTAATACAACAAGAAAGTACAAAGCCTAAAGTCAAGCTCTTAAATGACAACACCCATCTGCATAATATATCATCACCACGTAGATGAACTCTCCACGTCTACAATTGCCAGTAAAGGATTTAAGGCTTTATTTCCAAAGGCTAAAAATAACCTCCGTGCATCGAGCTTTTGGCTAAGGGAAGCTCCCTCCGGGCAAAAGAGTAACAGCAAAGCGGTGGCTCAATATTACGATAGCCGAAATCGATTTCTCGTAGAAATGACCCCTTAAGCTCTCAAATGTTATGGTGACAAAAGCTGTCGGCCATATTGTGCCCTCCAAAAGCATTGAAACAGGGAGGTCAGTTCTGTTATTTTTCTTGTCGACTGACAACATGTGGGTTTGACATCAAAAGATGAATATGAGACCAGAGAGCAACATTTTGTCTTTTATTTCCAAGTATTTAAATCTGCAGCTTAAAAGATAGCACCTTTTGTTTCAACCCGTCCATTTTCCCTGCAAACAAAAGTATTGGAACATGTCAGTAACATGTGTGTGCTACTGCATTGCTTATTCAATCGATAAACAATAAGCTTTCTGGCACCTTCCTACCTTCCTATTCTTC
This sequence comes from Oostethus manadensis, assembly GCA_024372805.1. Lineage (NCBI taxonomy): Eukaryota > Metazoa > Chordata > Actinopteri > Syngnathiformes > Syngnathidae > Oostethus > Oostethus manadensis. The sequence continues at coordinate 317,553 of QODF01000186.1, forward strand.
TTGAATCTCCTGCTTGTAGACATAGTACTTTTGCTCATGAAGTCTTCTAAACACTCGATACCTTCGCTCCTCTTCTCAATAATAGTAATAATAATAATAATAAGGAAAAAATGTCTCAAAAATAGTTGTCCACAATATTGATTGTCTACAACAATTTGTCGGACAATTATCATAAAGCAAACTTTGTTATCATGACAGGCCTACATGTTAGACGCAAATAAGACAACGTAGGCTCACACAATAGCTGTTCCTTGTTTTGTTCCAGACAACATACTTCCTGCAATGGCTATTGTCTCTTCAACGTAATGCAATGGCGGCTGGGATAGGCTCCAGCATATTTCTGCGACCCCAGTGTGGTCTTTGTCTCACAGAACACCGACACCTGGTGGTCAATGTAAAGTACTACTTTCACTTCCTCATTGGTTCTTTTTTTTTTTAGACATCTTCTGCCTTGTATTTGTATTTTAGTTCTCTTGGTTCAGTATCCTCTGGTGCTTTGTTCCGTATCACCATGGATGCCGTGTCTGAAGAACTTTGAGCTGTCCAACATCGGAACGGATGCAAACATCTGTAATGACCGTCGAGAAGCTCAGGTACAAGTCTGTGGTCGCGTGTTGTTGCGGTTGTCAGAATCCATCAGGATTCACATCAGGCCCAGAGTTGTTCGGTCCGGGCGTTGTCAGATCCGGTCTTGTCTATTGTCACGGAGCTCCTCGGCCCGACCACTTACGCCAGGTTTCTCATCGTCATAGCAACAGTCGTGTTCCCTACTGCACTTCTCGGCGAGCGCTGCGGCTGCAAAGATATTGAATCGTGCTGATCTGCCAAAGTGTGACAATGTGCTGTTGCTTCTGCTACAATTTTTAGAATGACATTTTTTTTCTTTCTTGTAGTCAGAGCAGTTGACTATTGGTAACAAACTCTGTTGGCGACTGAGAAGATATTAGTCACCGTAAGGTCAAATTTACAGGTTGTTTCGAAGGTGTTTTCTTTTCTTCATTGTAATTATTAATGTAATTATGAGTTGTGGGTGCTTAGTGGCCAGGGCTGAGGTTTTTTTTTGTACCCGGTGAGTTACTGTTTTAGGAGTGCCTGACTGCTTGCTGGCGTCTCCTGACCCTGAACAGACAAGGCAAAGCAAATGGATGACTGGATGAATAATTAAGAAAGACTTGTGGTACGTTTGAAAAATAAAATTCCGAGGACTGTCAATAGATTAAAATATTTAATTGCGATTAATCACATTGTTGTCTTTAGTTAACTCATAATCGCATTTATTCCCAGACGTAAGTTTTTACCTATAATAAGTAGGGTTGTAAATCTCTTTGTGGTAAACATTTCAATACACAACTACAACGATAACTATAACAAATTATATGTAAAGGGATATACATTTTGGAAATATGAGCCATTATTTTATTTAACAAATAGTATACAGTTACAAATACGACAGTTTTTGCATGGTTAATGTGTGCTGTCACGGTTCCTTCTTGGCATGGTGCTATCGACCTCGAGGATGTGGAGAGCAGGACGCCAGAGCAGGTCAGGTAAAGCTGTTTTTATTAATTATTGATGAAAGGCAGCGGTCGGACGAAACAAAAACCAACATGCAGCAACAGGCAAGAAAAGACCATCGACAATACTCCAACAACTAAGATCGTGCACACATGAACTAAATAGAGAGTGACAAAACAAGCAGCAGATGTGCATAATTAAAGGAAGTCCAAAACCAGGGAAATCAGGAAAAACATAGAAACATATCAGGAGTGCGACAGTGTGCAGTGTTTTGTCCCACTTCGTATGACGGTTCTTGAACGCACCTTCTGACTTTGTCCCACTGCACAGATGTACTGTATTTTTCCCCTTTTTCTTTCACCTCATATTTGGTCCAAAATGCTGATACTACGTGGGAATGCATAAATGTAAGATTTGATGACCTTACTTTATGCTAATGTGCATATATGTATGGTGAACTTTCCGAAAAACAAACTCCAGGCACATAGGCCTACCGGTGAATGGTGTGTCTGTATTCATGTTATTCCTGTCATACTTTTACACAATACTTGCAAAGAACAATTAGATCGCTGCAATGTATGTATGTTTTACTGATGTGTTGAAAATCTTTCCCGGTGACTTGGTAGTGTGCTTCTAATGTTATTTCCGTCCATTCTTGTCTCCAGCTCCGGCCTTAATGTCGTTCCCTATGGGCCTACAACTACGTTGGTCTTAATACAGAGTCAGACGAAAAAGCACAGCTATCTATCCCTGCCCGGCTTTTATACATTTTTGATGCAAATGTAGGTTGATCGATAGCCAATAGGAGAAGACAGCACCCTTTACTTTGAATCCTGGAGGACCAATCAGATGTTCTTGGGTGGTGCCGGTTGGATGATTTCGGGTTGGTTTCTTTGCATGCGAGGACTGCTGTTCTCAGGTAGCATCCCATGAGGACTTGCTCGGTGGGGGCTTGTGTGACTCCTTCCTTGCCCTCTGTGTTGACCTGTACGTCCACCTTGGCTGGAGATCCATTAACCACAGGAACACGTTATCTCCGTTCCTGTGAGTGTTTAGGAGAAAACATTCCAAACCCCCACTTTCTACCATCAATCTGTCACTAACAACTATGACCTCTACGTGACCTTTGCATTAAAATTATAAGTTTACTATGAAACTATTGCTATTACACTATGTGTGTGTATTCTATCGCTAAGTGTGATTATATGTATAGCAAACATCCCTTTAAACATACGGTGACACTATTCTCTTATAGCTACAGTATGTGATGGTGCTGACTGTAATCTTTTGGCGGCACTGATAAGAATCGGTCTGCCAGAGCAATCCTCTGCCATACAACATTCCATTGTCCCTGGTACAGATTCCCACAGGAAATAACACAACCGTAAAAGATTTAAACAGAACAAAGTGAGAGGTCTATTTGAAATATAATACAATGATATGACTAAGTATGATTAAGTATTATTAAACAGCAACACATTTCATAATTATAGTTTAACAGTATTTATTTGTATGACTACGGCAAGTACCCAAAAGCATACTACCCCATCATTACCCTTAGGAAATACCAACATAAGTGAAGAATACAATCAAGAAGAATAAAACAAGAAATCCAGTATAAACCCTTCATAACCCAAATTTGAGCTCAAAGTGCAATGCAAAAAACAGCCAAGAGACTGCTCGCATCTAAAGAACAACCTGGTTGGGACGTGTATACCAAGATACCACTGCATAAATTATAATAAAAAATACAGGCAGTGCTTCAGTAACTTCTCGCTTCTCTGTGGCAGGTGACGCGGTCCGTGACAACACAAATCACAGCGACAGTAGATACAAATAACTTTGGTCTCGTTATGGAAGCCATCCGCCGGGGCTTTGAAGCTAAATTTACCCCTGAAAATACTCCTTTTTTCATTTTCTGCTCAATATTTGCTCCCGCTTGTAGCTCTACAGTCGCAGCTGCATTTCCTCAAACTTTGGTATTGTATAGAAATAGAAAACTTCCAAATTTGATTCAATGTCGGATTGTGGCATCATACATGGTATTCCATCCATCCATCCATTTTCTATGCCGCTTATCCTCATTAGGGTCACGGGGATGCTGGAGCCTATCCCAGCAGACTTTGGGCGAGAGGGGCGGGGTACACCCTGGACTGGCACATATAGACAAACAACCAGTCACACTCACATTCATACCTATGGACAATTTAGAGTCGCCAATTAACCTAACATGCATGTTTTTGGAATGTGGGAGGAAACCGTTGTACCCGGAGAAAACCCACACACGCACGGGGAGAACATGCAAACTCCACACAGAGATGCCCAACGGAGATTTGAACCCAGGTCTTCCAGATCTCCTGACTGTGTGGCCAATGTGCTAACCACTCAGCCCATACATGGTATTATTACATTTAATCATTTCATCAAGTGGCTTTCATCCACTTGCACATTGGAATGCATTTGAGCATCTTAAAGGTAAACGAGGGTATACATAGTGGTTGTCAACCGTAATGCGTTTAAATTTGGTAGCTCCAGTGACCTCAGGGGTGTTGTTTTATTTAACAAATCAACCACAGTAAGGGGAGACTTTACACACTCCACGGTTTTCGTGTTGCTATTTATGCGTGTGTGACCCACTTCTGTGTGGTTTTTGCCAAAAATAAGCAAATGAAATCTGGAGCAGGAAGCTCATCAGAGCAAGAAAACGGCAACAAACAGCCGGCTCATTGATAGGAGGAGGTGGGTGTTGTGCAGCTGTCAGCTGGAGTGTGTGTGTGTGTGTGTGTGTGTGGTCACACACGAAGGGAGATGTATCACGCTTTTGCTCGCTTTGTTTCACTTTCTTTCAACTCATATAATTGCATGTTTTTTTAACTGCCGATAATATATTCATGTATGCAGGGAATGTTAGGAGGGCTGAGCACATGCCTGCCAACTTGGCTTTTAATCACAACCAAGAAAAGCGTCTTCATTCTGACACACGTACACACGCACATCTCCAAATGGAAGACAAGAGGATGCTACGGTCTGGGCTTGACAGAATAAAACACTTTTGTTCTTTTGTAAAATCCACTGTTATTGTTATGAAAATAGAGCAAGTTTAATGTCAGGCCTAGGGGTGTCACGAGACAATGAGATGAGACAATGCATGAGACGGGATCCACGGGAATGAGACGAGATCTTAGCATTAGTTTAAAGAAAAGTACAATGAAAAAATGCAAAAAAACTTGACTAAATTGATTAAATATGCGCTAGAATACCTTCAGAATCAGCTTCTTATCACACAACTGACACCACTTCCATTCAGCCCCCAGCGCTGGGGCACTTTTTTTTTTTTTATACCGTCGGATGCTTAGCGTCTACGTACTTCGATGGGGAAGCATAGAGTGGGTTGTTTTATTGTGCGAAACTGAACGGTCATTGGATAAATGCTGGGCTTGGTCCCGCCCATCAGACGCTCAGCGTCTCTGGGGTTCTATGGGGCATCTCAGTTTCTGCATGATGATTGGACGATCTCCCTGAGGTGGAATCCCATTTTGATTGACAGTAAAATGAGCATATTAGCGATCTTGAAGTACTAGCCTCCACCCGGAGCATCTTACGTTCCATTCCATTCCATTTTCCTCCGTTTATCCGGGTTTGGTTCACAGGGGCAGCAGTTTCAGTAGGGAAGTCCAGACTTCCCGGTCCCCGGCGACCTCTTTCAGCTCCCCCGGGAGGACACCAAGGTGTTCCCAGGCCAGCCGGGAGACATAGTCCCTCCAGGGTGTCGTAGATCTTCCCGGGGGCCTTCTCCCGACTGGGGATGCCCGAAACACCTCACCAGGGAGGCGCCCGGGAGGCATCCGGACTAGTGGCCCGAGCTACCTTAACTGGCTCCTCTCGATGTGAAAGAGCAGCGGCTCTACTCTGAGCTCCTCCCGGATGGCCGGGCTCCTCACCCTCTCTCTTAGGGTGAGTCCAGCCACCCTACGGAGAAAACTCATGTCCGCCGCTTGTATCCGCGATCTCGTTCTTTCGGTCATGACCCATAACTCATGACCACAGGTGAGGGTGGGAACGTAGATCGATGAGTAAACAGAGAGCTTCGCCTTCCGGCTCAGCTCTCTCTTCACCACGACGGTCCGGTACAGCGACTGCATTACTGCTGATGCTGCACCGATCCGTCTGTCGATCTCACGCTCAAACCTTCCCTCACTCGTGAACAAGTAACCGAGATACTCGAACTCCTCCACCTGAGGCAAGACCTCACTCCCAACCCCGAGGGTACAGTCCACCCGTTTCCGACTAAGAACCATGGCCTCGGATTTGGAGGTGCTGGGTCTCATCCCAGAAGCTTCACACTCAGCTGCAAACCGCTCCAGTAAACGCTGAATGACTGATTAAACCTGATGAGGCCATAAGGACCACATCGTCTGCAAATAGCAGAGACGAGATCCTAGCCAAGCTGGACTCCTTCAACGCCTTGACTGCGCCTTGAAATTCTGTCCATGAAGATTATAAACAGAATCGGTGACAAAGGGCAGCCTTGGTGGAGGCCAACGTTCACCGGAAACAAGCTCGACTTACTGCTGGCAATGCGAACCAGGCTCCTGCTTCGATTGTACAAGGACCAAATGGCACGTAGTAGCCGGCCACCAATCCCGTACTCCCGGAGCACCCCCCTCAGGACACCACGAGGGACACGGCAACTACGACTGGCTGCTTCAGCAATGGAGGCACGGAATACGGCCCATTCGGACTCAATATCCCGGTCCTCCCTCGAGATGCAGGCAAAGCTCTGCCGGAGATGAGAGTTTAAGACTCGACGGACGGGAGACTCTGCCAGACGTTCCCAGCACAACCTCACTACGCGTTTTGGTCTGCCAGGTCTGTCCGGCATCTTTCCCTGCTATCTAATCCAACTCATCACCAGGTGGTGGTCAGTTGACAGCTCAGCCCCTCTCTTCACCCGCGTGTCCAAAACATGCGGATGCAGGTCTGTTGACACGACCACAAAGTCGATCATAAACCTGTGACCTAGGGTGTCCTGGTGCCAAGTGCACTTATGGACATCCTTATGTTCGAACATGGTGTTTGTTATGGACAAACTGTGATTTGCACAGAAGTCCAGCAACAACACACTACACGGGTTCAGGTCAGGGAGGCCGTTCCTCCCAACCACGCCTCTCCAAGTCACACTGTCATTTCCCACATGGGCATTGAAGTCTCCCATTAGAACTATGGAGTCACCAGCTTGGTACTCTGAACTGACGTTCGGCGCGTACGCACAAACCAAAGTCAGGGCCCTTTCCCCAGCCCTAAGGCGTAGGGAAATAACCCTCTCGTTTACTGGGGATGACTCCAGCACAGAGGCACCAAGCCGTGGGGATAATAATAAGCCCACACCAGCTCGCCGCCTCTCCCCTGCAGCAAGTCCAGAGAAGAACAAGGTCTAGCCTCTCTCAAGGAATTTGGTTCCAGAGCCCAAACTGTGGGTTGAGGTGAGTCCGACTATATCTAGTCGGAATGTCTCCGCCTCTTCCACAAGCTCGGGCTCCTTCCCAACCAGAGAAGTGACATTCCATGTCCCAAGAACCAGATTTGGTCGCTGAAGACCAGGTCGCCCGGACACCCGCCCTCGACCACTGCCCAAACCACAATGAACCAGACCCTTATGCTTTCCCCTGCAGGTGGTTGGTCTGCGGGGGGGAGTTCCCGTGTGGCTTCTTCGGGCTAGGCCTGGCCAGGCCCCACGGTTGAAGGCCTGGCGACCAGGCGCTTGCCTGGGAGCCCCTCCCCCAGGCCTGGCTCCAGGGTGAGGCCCCAGTGTCCCACGTCCGGGCGAGGTGCGGTCACTCCTCTTGCTCTTCTTCATTAGGGTCTTCTGAATCACTCTTAGTGTGGCCCGTCACCTAGAACCTGTTTGCCTTGGGAGACCCTACCAGGGGCCAAAGCCCCCCACACCATAGTTCCTAGGATCGCTCGGGCACTCAAACCCCTCCACCACGATAAGGTGTTGATTCACGGATGGGGTGAATCATTTTCTGGAGCTTTTAATTCTGTTGTTCTGAACTTATCCGGAGACTTCACAACTAGCGTTGTGTTTGTGGACTCTCTTCTGTCCCTCTGTGGTTTCTTTTCCCAACAAGCAGCGGAAAAGACGCCTAGTTGGTACAACCGGGTCACAGATCATTTTCTTAAAAAGGAACGGAGGGTAGAATTTACATATAAATAAATGAATGCATTTATGATGTAGGCCGAAAAAAATGAGCTTCCCCTTCTTGAATGACCAGCAGCCGCCACTGAATAAACAATTAATGTTATGATAATATATAATCATAATACAATAGTCATGATAATAATGCAATATTTCCTGTAGTATGTCATCTTTTACTGTGTAAAGTTGTGGAGTTTGTGACATGTATTTTCTCACAGGCAATTCGTACTGCCTGTGAAATGTTTGCAGCATTTCTTGAACTCAAGCTTAAACCAACTGTATTCAAACTGTATTAAAGAGAAGCATTTATTTTGGGATGACTTTCACACAATTTTGAGCTGTTCAGTTTGTATTCCCATGATGCTCAGCTGACAGAAATTGCATTTTGTCAGCCAATGTTGGTGATAACACTGCACTCCGCCAGAAAAAAGACCTGCAAAACTCCTTCACTTTCACTTTTTATCATTACATTTGTAATTGTAGTTATTTGTTATTCATTTAACACAATCACGATTCCTTATGTTGTTAAATTTAATTTAATGAGACAATAATCAGTGAATTGGCCACCAACGATTGAATAAAAACAGTATAAATTTGCTTGGATACATTCGTAATTATTTGCAATAGTCATTAATTATGTTTGATAGCCTAATGAGAACTGATTTAGCCTCCAAAGGCCAATAGATGGTGTCCCCGTGCTGCCCCAACACCTTTCCTGCCTTGATCCTGTCGTCGCACTGGCATGCAATAGGCTATTAAAATATCAAGACTGCTAAATCTAATGAGGCCCCCACGTCTCCAATCCCGCCAGTGTCTGTCGGGTCTTCCTGTGTTTCAGATTATCACGTCAGACTTGCACATGTGCTCTAGCCTTGAAATGTGATTAATGTCAAATTGAGCCTCCCGGGATTTGGGAGTAGGATTGAAGCTCAGGGAATGAAAGGGTTGTGTCCTCAATTGTGATGTGTGGATTGTAAGTGCCCCTGTAGGGAAATGTCTAGATAAGTGTGTCTTTTGATGATTTTACATGGTATCACAATTTATTTATTTATTTATTTATTTTTTTTTAGAGAAGTGATCATTTTTTTCACATTCTTTTAATTCTTACCATTTTTCACAGCCACCAATAGTATAGTCTCCCCTTTACTTGGACACCAAGATCATCTACAAAGACCTTTGATGCAGAGGAAAATAGTTTTTTTGGATGTGTATTTTAAAAAGCTTAAAATACATTGAAAGACTAAGACTGTATCAGTCATTCCTACAACCCAGTGCCATTTTAGCATTGTAGCTTACTTTTAAAAAGTGTTACTTTGCAAGAATAGTTCACATTATCGAAATTATTAAACAACAAGAAAAATATATTGGTGGAGCTCAGGATATTGAATTCTAATAATTTTGACTAAACCCTTGGCATGCAACATAGTCCAAATGTTATATATTCATATTTTCATCTTTACTCATAAGTGTTCTTAATGCATAGTCATTGTGCTTTTTACATTTTTGAAAACCTAAAATGCCCCTTATTTGATCCTTAAAAGTATTTTTGAAAAAATATCAGTATAAATATAGATTAATTTAAAAACATGTTTAATCGTAAAGTAAAATGTAGATTCACCACTTTTCATTTGCAGTAATAATAATGTTGAATGGACATGTGTCCTATTGCTCAATTCATTTACCATGTTAATTCATTCATTCATTCATTTTCTATGTCGCTTATCCTCATTGTGTGCTGGAGCCTATCCCAGCTGGCTTTGGGCGAGAGGCGGGGTACACCCTGGACTGGTCGCCAGTCAATCGCAGGGCACATATAGACAAACATTCACACTCACATTCATACCTATGGACAATTTAGAGTCGGCAATTAACCTAACATGCATGTTTTTGGAATGTGGGAGGAAACCGGAGTACCCGGAGAAAACCCACGCACGCACGGAGAGAACATGCAAACTCCACACAGAGATGCCCAACGGAGATTTGAACCCAGGTCTTCCAGATCTCCTGACTGTGTGGCCAATGTGCTAACCACTCAGCCACCGTGCGGCCC
>QODF01000186.1:328059-378678 GCA_024372805.1 Oostethus manadensis
ATACATACACATACTGTGCACATACACATATCCATGCAGTACATACATACATACACACACATACAGTGTGCATATATATGTATACACACATACATACATATTTACTAATAATGATAAACATACAAGAAAAACAACGAGAAAAGAAACAGAACCTCTTGAACAATGACCATCCAGATGACACGTGCAACAAATCTACATTAAATCTACATTACTCTGCAGCGACAGGATAACTGCATCAGAGTGAAACAGAGAATGAGGAGATGTTTGTGGTGAACACAGCCATGCGTCCCAAGCCACACTCCCTCCAAAAGCGAGGGTCCGACTAGGAAGACGCCGTAGCACGGCCCACCAGCAGGCTCCCTACAGAGGCGAAGCCCCAACCCCGCCACCCCAAGAGGCAACCGCGAGTCCACTCCGAAGAGGTGCAAGGGAAACCCGGCCGGACGCCACTCGGCAGCCGAGCAAGGGCCACAGGGGGGGCCTAGGCGCCAACCGCCGGAACACCCGCCGGAGGCCGGCCAGCTTCGGGCAAGCAGGACAACCGCCCCCGAGCCCCCGGGTCCAGAAGCCACCCAACCCCCCAAAGCAGGGGCCATACCCAACACCCCGGGAGCTCCAGGCCACCCCAGACACAACTGCCACGGGCCATCGCCTTCCCCAACGCCAGAGGCAGGCGCCCATAGAGGGCCCATGGGTCTACCCCGCCCCCCGGTGCCCCGTCCACCCCAGCCCCAGTACCCACACCAAACCCTGTTTCCACACTCACACATGCCAACACACATACACCCACACACCTACATTTTCAGATATGCACCTGGATGTGCCACCCCCCCAATGCAGCGAGCAGCATCACCGCGAGCTCCCCCGAGATACGGGGCCATACCACCATACCCGGCCGCCGGAAAATCCACAGAGCGCCACACGCATGCACGCACGCACGCACGCACGCACTCCTCCCAGCACTGTCGCCGACTGAGATCCGGAGCCGAAACAATCTCCCCCCCCACCGTCCCCCCACCCGAGGCAGTGTCCAAGAAAACAGGGGTGTAATAGGACCCTCTAATCCTTGCCTCCCCACCAAACTAAAAGTTTTATGAGGTGTGAGATGTGTGTGTGTAGGCAATTAAAATTGAGGAGCCGAAACTGCGTGACACCATGGGCAGAACCACTCCGCCGGCTGAGCACGGCTAAGTAGCTCTGCCCACCCTGTGACACAAGTCCCGCCACCCCAAAAATGAATGTGAGGTGTCTGTGAGTCTATGTATAGTGAATAAGTGTAATTAAATCTTGTGAGTTTGCGGCCCCCAGGGCATGACAGAAGGAGGTCATGTTTGTGACCCCACCCGCCACACCCCCATGGAGCACGCGCACTCCCCAAGATCCTATGTACTTGTTTGCAGGGAGTGGGGGGGGCGAAGGCGCGAGGGATAGTAAGACTAGGAGGGAAATTATATATTTTTTTCCCTCCCAGAGGACGAGCCATTGGGCAGTAGGCACCCCTGTTTCCCGGGACCCACCGCGGGGCAGGGGCCGGCACGAGGCGAGGCGAGGCCCCGGACGCCCAGCGACCACAGTCCGGGAGCAGCCTCACCCAGATGTCACACACTAGCCACCATGCGCGCCACTGTAGGAGATTCCGGCGGCCCACACCCCCAAACACCACCATCGCCATCCCGAACCCGCGCAACACACCCCACCACTCGAAGAGGCAGCAACCAGCCAGGCACAATCACACACCTCACCCCCCACCACTGCCCCCCTGTGCCCACCCCCTGTTGAATCCCCTGCACCCAACATACGACATACAACTTACACACTCACACACACCTGCACTCGCGCACACAAACCCATACCCACCCAACCCCCTGCACACTCCCCCAACCCCGGTCCTCCCAGGCACCAATCCGGCACCGGGACGCACACCCATCCACCCCCGCAGCAGCGAGTCCGGGCCAACCCAGATGCCCCCAGGGGTCAGATACGCCCCCACTCCCACATCCGGGTAGAGGCAGCCCCCAGAACCCAGAGCCCAGGAGTGCCGCCCCACCCACACCCAGCCAGCCCAGCCACCCGACCTGGGGACTGATGGCCACGACCCAGGCCCCAACCCACGGTCCCCCGCCCCTCCACCAACCGGTCGTCTCGGCACCAGACCTACCCCAGCCTCTACAGAGATAAACACCAGTCCCCCGCAGAGCAGCGTAGCCCAGCCCCCCTCCCCAAGGGACCCCCAGCAGCCCGTATGCCCCCGGCACCTCCCCAACTCTCAGAGTGAAGTGAAAGAGCTAATCACCGGGGACCAGAATGAATGAGATTGGTCCAATTGATTGTTTAAAGAGCTAGACATTGTCTCACAAGAGATATGATCTAATAAAAGGTTCCTAAATTAGTTCATACTTAGATTGGCTTTTGTTTTCCAATTCATGAGAATAGTTTTCTTTGCGATGCATAACGCAGTAAGGACCATACGTGAGGTGTTATTATCGATATTGATGCCACCTAAATGGCCAAGTAAACACAATGTGGGGTGTGCTGGAATATTACATCTGGCTGAATATTACATCTGACCCATCTTGAACATCCTTTGTCCTGTATAATGAGTCCTATGAATAATTTTGAACTGAATTAGCTGTAGATTTAAGTTTTTTGTCATTTTAAATGTATTTGAACATATTTGTATCCATGTGTTTTGATCCAAATTACTGAGTAGGTCTGCTTCCCATTTTGCAGTCGGTAGGTGTATTAAATCTTCTGCTTTATTGTTAAGCCTATATATTTTTGATAATAACTTTGGGGCGCAGAGGTTACAGAATTCTGCCACCTTGGTTGGGATTTGCAGGGTTAATTGATTGGGCGTGTATTTTTTTCCTATCATAGATTTGATTTGGTGGTTTTCTAAAAATTTGGTGCTGCTGATTCCATATTGGGAGGTGAGCGTATCAAATGACACAAACTTTCCTTCCACTATGATATTATCTAAGTGTTTTATCCCTTTGTTTTTCCAGAGAGAAAAGTTTATCATTCTTTTATTTTGTAGGATGTCAGGGTTGTTCCAGATGGGTGTCAGCTTACATGGATAGAGGGAACATTTGTTTATTTTAAGAAATTCCCACCAAACTGTCAGAGTGGAGCTGATGTTCATACTTTTGTAACATTTATGATGTTTAATGGTCTAACTGATGAATGGTAGATCACAGATTGCTGGATCATCACACAGTGCTTGCTCTACATCTCGCCATGGCTCGTCTGGATAACTCGGTTTGAGCCAGGCTCTGGATGTTGAGGGACTGTCTTGGCTGACACGTCATTGTCCCCATTGTTAAGGGTGACCGGAGGGTGTGTTCCAACTATAGGGGCATCACCCCCTCTTCAGTCTCCCCGGAAAAGCCTATTCAAGGGTACTGGAGAAAAAGGTCTTTTGTCTTTTTTTCTCCTCTCAATAAAGATATTTCAACATAACACATTTTAGAGGTGTAATTTATAATACCCGCAAACCGTCACACCGTGATATTTCTGTCCAAGGTTATCATCGCCATTGATTCTCTGTGTCAGCAACGCAACGATCCATGCATCAGCTCCAACACATCAGCACAGCTGTTACACATGTGCTAATAAACTGTAGGCATGCAAATGTAAACTCCTGCCTATGCTTTCTTGAATGGGTGGTACGTCTCGTCTCAACAGGCAAGCAGCTGAAATATTGATGGTGAAATGAACAGATGAAAGGGGCTACAGTGTAAAAGAGATATATTTAGCATCGCAGTCTCTCTGGGACCTTCAAGACTGTATTTTTATCCGACTCTGAGACTGTAACACAGCCTTTGTTTTATTTTGTTTGTTGCTCAGGGTCGGTTCGAGGCTTGCACAAATGGTGGGGCCATCAGAAATGTGAAGGGGACAAAACAGTGTTCTTGTTCTCGCTATGGGCTGTAAGTTGTGTCTCCAGCCCTCAACCTAGAGAAGGGGATTACACTTTGTCAGGCCAGACTTGGTTGTCTCACCGGAAGACTTGGCTTCTGCTAGGGTCACTGACACACAACCCGTGTGTCCTTAAGGGGGTTAGCTGAAAAATATAAGAAATGCTACCTATTCCCCCAGTTGAACAAATATATTACATAAACGTTAAATTATTATATTTGTTTTAGTTGTTGTCACTTTCTCTTCTCAAAGTCCGCACTATCTTAAAACCTGACTCCACAGTCTTGGATCATTTTATCGATCCTTTTTTTTTTTTTTTTTTTAGAGATGACGCTTTTACCGATACATTTTACCATTTTACCTCTAAAATTTTGAATTGGGGCCACTTAAAACCTCTCCCGGCCCTTGCCCCAGTGTTGATATGGCTATGCCATTAAAAGTTCACGTGGACCGTCAGTTCATCTGCTCCCAATTTCTTTACGCCTTATGAGGGACTTGCTAGAAAAAGGCAAAATCATGTTTTCTATACGGGCAAAGTCTACGATCTCGGAATCAAAGTAAATGCAAGACTGTGATGGTTAGATACATATTTAGTACATATTTTTGCGACTGAATAAGAATACGAGTTTTGGCAGTAGAGGAATGATACTTACCGTTGGAAGGGCTAAGTGTTTGCTTTCATTTTGTCAAATTGTACATAACATCTTGGAGTGTGAGTTTGTTTTCGACATTTGTCCAGTTGGAGTGCTTGTGGTTTGAATTGTCTTCCGTTTTTCTCAAACGGGTTTGAGCTTTTAGCGGATGCATGTAGAGCCCACACCACAAGTCCGACCCCGAGGAAGTTCTACGAAAGTTGGGGTGGCCAAAGTGTGTGGCCGTGGCTAATATGTCATTGTATTACTGCAGAGACAGAATTATATTGAAAAAAAACAGCATAAATTGTAAACAAAAGAGCAAAAGGTACAATAATAAAAGGCTGAAATGCTTATACCAATAACCATCTTTCAACAAAAACACCAACAAAATATACAGCGTATATACTGCATATATATATATATATATGTATATATAATTGATGTAATATATTGTCATATTGTGATACATCCCAAAAATATCGTGATACATGCTAAGGGGGATATCCTAATTGATATTTTTATATTAATAATATTATTATATTATGTTGCTGTTGTTTCACGCTGCTTAGCGATAATGGCGTTACCTCAATATAAACGGACCAGTTTTTCATTAAAAAGGTATGTTGACAAAACGTGTATATGGAATATGTTTTTAGAGGGCGGGTTGTGGAATTAAACCAGGTCGACTTCCATGGGTGCCACTGTGTTATTTTTTTAATCATTAATAATTAGTGCAAAATCTTCCTCTCTATTGACCCTTGCAGACGTTAAATACAAGAGACAGTGGCTGGAAGGGTTTCTTAGTTTCCTTTTTTCCCTTCAAACGCTGACTTCAAACAAGGATGAATTATTCAAATGTGAAAAGGAAGTTTTTGATAGGAGGTTTTTGGAGCCCTGAAAACCCATTGGCTGCCAGAAGCTATATGGATTTAGCTGTACCCCCCGAGTGAGCTGGCTGTCATCGCACAGCACGGCTGCATAATGAGGGAAGGGCGGAATGTGTGTGTGTGTGCGCGTGTGTGTGTGTGTGTGAGGGACAGAGGGAGACAATGATGGCAGACAACAAGGGGAACAGCAAATTCTTCTGTCAAATGGAATGGCTTCAGTGTTCTGGGCTTATTTTAGTTGTTTCAATGAAATTGCTTAATTGCTTCAATTGGCCTGATTAAAAACACTATACTAGTATGCGGAAACCCCTTTACCATAATTTACATCGCGTTTAGTAAATCAGCATGACAAGTAATGTGTAGCAAAATGAGTTTGAAATGACGTTTTGTTTTAATGGAAATTGGAACCCAGTGTGGTGTTTGCAAATACTATATTTGCTGTATGCTGTACTAGTACACACAATAGATGCTTTTCTCATCTTCATCCAAAAAAAGAGGAAGTGAAGAGCAAACGTCTGGGCTGGCTTTGCTCATTTCTACAGCCCAAGCCGCCGCCTTGTCGGTAAGGAAGCTCACCCTGGCTTGATCTGAAGCACAAGTACCGGGGTTGCTGGTCGAAAACATGTGAGCACTGGTGAAGGAATTGTTCGCAGGAGACCGACTCACTCAAAGAACGCTGCCGCAGGGACTAGAGCATTTGCTTTATATCAATATTTCATTTATCTATTTCAGTCGTCATTTGTACGTATTTGGAATTGTTTTCTGCCTGTGAAATTACAACTGTGAAAGTATAAGAACATTTTTTGTTTTAACATTTTTGGCATTCGGGAATGGATTAACTCAGGGGTCGGGAACCTTTTGGGCTAAGAGAGCCATAAACGACACATATTTCCCAAAGTATTTTTGTGAGAACCATATCCTCTATTTTAAAAAGTGAATACAAAGTATGCCAACAATTTTAGAAGATAATAAGTCTCTGAATTGGATGGATTAAAACGCTGAGAAGGTTTTTTTTTACGCTGTGATTCCTGTCATGTTTTACTTTAAAATGTCAGCAAAAAAACATTACAGAAAACATTACACACTATAAAACAAAAATTATCTTTTTATTGTAATATTATGACTTTATTCCCACAATATTTTAACTCTATTCCCATACTAATTTTTCCCCCAACCTAATCAAAAAATTACAACTTTATATTGTTTTGCTTGTTTCTCGACATTTAAAAAAATAAAAAAATACTTTGTGTTACTAAAATAAAATTCTTTTTACTTTTTTAGTCTCGTAAAATAGTGACTTTTTTTCTCTTTTCTCTTTGACTTTCTACTAATAAAATTAAAACAAATATTTTCAATTTCTGCTGGGTTTTTCTTTAAATTTTCCAAGTTTTTCAACTTTTATCGTAATTATGACTGTAATCCGGTAATATTATGACTTTATTCTCCTAATATTGTAACCTTTTCTGCAACCTCGTTTTCCAGAAATGGTTAGATTACAACTTTTTTCTTTATTTTTTGTAAAATTATGTTCATTTCTAAATTTTTGCAGTTTCTTTAAAGCCTTTTGATAAATTGTATTTTTAGACACCCCTGTTGTAAAACTAAATATGTTACATATATTGTAAGAATAAACTAAATAAAAATAAATAAATGTTATGCTGTTTAGAAACGTCTATTTGACTCGGTTAACGTCTGTTTTGGTCAAAGTTAGACCTTCTGTAATGAATGAAAGAAGCTACCCAAGCTTCCAATATAATATCAAATTGAAACTATAATTACTTCTATTACCACTGGTATTTTTAGGAGTGATTAGTTGATATTTAGGTACGTAAAACCATGCAAAAAAAGGGAAAACCCTTGTCCTTGTCATGTAGCGCACCTGCTCATTTTTCCCCCACTGTGCACCATCTCTTCACCTCGATATTTTCCTCTCTACATTTCCAATTCACCATCTTCAGCTGTCAAAAAAAAAGATAACGGTGCCGTTACCATGGCGGCAGCTGATCGCGAGAAGTCGTGCAGCACAGTGTTGGATGAAAACAAAGTTTTTGTTTGGGGAGTTTGTACAAACCTGAGACTAAACATTTGTCACCTTGTATGACACTTGCTGTCTTTGATATTCTGACACTTTCTTTTTTCCTCCCAGGCCTTCACTTTATTGCTAATCCTGCTTTGTTTTAAAATAAAATATTATTATATCTCCTCAAGCTTTTTATTCAATTATTTTCTATTTATTGAAATATTAATTGATGCTACTATTTACTTGTTTCATACACTATCTCCATATTATTTTCTATTTATGGCCGCACCATGGTCGCCTAGTTAGCATGTTGGTCACACAGTCAGGAGATTTGGAAGGCCTCCATTGGGCATCTCTGTGTGGAGTTTGCATGTTCTCCCCGTGCGTGCGTGGGTTTTCTCCGGGTACTCCTGTTTCCTCCCACATTCCAAAAACATGCATGTTATTTTCATTGCCGACTCTAAATTGTCCATAGGTATGAATGTGAGTGTGAATGTTTGTTTGTCTATATGTGCCCCGCGATTGGCTGGCGACCAGTCCAGGGTGTACCCCGCCTCCAACCCAACTTTAGCTGGGATAGGCTCCAGCACATTTGTGTCCTTCTTTTCTTTAACTTTACGGAAAACGGGTAGCATTAAATAAACTCTGCTTCTACCAACTTCTTTTGGGCATCTCTTATGTAGCTTAGAATGGAGGGTAATGTACCGCAGTGTAATGTAACCTCTAGTCTCTATAGAATGAGATTGGAGGTTGGAGGCCAATTACTTGGCAGTAAAACATAATATTGTAACATAATATTGATTTAACCAACGTGTAATTTTAGAATGTGGGAAAAAAATATCACACCCGTTTCCCAGCGGCCAAACTATCACACGGCATGCCTGAGAAGGTATGCTGGATGTGTGCAAAGCTGTCAAGTAAGCCTGACTATCTCCATTCATGTTATTTTGTTTTGGTCGCCACTGTGTCATCAATACTTGCATTCGTTTTAGCGGCCCTCTTCAGTGTGACTTCAAGCGAGTGCAGCATGAATAAACAAAAGGACACTTTCCCCTTCATCCGCGGCTAAAAGCGTCAAGGAAACAAACGGGACGCTGATCTGACTGGCACGCGAGATAGACAATACGTCATATAATGAAGTGCTTTGTTGTGCCTTGTCTCTGCAAAGCTTTTATGTTGATTTAGCGACAAACTAAATTTGAGCACAGCATTACAATTTGACATTTGAAGATCACACTGACTTTGTTTGCCTCAATGGAACAGCTCCAAAGAAACCATGTTGATTTGGGTTTGCAGGCAGACAAACCCAATTAACAAACAAAAGAAAGTGTCATTCTTGGGGTTTCATTTTTTAGATTTGTTTTACGGTGGAACCCGTTTATGTTGACATCCCTCGGATTATGTGACTCATGCACGTAAGCTGTCGTCAACATAATCAAAAGCAGTCTTTGCTTGCATTTACTTGGCACTTTGGCCCACGGACATGAGGAGAATGGGATACTACGACACGTGTCGACATAAACGTACCAGTTTTTGTACATGTGCATCTTGTGCAAAAGCTACATTTCAAGCGAGTAAAAAAGTCCAGTTTTAGGCAACCATTTATAATTTTTTTCCTAAAAAGAATAAAATATTTTGTCCACCAATGTCCACATGAAAAAAATAACCTTTTATAAAGAAAGCATAGTTAGCCAATTCTTATGAAGACATTTTTTCTAATAACAAGCCTTAACACCATATTTGGATTGTTCTTCAACAAAAGATTAAGAATATTTGTCTAATATTAGGAATAAAAGTGGTTTCTGAACTTTCAAAATTTAAGATTGGACTCACTTACAGAAAATATATTTTAAGATTTGTTGATTTTGGACCAATGTGAATGTGAAATTATCTTATGAGACAACTTTCCTTATTTTTTGCTTGTCTAGAATTCTGATGACTAGAATATTTGTATTGTGATTTTTAAGAATATATCCAGCCATCAATCCATTTTCTTTGTGGCTTATCGTCATTAGGGCCCAGTCACCCTGGACTGGTCGCCAGCCAATCGGAGGGCACATATAGACAATCATTCACACTCACATTCATACCGATGGACAATTTAGAGTTGCCAATTAACCTAACATGCATGTTTCACATTCATACTGCCAATGAACATAGTTTTATACTTACACTTGTGTACATACTATTAAGAATATAATGAGATCTAAAATAAGCAAGTTGTTTTGAATCACTTATCTGGATTTGAGTAAAATGTAAAATGATAAGCGGCATAGAAAATGGATGGACGGGTGGAAGATGTAGGAGTATTATTCTTCAACCAAACAACAACCATTCATACCAGTGGTTGCTGCTGGTCATTCAAGGAGGGCAAGCTTATTTTTTTCCAGCCTACATCATAACATAAATAGGTTTGTTTATTTATATGTAAATTCTATCCCCCGTTTTGTTTTTTTGTTGTTTTATTTTTACAAGAAAAACATCTGCTTCCTTCAACATTCCATCAATATGCATTATAGGTTAATTGGAGACTGCAAGAAGTCTCCGTAGGTATGAATGTTTGTAGAATGTTTGTGATCTCTCTTAAAGAATAACAGCCCAACACTTACATAGATAATTATTGCGTAGTATTTACGCAATGCAACATTTATTTCAGTAATGACATTTTAATACATGAAATCTTTATCATCACAGACATCATTAATTCCACTAATCATCCAAAGAAGATATATTGCGTGCACTCTGAGTCTTGGCCGCTGTCTGGTTTATTCACAACTATAAGTGCTATAATTCATGACGTTTTTGGGAACTTAAAAAATTACAAATATGATGTTTTGACTGTTTATTACAGCATTTAATTGCTGAACATTTTACCAAGGATGTCTTCACTGTGCACTGTTCTGGACTCTGGTAACCATCATGGCAGCCAAATCCGTGCATGGCGTGCTACGGGAAGTGGAAGTCGAGTAATTTGTCTTTCTATCTAGCGTCTGGTTTCAACTGGGTGCTATGTCAGTTTTCTGCAGTCTCTAAATTAGTCATAGGCTTTGTGTGTTTGGGCACGGAATGTAACCATTCCCTCTAAAGCCCCCGCAAACTTGCACCTTCTCACACTGTCAGGCTGCAGGGAAACTTGTGTTTTTTCTGCCGAACAGACAACGTTCTCTTTGTCTGTCTCTGTAAAATATTCCAGTGGCTAAAAGTTAAATTGTGTATAGCGGGCGAGTGTTCGTGTTACCCACAAGTGCATACCAAACTCGTAGTTTAATTGCTGTTGGACTATTGCACGACATTCGCTGTGGAAGTTGCTAACATTGACTGAAAGCGGCCGTGCAGCTCTTTGGATGAGATCAAAAACACAAAATTTCCATTTGATATTGATACCGAGCTTGGGTTTTTAATGCATTGTTGACTGGGCTTCCTTATAAAGAAATGCATGACATTTAATACACGGAACTACAATTGCCATAAATCCAGAATGATTTAAACAGTAACAGAGTTTTTTGGTTTTGTCTTTACACACCAAAAGATTTTAAATAAAAGAATAAACAAAAAATATGGTTTACGTCACTCATTTATTTAGAGTATGTCATTTTTCAGTGGCTCAAAAGTACTTGGACATCCGGCATAATTCTGAGTACAATCATAAGGACATATTTTACACAGAATAGATGTCATTGTTGAATGGAAAATATTATAAAAATATCATACACTCCCACACACATATATTGGAAGATGAGCATTAAAAATGTGCTGTATACACTATGTATAGCCAAATAACTATAAAACGCCATCTGTGAGAGAAACCCTAACCCAGACTTTAACTCCTAACACCACCGCTACACTAACCCTAACCCGGTGGTTCTCAGTTGTTTTCAGTTTTTTCACACCCCCCGTTTGAAACACTGATGACAACTTATTTATCTGTACTGTAAAAACTGACCTGAAACCAGGAGAGTGTATTCAAAAGTCAAACTGCATGTTGAATATGATGAATTAGGACACGTTGGCTAACCCAAACCAACCCGCCTAACCTAACCATAATCCCCTAACACTCCAAGGGTTTATTCAATAAAAAGTCACCTAAACTCGACATTTGGCCGAGTAATTAATCATGTTCTAGTTAACAGTGTAATCGGATTTCTCAACAGAATACACTCTTGGCCATCGTGCATCTGCATGTTTGCTTGGTTGGCGAGTTCACCTTCCATTAAGTTTTCATCCAAACAATCTGTCAAAGTATACTTCATCTGACTGCATCTATATTCCCGTGCTTCATGTCAACAAGGAGCAAAGAGAAGTGTTTGTTTATTTGTTTCACTTGCTAATAAATTGCATCTCTCACTGGAGGCAGATAAAATTGAAGCAAGTTAACCCAACTTGTGTGCGTTTATGTGTTTATGGTTTATCTCGATTTTGTTGCGAGGCTAAGCCTTTCCATGGGTCTCAGGTAAACCGAAATATGAGCTAACACTTGTTCTACTTCTTTTCTCTTTTCTAATTTCTCTTTTCTCTTTTGCTGCAGTTTATCGCCTTTGCATCCTTGTTCTTCATCCTGGTGTCCATCACCACCTTTTGCTTAGAGACCCATGAGGCTTTCAACACCATCATCAACAAGACAGAGCTTATGAGGAACAGCAGCCTGCCGGACGTGGGACCACAGTACGAGATCGAGACTGACCCAGCTCTTACATACGTGGAAGGTGTTTGCGTCTTCTGGTTTACCATCGAGTTCCTGGTTCGTGTGACCTTCTGCCCGGTCAAATTGGAATTTATCAAGAGCGTGCTTAATATCATCGACTTTGTGGCTATCCTTCCTTTCTACTTGGAAGTAGGCCTAAGTGGCCTTTCCTCAAAAGCTGCCAAGGATGTGTTGGGATTCCTCAGGGTGGTGCGTTTTGTTCGTATTTTGCGTATCTTCAAACTTACCCGTCACTTTGTGGGCCTTCGAGTTTTGGGCCACACATTAAGGGCCAGCACCAATGAATTCCTGCTGCTAATCATCTTCCTGGCGTTGGGAGTGTTAATTTTTGCCACCATGATCTACTATGCTGAGCGCATCGGCGCCAAGCCCAATGATCCCACGGCCAGCCTCCATACCAAGTTCAAGAATATCCCCATCGGCTTCTGGTGGGCTGTGGTAACCATGACCACCCTGGGCTATGGCGACATGTATCCAGAGACGTGGTCTGGCATGGTTGTGGGCGCGTTGTGTGCTTTGGCTGGGGTGCTTACAATAGCCATGCCTGTGCCTGTCATCGTCAATAACTTTGGGATGTACTACTCCCTGGCCATGGCCAAGCAGAAGCTGCCCAAGAAGAGGAAGAAACACATTCCCCAGATAGTACAGGGAGGGTCCCCTACCTATTGTAAAGCTGATCTCAATACCACCTGCAACAGCACTCAAGGTGACCTGTGCCACGTCAAAGGGGGGGGCAGGGTACTTGAACGCAACCGCTCAGGTAAAACTAAAGGAAACATTCCTGGTTGTAAACACTTTTTGTTAACTGTATAGCAAGAATAAACCTGAGGGGACGTCATTTCAGTTGATAGATTTCACCCTTGAGTTTTAACTTGCAAAGAATTTTCTCTTTCTACACTGTTACGGTTAGGCATGTAGGCTGGCACTTGTGGAACCTGTTTAAGTTGACACCCTCAGATCGGTTGACACACGTCGATATATGCGGCTGCCGACGAGGCCGATCCGAGCCAAGGCTTGTTTGCTGTCATTTCTGCACAATAGAGCGCACTGGTATATTAGCTGCACCCACTAAAATGGCAATACTACAATACAGACTATACCTGTTTGTAAGCCGCACGTGGGTTCTGGTTGGGTGGGGTTCTGGGATGTCGTTCCCAAACATCCCAATGTAACCGAGCTTTAGAAATTGTTCTTGTGTACATTCCCCTTCTTAATTCTTTGATCTTAAATCACTGAATTTCTTGGACTTTCCCATTGTTCTGTGCATTGGGGCAATCAAATCTGTTTATGTTGCCAAAGAGCAACACTATCAGCAACAATCAATCATGAGTGGTGTCAATTTTAACTTTCACTTTTGATCCCATTCCGAAATTGCAGCGTAGAATATCGACCAACACTGATATCAGCACAGATCAAACATACTTTCAATACGAGTTTAGTAGAGTGGAATATTAGAAAAGGTTTGATCAGGGGATAGTACTCCAACAGAGAACGACAGTACGTATGGCAAAAACTTACCCATTTACTTCCCGGTGCATCTGGCGTATAGTTTTATCCTGCTTACAAACCGCAGGTGAGATATTTAGTGCGCAGAAAGATTTTTATAACTTTTGATAAATGAGTGTAATTTGGCTAGTTAAACAGTTGGTTATCCTCTTTTCACAATTGAACAACCTCATACTGTAATTCCTTTGTCACACACTTTGTCAGTCGCTCTGTCTCTCGCTCCCAGAGTTGCTTTTGTCTCAAGGCATATCAGTCATCCAGCTTGAGCAAAGCTTACTTTGTGAAAGGAAATCATCGAGTGCACGTTTTATTGTGCACCTAGACCAGGGGTCGGCAACCTTTAGCATTAAAAGAGCCATTTTGGCCCATTTCCACCAAATAAAAACCCACTTGGAGCCACAAAACTTATTTGACCACTAAACTGAAGGTAACGCTATTATATACTGTAGTGCCCTTAAAAGTATTGTCCTGTTCCTGTTCTTAAGCCTTCTCTACCAATTTTATTATAAAATTCCTTGTTAGTGTGAGCACACTTGGCCAATAAAGCTCATTCTGAACATTCACAACAAAAGCGCCGCTACACATCGATTAATTCCAGTTCTAGAACCCCTCTCCGTGTCCTCTTTGTTCCTTAGCGACAAAGTAACCTAATGAACAATGGCAAAAGTAGTTGCGTCACGGGTCCTTACCAAGTCGACACACCAGAAAACACTTTGGGGGAGAATTGCACGGCACACGCTCAACTCCAATGCAGAACTTTGAAAGGCTCATGATGGCGTCAGATGGGACAGGGCAGTGACTACACGGAAACATAAATCAGCTGGGGCCACAGCAGAAGGATAAGAGAGCAACATCCGGCTCCGGAGCTGTGGGTTGCAGACCCCTGACCTAGACAGGATGCTGTCGCTGCTTAGCAATAATGATGAAGTTAGCAATGCTATAGCGCATGTGGAAGTTTGTTTGCAAAAAGTAATCCCTTTGGATCTCAAATTTTATGCCGGCAAAAGCGATCGACCAAGTATTTTGACTTAGGCGGCACATTTTAGTCATAAGAAAAACATGGAGTTGGTCATCATAGACGGGTTGTCAACATAAAGTGGGCGACTTCAACGGGTTCCACTGTACTGATGAAAATGTGTGCTGAACAATCCAAATAAAAATATGCACAAATGGAGAAAAATGTGTTAAAGTGCCGTAGGTTGAAAAAGCATGATAGCTCATTCTCCTTATGTTACAAGCAGATGAAACCAATGGCTAATCTTTTTTTCAGTTAAGTCGTTAATCCAGCTAGTCCGAGAAGCACTGATGTAAACGGGTTGCTTTTGTTGACTGTTGGGCTATCAAATACTGCCATAATCAACCCTTTTGGAATAAGGAAAATTGTATATATGATGTGAAGTTCATATTGGTTTTTGTTTTAGCACGGCTCAAAGACTGGGTAAGAGTTGGCTTTTAAAAGACAGGCTCTGCCTGCCACTGTACAGATTAACCTCAAAGTCTCAAAATGCTTGACGTTATTACTCACAGTTGTGTCGGCGGACTGCAGCGGCAGCAGTGACCTGACCATGTCTCCGGAGGAGAGGGTCCCCATGCGAAGGTCCAGCACCCGGGAACAAGACCGCCAAAGTGGTGGGACATGTTTTCTACTTGCTGCTAGTGACTACAACTGCCCTGCAGATGGAGGAATAGGAAAAACAGGTATACGTATGTGGAGATTACCTCCATAACACCACCATTCTGTTCCCGCGTTGGTTATCTGTCATAGTTGTGCTATATTTTAGTTCTGTTTGGGTGTGTGCAAAGGATGTTACATACAGATTAAGAAACTGAACCAAGTTTCCTTGTTCATAACATGGAGAATAGAAATAGAAAATAATACATACTGTATAGATTTCTGAGTAGCAGGTTAAAGTGTTGAGTCGTAAAGTAGTCAAAGCAATAGACAAATGCTTTCAAATCTATCAGTATGAATATTTAAACGCCCATTAGGATTATACAAGGACATGTTGCTGTAAGGGAGTTTAAACTTGTTAAAAATTCCCTGATGAAAATTGATGGCTTGGGTCCACCAGCCAGAAGTTAATGGGCAGACTGCTCACACAGAGAGAGGTTAGACTCATACTCTTGCAACAGAAAACCTTTCTCTTTATGTCTTGTCTAAATAATACCTGTAAATATGTTAAGATTGCTTTTGATGTCCCCTGGTTAAACCTCGATTTTAGAATTTCACCTGCATTTTGAGGACTAACACGCTTCTAAAGCTGCACAAAAACTGCCCCCAGGGTGGTGAGAATTCACTTTTGCGTGTTTAGCATTCGGTCCAAAAGATCTACATGCACACATCATGGAATGATTTATTTGAGCCATTCTTTTTGTACGATGACATGATTATACAGCATACCTCTTCAATGAGTTTCAAAAGCAAGACTTGGCTGCACAAGGTTCAAATCATTTCAAATGTTTTTCAATTTACACCAGGTCAAAATCATCATCCATCCTCAAGCTTCTGGTATATTTCACCACTTATTCTGGCAGAATTGGCAGAGTTCATTTAAATTGGTTAGTTTCCCTGCACGGACTAGGTTTTGAAGCATAGTCCATGGTCTTACAGTTTTGATGTGTGTTTGGGTCATGGTTCTGTTGGATCACGCACTTGTGCCCAAGTTTCAGCCATCTAGCTGTTGCTTTAAAGTGAAGGTGAATGTTGAATTTCGGTCAGGACGCTTTTGTTCTGAGTTGTTCCCAAACACCCCAATGCAGTTAATTAGAAATGGAAATTTTAGATGTGTGTTCAGTTCTTAATTCTTAGATTACAGAATTTCTTGGACTTTCTCATGGTCCCGTGCATGGGAGCAAGCATATCCCTTCATGCTGCCAAAGAGACACTATCAGCAGCAACCAATCATGATCACTCACGAGAACTTAATAAGTAGGGAAGTCCCAATTCAACTTTTCACTTTTGATCCGATTCCGATATTGCAGCCTTGAATATCGGCCAAAGCCGATATCAGCACAGATCATACATACTTTTAATACTTGTTTAGTACAGTGGAATATTAGAAAAAGCTTGATCAAGTGATGTTACTCCAACAGCGAAAAACAGTAGGGATGAGAAAAACTTACCCATTTACTCCCTGAATCTGGTGTATGGTTTTGGCATAACATGCTCAGTGAAGCGTTTAATACCCGATATTAGTCACCACCGACAGGGGCTAGCCCTTTTGTCTTACAGCCAATTAGGGTTGAGCGGATACTACGGTTTTGGACGAGTATCCATTACTAATCATGCATTTTTGCCGAGTACGAGCATGAAACGAGTACAGCTTGTTATTATCCGTAATCGTGATGCAGGAAATCCTCATTGGGTAACTACTTATGTATTCATTCTTCACGCTCTGTGATTGGCCGGTCACACACAGCGACCGCCCTTGGAGCAAGTGATTCGTGACAGCCACGTGCTTGCCGCTGGCCCTCCGTTGGTAGCTTTTAAATCGTGAGTGCGGAGTGCGATAAAGTCTTACGGATCACTTATACACACACACACAATTTTAATCACAAATCTGAGGCTGTTCTGTAAATCGTTTTCAAATAAATAATAAATATAGCAACTTCTGATCAATCCATGTCAATTTCATACTTAATTAATGTACCAATTTAAGCGTTTCTAATTTCCGGTCAAACCACACCCATTTCGGGTTTATGGCCCGCGTACTCCAAATACAGATACAGATAATTTCGATATGGTGTACTTGCTCATCCCTACAGCCAATGATTTTTCACTGACTCGTGGGAGTTTCTCGCGCTTTGCAAATGTGTCAAATGTTTTAGGAAACGGGGGCGTTGCAAATACCCTTCTTCAAATGCTCGATGACGTTGGTCGTATTAAACTTCCCCAGCTCTGTGTCACATCATCCAATACCAGAGATTTTAGATGCAGGCCGATATAATCCGATACTGTTTTATTGGCTGATATGCAATATCAATGTAAACTACAGCCAAAATAAAATATAATGTCAAATTGTGCACTTAACTCTTGATTTTAAAAGTCACTGAAAATGTAAATTGTGTTATCATTCCACATTACAAAAAGAATGGCTCAAATGAATCAAATTAAATTGATAGGACATTTTAGCCTATGATGTGTGTGTGTGTGTGTGTGTGTGTGCGTGTAAACTTCTGACCGGAGGTGTAACACCATTACACAAACACACACACATTTGATCACAAGTGACACGCATACGTTTGCGAGAGAAAAACATACTTCATGTTACACGTACAGATGGGATGGAAATGTACGGCACGTCCACTAAAAAGCATTTTGTTCACCTAAAGCTGCTTAGTGCAAAAGTTCTGAACTCCTGTGGAGCATATTTTCCCGGATTGTTTTGCTTAAATTCCGCCAAGTTTGGAGTTGTTCTTTCCACGCTCCCAACTAAGCCCACGATGTGCGCCGTCGTCGTCATTAGATATACCCTGAGCATTCGCTCACCATACACCACACTACATGTCTAAGTCCTAATTGAAATACACTTTATTAAAGTATACTGTCCTGAGTGCCCGTACTTTT
Source organism: Oostethus manadensis (assembly GCA_024372805.1). Classification (NCBI taxonomy): domain Eukaryota; kingdom Metazoa; phylum Chordata; class Actinopteri; order Syngnathiformes; family Syngnathidae; genus Oostethus; species Oostethus manadensis. The sequence continues at coordinate 346,295 of QODF01000186.1, forward strand.
ACGCGCAACCCATTACTGTCGTTGTGCACGTAAATTATCGCGATATTATCCACTGCTTCTTCTTCTGTTGACTTTCCACTTCTACGAGTTCCTCCTCAAGTTAGTCCCTCCCCTTCTGCTGCGTGTTCAAAAGGGTGGTAAATGTCCATCATTTTGGCAGTTTTGAATGCAACATCTGGGTACTGACAGTTTTGCATTTTGCCGTAATTTCCACACATTCACGCCGTGTAAGTACCGAAGTGCTCCAATTGAGACGCAGCCTATGACAGTTGCTTTGTTTCACTCCTGTCTCCTGTCTTGCCATGGTTTGCCCGCCTCGACTTGGACTTGGATGGTTGCCTGCCTGCCTGCCTGCCTGCCTGCCTGTGTGTGTTCATGTCCTGTTCCTGCACAACCACCACTACTTTCATCACCTCTCTGTCGCGTCCCATCCGAAGGCTACGAGAAATCTCGGAGCCTAAACAACATAGCTGGCATGACTGGCATGGCTGGTAACGCCCTGAGGTTTTCTCCCGTGACCTCACCCTATGGATCGCCCTGCCCACTGCGGCGCTCCCGTTCTCCTATTCCCTCCATCCTATAAGATGTCCGGCACTTTTTTTGCATAACCTGAATCGTATCCTACGAGCCACCCTTTGCTACATTATCTGAACTTTGTTCTTGCTATCGTGGTTTAGTGTTTACCCTTGTAGCAAAGACGAATCTACCGACTACAGCCTGACTGCGTGGCTATCATCCTTGTCCCTTCTCCTGTGTGCTGGGTTTTCTTTCATAATGTCACTTTTTCAGACTGCAATAAAAAGCACTCTAACTGGTGGTCTTCAAAGTAGCAGCCATAGCATTTCATAAGGAGGACATGCGAATAATCAGGGATATCAGAAGTTGATCGATTTAGATTTCTTGGGGGAAACTGTGCGCTTCCATTTTAACGTCATTTAAGTGTGTGAGGCAGTGGAACCCGTTTAAGTCGACGCTGCTCAGACTGGCAGAGTCACGTCGTCGACGTAACCGAAACCAAAAATAGCCATTGCTAGTCGTTTACCGTCATCACTCGTTTTTTCAGTTAGATGGTTCCCGGCCTGAAGTGAATTTACATGAAGTAGGATTCTTCTGTTCATACGCGGGATATTTTCATTGTTACAGCATAGAAAACCTGCTTACCATCTTTTAAATACGTTTTTTTAAACACTATTAGAGCCCTCTGGACATGAAATAACACCCCTATAGTCAACTTTACAATTATATTACCCATTTCAGAAATAAATAAAACATAATATAGACTCACACATTATCAGTGGGAGCCATTTTATCACTGACCACTTCCTGCAGTGGTTACTAATCTCATCGATGTAACATTACTGACACTTACTGACCTGTGTAATACTAAATACTAAAAATAATACTTAATACTATATATCTATATCAACAAACTTCTAAATGCCTTATATTTGTATTTTAGTTCATTTTACCATTTTTATGCTTCCGTTCAGGGAAGAAATGATTAAAATTTTCTTAAATATGCATATTTTTGGACTAACAATAGGCCGTAGTCAACCATGAAACAGCGGTACGACTGTACCTTTGACTTCTGCTAGATCGAATGGGATTTCTTTAACCCATTGATTTTGATTCTTCTGTTTCCATATGACATGTTATACTCTTATCTAACACATTTTGTTTGTTTTCTTTTAGTTTTAAATGTAATGGGTGCATTTACTGAAAAACTCTGAATAATGAATACACCCACCAAAAACATTTTTGATACTCTAAACCCAAAAATATTCCTCTCACAGTTTAAGTTTTAAATTCAGTTTTACACAAACTATAACAGGCATACAGTACTGTGTACAGCTACTCAACCTCTTCCTGCTGGAAAATGTTGTGTAAATTGACTTAAGTGACAGTGCCCTCTGCTGGATTCATAGCTGCAGCCCTGTTTTTTCCCCTGCAGATAGCACCACCAAACCCCTTTTCTGTTGAAGTTATCGTAAGAAAATGAATTATTTAAAATTACAATTTAAAGCAAAGTGAAGAAATCCTTCACTGTGTGGGGGGAGTGAATGCCGAATAGGCGGCTTAGAGATAATGATGAAGTTAACAATACGGGACTGACTTAAACGGATTCCACTGTAGTATGGAAATATGGACACAGGATACAATGACTAGACAGACTTGAACCTGCATGTGCAGGTATGGCCTCCAGGAGTAACTTCACACTGCAACATCGGACTTGTATACACCAGGTACATCCTTGATATCAGTGTACTTTTCTCTTTAGATTTGGGATGTGGATTGGAGGGATGGGTGTTGGGATGGAGCGATTTGTCATTCACACGAGCACACAGTCTGTCACGTTTCACCTGCTGTCGTGGTTTTTGCATGGACTCACTCGAAAACCATTGTTGTCAGCAAGCTACGTTTGCGCGAAGAGACAACTCAATGCACACAGAAAAAAATGCCATTTCCAGTATGTGCGGTCATGTGACCAAAAAAGTAAACCCTCTTTTAATGATAAGGTTGTACACATCTGGACATCTTCAACCCATAAGAACCCAGGCCTATTTGTGTTCAAAGTAAAACAATGGAGGACATTTGTGATGGGTTTTTTTCTAAAATACTACTAATTCATGTCAATGATGTGTGAAGTACATATACTGTATGTTACAATGTTCATGGTAAATATATTCCTTATTTGAATATTGAAAATAACTCAACTTAACACTTTTTTGTGTTGCCCAAATGTATATAAGCAAAAAACATACTGGGGTGAAAAAGTGTCCTGATTTCCTTTTTTGTTCACTTTTGTCACGCTTAAATGTCATCAAACAAATGTAAACACGAGTCAATGACAACACAACTGAACACAAAATGCAGCTTTTAGGTTGAGCCACCCCAACAACTGCAATCAAGCGTTTGCCATAACTTGCATTGAGTCTCTTACAGTGCTGTAGAGGGATTCTGTCCCAGTCATCTTTGCAGAATTGTTGTAATTCTGCCGTGCTACTTAGGCTCAGAGCTGGCACCTGTGCAGTGCTGTATTAGACCGTTGTGTCTCCCACGACACCAGTGCTGTTGCAACCTCGCATTTTTGGTATGTTCAACTTTTCATGCAGCTTCTTGTAGTTGCTACTACAGCTTTTGGACAACATTTTTTACTGCCCCTTCCTGCCGATTTTTGGAAGTTCCTTTTTATGTTGGATTGTTCCACGGTCATTTGCACAATTGTTTTATGTTTTGGACTGAATCAATCAAGACTTGTTACCTCACCTCTTGTCTCTGCATTCGGGGTCCACCTAAGTATCTGACATAACACAGACACTCCTGGGAAGGTTTAGCACTGTTCAATGTTTTCGCCAATTGTGGATAATGGCTCTCACTGTGGTTTGCTGTGGTCCAAACAGTATATATGCAGTGGGGAAGCCTATGTGTTTACTTTGTGACTTAATAAGCGCTGTTGCAATGGCTTTTATGGTGCTTCATTGTGTCTCAGAGCTTTAGAAATGGCTTTATACACTTTTCCACGCAGAAAAATCTCAATTAATTTCAGCTCTGTTTTAACAGGGGGAGGCAGTAAGGGTTTTTTCCTTTTAATAATAAAAGGTTTCATTTAAAACAGCATTTTGTGTTCAGTCGTGTTGTCATTGACTAATATTAGAATTTGTTTGATGATCATTTGATGAACATTTAAGTGTGACAAACATGCAACAAAAAATCAAGAGAGTGACAAACCCTTTTTCACACCAAAGTAGGTCTTGACATTGTGAAATGTGTTGTCTTTTATTGGCATTTTTGCTATTAGTATCAATTATAAGTGTTTCAAAGATATGAATGTCAACAACACAGTAAAAACAGTCATATTGTTATATTTGCCACCTTATTGAAAAAGAAGAAAAGCTTTTGGAAATGAGCTATCTTACCTGACATTATGGGGGAAACATAACCTGGCGTAGTTACACAACAATCACTCCAAAATGATGCGTTCAAATCAAACACGAAGTTTGTATATGCCGCATTGTAGGACATTTAAATTGGGTTCTTATGGGTTAAATGTGTTTTTAAAAAATCCTTATCGCTTTACATATTACATATGTCATATCACTTGCTATTGCATATTACTCATGCCATTAAAAACAACTGTTAGACAACAACAAACCCAAAATGCACAGCAACATGTGGAAAGGTACAACTGGACGTCTTTTATTATGTCCTGATACATACAACCTTGAAAGAGGATGTCTTTTCATTTCACCATGGCTGTACAGACACTCCAGTTGAAAAATTGCAAGGCTTTGCAATGTGTACTGTTGTATCTTAAGGAGGTTCTAAGTAGAACTTCAAATGCAGAAAAGGGAGTGAGAGAAAAAAAATTAGAATAAGCAATTTATTGCAAACAAGCATTTGGGTGAAAGGGACTGTTCATCATCTACACCAACACTTAAAAAAAGAAAATCACCCTGAAATAGAAATAAAATGTTCCAAAACGACGTCCCTTGCTGAGTAGCTTGATGCCAGTGTTTTCAGGAAGCTAGTGGGAATGTTGCTGCAAGAAATAGAGATGGCTTCAACTGCAACTGTTGGCCATTTTTGTGAACTTCCTTTGCCATGTATACCCAAAAGTTCTCAACTAGTGTTAGATCAGGGGATGGGCCTAAAGAGGATGGGCCTCTGGTAGACGTCCTTTGTCAACTGCAGCGTTGTCCTTTGAAAAGCCATTACTTCACAGATGCGGACTTTCAGTCATAGATGATGCCCCCTGCAACATCTCCACATAGCCATCTGCATTTGACGCCCCTGCACATTGTTCTATTACAAGGAAAAAGCACTCCAGATCAAGATGGCGCTCCTTCTACTGTGCTGTGTGGAAAACATCTCAGGTGGGGATCTCCTTGTTTTCCCAGTAACGTTGAAATCCATCAGGGCCGTTGAATTGGCATTTTTTTTTTTTTTTTAGCTTTCTCTCGCAGATGCAGTCTGATGGTAATTGCACTGCACTCGGCACCAGTAACAACCTTCATTTTGTCCGAGGATCGTACCGTTCCAGCCAGTCAGATCTTCCGGCTCAGGGCTGGTGACATTTTGTTGAGTCTACCACGTGACTTTTTTTTGTTCCCTAACCCTTAGCATCTTTCAAGACATTTCAAATGACTGTCCAACCAGTGAGAGGTCTTCCTTATGCAGCTCAACAATCTGACTGCGTTCAAATAGAGAAAGTTTTTCTGCCTTTGCCATCGAGAGATAATGACAGAAAATGACTTTGAATCCACATTTTTGCCAAGAGTTTGGCTTTTAAAAGCTGTGGTCTTAAACTTTTGATCAGCTGACAAACAACCTATTTCACGTTAATAGTTGTTTGCAGTAAATTCATTTCTCAAAACATTCTTTGTCCCACTCCCATTTTTTCATTCTGCATTTTGAAGCTCTTAAGGTCCAATAGTACAAAATGTAAATTCTTGCAAATTTTCCAACGGGTCTTTATATTTTCATCAGGAGTGTGCATTACAATATTCCAATAGCTGAGTGCTTGACTTGTGCCAGCAAAGATGTACGTATGTTTCTGATTGTTCACTCATAGATAACTGCAAAGAGATGGTGTTTACTGGTTTCACACAAGCAGAGCGTGGCCTTCTATCTTAATGGCTTGTGGGGAAAGGCACCGCCAAAACAAACAGGTAACCCGTCTGCGTGGGTTCAGCGAAGAAATCACTCAGCTATTCGACCTAAAAGTTTATGGTTTTGGTTGTGGCAATGAAAAGATGGAGGTAATTCAGTAATCTAAGAGACGAGCCAACCAATTATGTGGGTTGCACATTGGAAAGTGCCTTGAGATAACGCTTTTTGAAATCGATGCGACGTAAATAAGGTGTAACTGAATTGGTGGCGTCGTTTAAAATGTTGATGCAGGGCCAAGTAAATTACAGCGACGACAAACCGCTCTTTGTGCCATGAACTCCTACACCGTTAACTGCTTATATACTGTGGAACCCGATTATGTCTACAAACCATCTATGGTAAGTCTAACAGCTCGTCAAGTACTCTTCCTGCTACTAAAAAGGTTGACGTCGACATACAGTAGTGTTCAAAAGCAGTGCGATGTGACAAACCAGATTAATCACTCTTAATAGTATATTTTTGTTGCAAGTTACCAGTTGGTGCAGTAGATTCTCAGAAAACAAACAACACCCGGCATTCATGATATGCACGCTCCTAATGCTGTGCAATTGGAGCCGATCATTGGCTGGGCCTTTGCCATTCTGGTTATTCTTCGATCCATTTTGATAGTTGTCTTCCGTTTTCTGCCATGTATCTCTGTTTTTGCCCTCCATTTTAAGGCATTGGAGATTATTTTAGCTGAACAGCCAAACATTTTTTGCACCTCATCATAAGTTTTCCCCTCTCTGATCAACTTTTTAATCAATGTACGCTGTTCTTCTGAACGCGTCTTGAAGGAACAATTTTCCTCAGGTTTTCAAAGAGAAATGCATGTCCACCAAGTGCTGGTTTCAGTCACTCATTGATCATTGTTTCAGTGATTGTTCATCACTGATTGAATGCCACACTGTGTTTTTTAACACCACCCTTTCAACTAATTACCCAATTCCACAGCCTTAACAGCATGCATATCAAACATTTCTGAGAATCTACTGCACCTACTGGTAACTTGTTTTCCATGTAGCAATAAAAATATACTAACAACAGTGATTAATCACTATTATTTTGAACACTACTGTATGTGGTTGACTGTTTTTGCTCGAAGGGGTCACTTCTTTATAAAATAGGTTTGTTTGTGTCAACATGTGTTGCACTGTTCAAAGCTTCAGCGTAGGAACGAAGGCCCTGTGTTATACTTGCGGTAGACTTCTCAGCTGTTCTTTCCGCAACTAAGAAAATGCACTAGTTGAAGTTTTCCATCCATCTATTTTCTATACCGCTTATCCTCATTAGTTTTGAAAAACATAAACTGGGGCAGGTTCAAAAATCCTTTATTATCACCCCCTTTGTTTCAGTTTTGGTTATGTCAACAGCTGTTCATGTCAAACTCATTCAGCCAGTCAGAGGGGCACCAACATAAATGGGTTCCATTGTACCTGCTATTTTTTAGTGTAAGTTTCACAAACAATGAAAAAACATTTCTTATAATACTAAGACTTTTTTTCTTGTAATATCACAGTTTTATTCCTGTGGCATCATTACAACTATACTCTTGTTTATATACCAGTCCAGCTTTTTTCGTATTATTTTGTATTATAATAATAATAACTTCACAACTTTTAGCACAATATAACAATTTTTCTGAGTACTTTGCAACTTTTCCTATAAATAATCCAACTTTTTTTGGTATTATTACAACTTTTCTTGTAACTTTAGGACTTTTATCATAATACCTCACATTATTTCCTAAATTGTTTTTTTGTACTAAAAACTTCCTCTCTTTCTCATTTAGGACAACGCTTTTAACACAATATTCCAGTTATACTGGTAGACTTACAACTTTAATCGTAATGTATTTTTTTTCCTGAGTACTTTCTCTTTTTTTCATAAATATGACTTCTCTCAAGATATTACATACATTGGTGTGAAAAACTATTTGCCCCATTCCTGACTTTTTATTCTTTTGCATGTTTGTCACACAAAATGTTTCTGATCATCAAACACATTTTAATATTAGTCAAATATAACACAAGTAAACACAAAATGCAGTTTTTAAATGAATGTTTTTATCATTTAGGGAGAAAAAAATCCAAACCCGCCTAGCCGTGTGTGAAAAAGTAATTGCCCCTGCATCTAATAACTGGTTGGGCCACCCTTAGCAGCAATAACTGCAATCAAACGTTTGCCATAACTTGCAACAAGTCTTTTACACGCTCTGGAGGAATTTTGGCCCACTCATCTTTGCACAATTGTTGTAATTCAGCTTTATTTGAGGGTTTCTAGCATGAACTGTCTTCTTAAGGTCATGCCACAGCATCTCAATGGGATTCAGGTCAGGACTTTGACTAGGCCACTCCAAAGTCTTTATTTGGTTTTTCTTCAGCCATTCAGAGGTGGATTTGCTGGTGTGTTTTGGGTCATTGTCCTGCTGCAGCACCCAAGATCGCTTTAGCTTGAGTTGACCAAAAGATGGCCGACATCACACAGGGCCATGTAGATTTGGATTTTTTTCCCTCCCTTTATAACGTAAACCTTAATTTAAAAACTGCATTTTGTGTTCAATTATGTTATCTTTGACTAATAGTTAACTATTTTTTATGAGCCGAAACATTTAAGTGTGACAAATATGCAAAAGAATAAAAAGTCAGGAAGGGGGCAAAAAGTTTTTCACACCACTGTTTTTACTTCTAAGATTTTGTAACTTTAGTGACAAAATTTTACGATTTTTAAAGTAGTCATTGCCTTAACTGCTTTCTCAAATTTGGCATGGCTTTTTTCCATAATATTCCAGCTATACTGGTAACTTTACAAAATCAGTCTGTTCCACTATTTCTCGAAATGCTAGATTTTGGTTTCCGTAAGCATCAGTTTAAATAATAAATATTTTTATATTTAAAATAAAAGCTTTTGCTGTATTATTGATGCCACTGCAGACAAATTATGATTACAACATTTCAATACCAGTAGTAAAGTGTCGCTTAGCAACTAGCTCATAGATGCACTTTGCACACTCACACACCAAAAACGAGCTCCTAAAAAAAAATCTCCTTGTCTTTTGACTGCATTATTGAATCACTTCCATCTGAAACGCTACAATAAAACGTGTGTCATCCGTACGTGTCTTCAAAAAACAATCCGAAATGTTGCTTGACGGAGACAGGATGTGACATGTTATTCAGCCATTTCGTTTGTTTGAATGACCAGTGGGATAAGACTGTGTAACAATATGAGGACCTATTGCAGTGGGAAGACCCCATTTGGAGGCATTCCAGCCACTCCTACAGGACAATAAAGGACGGAACTTACGCAAAAAACACTAGCAGACTGCTGCTCGGCATACAAGAGGACGAACTGAACCACCGAGGAGGACTATGACAAGCATTTAATCCTGAACAATACGGGAGAATGAAACAAACAGGACTTCTGTGTAGCGCTCGCTCCTGTAAATAAGTCACCGAAAACGGCACATTTGGTTAACAAGGCTGTTTGGTCGCTGAGTTGCACCATGACACTTAGTCACTTATCTTGGTGTGGTATCGCTCCCCCCTTTTTGCAATAAGTGTATTAGTTGAGGCACTTTGAGTGTATTCATATATGAAACTCTGCATCCGGTATGTACCCTATAGAGAGACCACTGTGCTAAATTGAAGAAGTGTGACATCTCTGCTTTTGTTGAGGTTAAAATGCTCTGCTGTGTGTTGTTGTATGTTCGTATCCTATTAGTCCGGGGGCAAGAAAATCTCATATTTTGAAATTGTCGACCAGGTGGACTCACAGATAGGGTTCCCCCATCCTTCTCCCGATTCAACAGTCATTGTAGAAGTCACCCACTGGGAATTGAACATGCAAATACCCTGCATTATTGCTGCAAAATCTTTGTATGAACCAAATGACAACTCTTTGTGACGCAGTGGTGGCTAAGAAAAATAATACAGATTCTTCCAGAAAAATGTCTCTTTCCCCCTTTGGGCAAATGTGTAGCAGAAGTTGATCAAGTTGAAAAAGTGGACATCTAGAATGACTGCATAGTAGCAACTATTGCATTCAGTTTGTAGAATGGAGTATAAAATGCTCACCAAGGCTGTCAAATGGAATACTTCAGTCAGTGCACTCGAGTAAGCAAATACAATGGTACCCCGGTTTTCATTATTAATCTTTTCCAAAAGGTTTGACGGAAACCGAAAATCGGGACAATTTTTTCCATAGGAAATAATGTAAATCCACACACCCTAAAATATTTTTAAAAATACAATTTATAGAGATTATTTATATTTTTCACGCAGAAAACAATGCAAAATAACAATGAATGGATCGTATTGTTGCTGCGGACATCAGACTTGAATTTGATCATGTTTCTTGCCGTCTTTGTTAAAGTGTTGGCACCAGCAACTTTCCTTGGCCCCGTGGTGGGTTATTTAGCAGTCGCACTCAGGTGCTTCGCTTGGGCAATCAATTTTGCGGAATGATACAGTGCAGGAATAAAGGACTAGTGTGTTACATGGACTACTGTCCGAAAACCGAGGCAGTGTAGGAAAACCCAAGAAAATCAAATTATACAAAAATTGGGCATACAAAAACGGGGGTTTGACTGTATACAGTAGATCCCCGTTGTATAAAAAAGTCAATATTGTATTCAACTCACCCATAAAAGGACAACATTTGATACTCTCAACCCATTAATATGGCTCGCACGGCATACAGTGTTGCAATTGCAAAACGTGCAGTGACACGACATCACATCTCGTCAAAGCAAAATGTTAAGTGAATTGACTTGTGAGTCACGGACGTGGCAAAACCCAGCATTTATCCAACGACCGTCCAGTTCTGCACGGTGGAACAAGCCACTCTACACGCTTCCCCATCAAAGCCTGTAGACGCTCAGTGTCCGACTTTGTGCGACTGTTATACACTCGCCATAGATGTTCTACACTGCCCCCTGTCGTCTGGGAAGATATGAGGTAGCAGCGGGGACGTTATGCACTGACTATAATCGCTGCAAAAGCATTCCGATTTCCGCACGGCGCATACATGCGTCATGCATAACCCGAGCTTCAGGCTTTATTAAAACCTTGTGACTCTGCGGGGTTGAATGGTAGGGACGTTGCATCAGTTACCTGTGATACGTAGCTGATTCTGAACAAAATAATGAAGGTATTCTAGTGCATATTTAGTCAATGAATTGTACACACAGCGGTACATCTATTTTTTTTGCACATTTTAGGGGAAGCTGAGCTCCTCTTGCAATTTTAGAGCTACCGCCACAGGTACCCAGTATACTTATTGAAGTGTACTTGAGGAAGTATAACATTTGAGACAGCTCAGCACTGCGCACTCACCATTTGGATCGTTATGAGTGTACTGACAGCGCAGTGCATTTTGCCGTATTTCTCACTGTGAACGCACTTATGCACTCAAAGGGCGTTTAAGTGTAAGTACGGAAGTGTGCAAGGTGGTAATTCTGAGAAAGAAGCTAAAGGTAATGGAGTCATGCCGATCCTCACTGTGATTTCAGCAGAAAGAAGAACTGCCAGGTGGCATTGTTGACGTGTTTCTACCCACAATCCTCCTCGTGTAATACACACGCTGCTTTACTCTTGAAATGGACAAAGGAGTACCATTGTTGTGTATTTTTAGGATGTTGTAACTAGGAAAACAAAAAAAAGCTGTTTATTTTCTTGAATCCAGAAAATGTATTTTTGTGTCTTACCTGTAAAAGTCATGGTAGTCCCACGCTGTGCTTTTTCCATCGTGTCCTCAAACAAGCTTTTCGGACCCGTTTGGTATGTTTTGTTGTGAGGAAAAATTACAATTTGTGACGCCTTCCTTGGCATTCTGAAGTGCATGCTGAAAAAAAAAGAACCATCATGTCAGATAATTTATCAAAAATGAAGATGACACACTGCATATCATGGTCAAAAAAATGTGTATGATGGTAAATGCTATGTGAAAGAGTCACATAAACTATCTTTTAATGAACAGTTTTCTGCTTGACTTCATTTGTGCGTATACAGTACAATACACTGCTCACATAAGGTGAAGGATTTTCCCGGTTTGATTAATTATTCTTTTAATTCAGCTGGTCAGCAATCATGATTAATACATTTGAAAAATGTGATTAATCTGATTAAAAAAATGTAGTCATTTGACAGCCCTAAAATATATATTACATTAGTATTCTGTACTAACATGTGATGCAGATACAAATCGAAATTGATAGCTAGATAATTGTCGCTGCTCACATGCAGGGTCCGACTCCTGGCATAAACGCTCTGTGTCATTGTCTAGGGCCGTGGTTCTCAACTGGTTTGGCTGCGGAACCCACCATCACCGCTCAACGACAAGCAGCTCCCCAAATTGCAGAGTTTTTGCAACTCAAACTTCTCAAATATCTTATAGGAATTCTTCCATAGATGCCGTTGAGCCATGAGTGAAATCGGCCGATACCAATACCAATATTGACCACTATTAGGTGTACATTTTTAAATGTACTATTGTCTTTATGATTTGAAAAGAGGAACCATAAAAATGCAACAGGGGGTACGCGAACAGAAATAAAAAAAACAATTAGCGCCGAACCCTCACAATTACGAGTGCATCTGGACGCATCACTGAGGGAGGAGAATGAAGCGGAAAGGAGACAGCGTGAAGTTGTTTATTGTAGTGTATGCATCATATGAACAAATAAGAATGTTTGGTCATTTTTGTGTGCGTTAAGAGTGTTTAATTATGAAGATTTCATTTATATTGGTGCTCCAATATAAACATAAGGTTCTGCGGGGAAAACCTGTCCCTGTAAGTGGGGATTCCCCTGAAAATGAGCTTGTATGTGTTTTTGTATTGCAGATACTGCTTTATCATGTTTGTTAAACTTTGCCCTTCAATTTGGTATTGAATTAATATGCAGACTTACCATAGCCATCATGGGTGAACAAAAAAGTGAAGCTCCAATTCAAGCCATTCAAACAGAAGGATCCCAACATCAGACTGTAATAGGGTCCGACGATTTCCTCATTAACGGAATCGCGGAATTGGCCAATTACCACAGAATTGGACATAATGTGAATGAAGCGCTGTCATTGTGAGGAGGAGGAGCGTTCGTGTGGTTAAGTAACTCCCTGTCGGAAAGCTCAATCGTGGCGGAATCTCATTACAAACACAAATCGCTCTCTCCCGAACTAAACATGTTGAAATGACCCAAAACACCAGGGAAAGTTGGCGGAACCTTCTCGTAGTTTCGCTGTTCACGTAGCGTGAATGGAACATTATGGTTGGGATACTCCAAACCACCAGTGAAGAGACGGCGGGTACTGCAGAGACCTGACAGCAGTGTCACAAGAACAGGTAAGATATTTCCTGTGTGCATCTTTCCCTGGTATCGGTTATTCCGAAAGCACCACTTTTTAAGCCTCAGCTGACTTTGTCAAAGCATGAAATAGAAACACAAGCTCCACACCGCGCACTCCTCGTCTGCTGTCGCAGCATGAAAACAGGCAATAATGTTACAATAGACCAGCACTGTGTGCTACCAAAGCAGAAATAAGCACAAATAAAGTTAATGTTGTGAAATTTGCTCCCCCGCTCAGTTAACTTGCTACTATAAAATGCTACTATAGGTGATGTTTGGCCACCTTTTCAATTTTAGTAGGCAACGGAATTGCTACATCGCCTCGTTTAAGGCATGACAGCTGCTGTTCCCACACTTTTGTATAGGTATCGAGGCCAAAAAAGAGGAATCGGGTCGACAGTTGTAATGTAAATAAACGCCAGTGTCTACCGGAAGTTTCGCCCATAATTCACGCAAAGGCTCATGGGGGCTAGGAATAAGGTGGATACCTTTTTTCCAAAAAGTGCTCGTATCACAGCAGTAAAGCGGCTCAAACGTAACAGAAAAGTTGTTTTTATTCGTCCTCTTTCTGTTGAAGAGCCTCAGTTACCGTTTAAGTTGTGTTGTTCTCCACACATAGCAGTCCGGCCTTTTGAGATCATTTGGGGGGGAAAAAAAGCCGTAATTTAACCTTTGACCCAGGTCAAGGGTCACACAAGCCCCCTGTGTTTACAGCTGTCTCGGGCAATGCCTGGTAAATAAAGCATTAAAATCATGAAGATTTCGACGATTAAGTTGTTAATTGACGACAACGATATTGTATATTAACGAGAAAAGATCGGCATATTACGAGAGTAAAAACGTGACTTTAGGGGAATAAAAGACGTAACGTCATTTTATAGGCATAGCCTGAGGCCGCTATAACAAACCGGAGAGCCGCATGTGGAGGGGCGGGGCATTAGAGAGTAGCGGTGAGATAATGCCGACCCATGCTAACCTGGTTGTGTCCAACTGCTCTGTTTTGCTGTCTCGTTATAAATAAAAGCTTGTCTGAAGCCAGAAGAGAAGTTCTCCCCCCCAGTGAAGAACTATGCTCTAGTTTCCCTCAGACACGTCTGACACGTACAAATACTACTTTAATCTCGTAATATTACAATGTTTTGCCCGTGAAATTACGACTTTTAATCTTGTAAATTTACGACTTTTGATCTCGTAATACTACGGCTTTTAATCTTGAAATCTTAATTTATTAGGACAACTAATTTTATTATTTCATTTATTTATTGTTTTGTTTTTGTTTAACTCAGCTATGTTTGGCCCTACAAGTCTTTTTTTTGTGTTAGATATGTCTCTTGGTTTTAAACTTTGAATCTTTGAAAACTTGACACAACTTGCAGACGAAAAGCAGAGACTCGACTTGACTGGCTTGGTTCTCGTAAAGATTGACTCGGACTTGCTTGTAACTTGAAGGTAAAGACTCGATGCTTACTTGTGACTTGTACATGAGTGACTTACTCCCTCCTCTGATATTTGCACCGTCTTTGTCTTCTGCCGTCGTTTTAGCCGTAAAGAGACATTGTCACACACACGACATTCTTCAAAATAAATTCAAAATAACAAAATAAGCGTGTCATTAACAACATTTCACATATGCAATTGGAATTGCACGGTTGATTAAATCTTCCTTAATCACAAGTGCGGACTTCACAGCTTGTTGACGATTTTCTAGCAATGTGTGCATCCCCTTACAAAAAGTAGCCAAGCTACATCCATTTCTCAATTACTGGGCTAAATTGTACATTGATTTATTGCATCATAAATGTAATTTTTTTGCATTCAATTAACGGACTTGTTATTCATTACCCCAAAAATCATGCTGGCAAAAATAAGAGTGTAAAATGTAAAAAAACTGAATTCTAAAAAAAGGAAAGAAAACGGAATTTAGTAAAAAAAAAACTGATTTCGTAGAGCCTGACTGGAATAAAAGATATGTATGATGATCACTCACCTATTTATCAATGCTCATGTGAAACCTTTATCAAAATGTGATTTTGCAAAATACAGATTTTTGACCCAGAATTACTATAAAATGAATAAACCATTTAATTATGGTCAAAAATTTCTAGTTAAATAAGAAGTGTGCAGGTGCTGGGGTTATATGGCTTCAGATCAAATGTCTGATGGAGCACGTGACTGTAAAAAGTTTGGGAACAATTGATTTAGGCAAAAACCCATTTGACTCCATTTTTTCCAAGAGAACACATATAACAGGTTAAAGACTTTGAATGCGAGTCCACACAGCTTGATGGTTCTCCACCAGAACCCCGGTTGGCAAACTCGGTGTCCTCCACCGACAATGAGGACACTGTCCTCTCTGTATGACGTGCTGTTCCTCAGCAGATATCTGCTGTGTGTCGCACGGGCGGAGCGATAAATCCCCCACACAATTTCAAAGTCGGCCATAAACATGGCACGGACACTGTTCCAGCAAATAGTACAGACAAGAACGCGAGGAGCATTCACAGACATCGGGTCAAAACGTAATTTCCACACTATAGAACGCACCGGTATGTAAGCCGCACAGCGTGTGTAATATGGCTCGTTGAAAAGTAGCCTACCAGAAAAGTCATTCATCGCCGTCCTCCTCCAGCACTAAAGTAGTCGTCTTCAGCATCACAACTGAACAGCCTTATAATCCCTTCATCACACCCTTCACCATTTTCTCTCGCTGTCTTTCATTGTCGCTCTTTGAGTCACTTTTAAAATAGTCATTTAGATTCAGGTATCCAGCACTAGTCCAGCCTTTCCAAAACCCGTTGGTGATAGTGGACGGTTGGCAGCCCAAGCAGTCTAAACAGACGGTGTAGTAATTCTACACTTGATCAAAATTACTTAAGATGTGTCAGATTAAAACACGCTACATAAGACCTCTAAATTTGCTATTAACTTCTATTAGTGGCATTTGTAGCCTTGGATGGTTCAATTTCAATAGAGCCTATAAAATCAAACCCTAGTATTTTTTATTTTAATCTGAAATGGGGCCACAAACATAATCTTGGTTAGGGGCCACGAAAAGCCTACGGCTGGCACTGCTCGCATGTTGTTTCCTTGTGGGAAACTGTGAAGGACACAGAGGGATCTCTTCTCGCATCTCTTGAGGCATTGCAGCTATCTTAGAATCTTTACTTGGATTACCATGGAAACAGCCATAGACGTGCCAAGGAGATGTAAACAGTCTGAGAAGGGGAGTGCGTTTTTATTCAAGGAAGAACCTCTCCATCTTACACTCCTGGGGAGGAGGCGGGAAGCGCTTTGCCACGCTCTGAAACCCAAAGGCATTCCGGATGAAAAGGTGTAGGTATGGATCAATAAACTGAAAAAACCCACAACTACAGCAAAAAAATACCACCTTACAAAGATCGCAGTGCAAACTGGTTACGGTGGAACCGCTTATGTCGACCAACTCGTCTTATAAGAAAGTGCTTACTACAGTCGACGTTGAGTGCTTTTGTCGACATAAAGTTTGAGACCCAAAGGGATTGTTTCTTTGAAAAAATTAGATGAATGGAAAACATCCAAAAAAGTGGAGTTTGGAGTTCTCCCCGTGCATGGTTTTTCTCCGGGTACTCCAGGTTCCTCCCACATTCCAAAAACATGCATGTTAGGATAATTGACAACTCAAAATTGTCAATAGGTGTGAGTGGTTGTTTGTCTGTGTGTGCTCTGCAATTGCTGGCAACCAGTCCAGGGTGTGCCCCGCCTCACGTCCAGGGTCAGCTGGGATAGGCTCCAGCATACCCGCGGCCCAAATGAGGATGGGATAGAAAATGGATGGATGGAAGGTAATACTACACCAAAACGTCCCATTGAAAACCATAAAAAATGGCATAATCGATCCCACATTTATCTCAACTTAATCCAGTGGTTTTCAAACTGGGGGGCGTGCCCCCTGGGGGAGGGACCTGGCATTAGGACAGGAGGTGCGCGGGGCTACCACGAACACCTTTCATTATTATTTAATTATTAATATCATAATGAGGATAAGCGGCATAGAAAATGAATGAATGAATATTTTTCGGGCGGGGGGCGCTGAAAATCATTTTATCTCCAAAAAAGAGTTTGGGAACCACTTGTCAGGTTTTGCTTTTTGTGTTTGTTTGTGTTTGGGTTATTGCTATTTTCTGGGCATTCACAGTTTTTTTCTCATGCCTAGACTACCCAAGTGCTGAGTAGAGGCGGGCCTAGGAGACACGCCTGTGACAGATTGGCAATTAGGCCTATTTATGCCAGCTGCCACAGAGATAGGTTGCCGAGTTGTTCCTTCACATGTCTGTGCTTCTTGCTGACTGTCTCCAGCGAATACTTGCTCAAACGTCCTCGTGGTTGAATCGGTACTTTCGTAGGCAAGTAATCATTGTTTGCTTTTTCCCAAAAATAAAATAAAATAGTTTGTTGCTTATAACACAATTTTTATTTAAAATTTGTTTTTTTGCTAAATTAAATATTATAATGTACTTTATTTATTGTGTGAATGTGAAATATTAATTATTCATATTTAGTATACTAATTTAGTATTATTTAGCATATTGGCTTATTATGCTGATGTTGTCCTCGCAATTTCTGATTCCGCTGCATTCATTTTCTATGCCGTCTATACCCATTAGGATTAAGCCTTACCTGTGAAAGGTTATGTACTGGAATTTGTTTTGGGCAGTAAAATAAATCTTACGCTTCCATGCAGCGCAGTAATGGGGCATTTTCTCTGCTGAGACTGTTGCCACAGCCAATATGGCGGCGATGTTGCAGTACGATGATTGCCGTCCTTATGTATAGACAGCCCTTCTGTCAAATTTTTGAACACAATGTCTCAAAAAGTGTGCCCACCCTTAGAGAGCTTAGAGGAGAACGGGATGAATTTAATTGCTATTATAAAGAGATCTTGCTAAATATAGACACACACACACTAGTGCTGATGAGTCTTTGTGCACGGAAACTAAGATCCAAGTGACATTTAAATCTTAAGCGCCATGTAATGCGGTCCAGTGGAGGCTCCATTCGCAGTCTTTATTTCCACATGCACTCAAAAAGCTGCAGGAACACTTGAGATTCATCGCACAATGACACAGAGCCCCTCGCGGACAACCACCAGGGCACTGTTGGGTGTCAGAGGCTACGTGCCAGGACCCAAAACACAACAGCGTTGTTGGGGCTGAGCAATGTCCTACAAAGATGCGGTAATCCGCAGCGGCATGTGAGTCCTCCAGCGCAGGAAACTGCAGGCTCTTCAGCTGCCCATCACAACACTTCACTCCTGTAAGTATGTGGGATACTTTTCTGTACGCCTCCATTATTTGTATCTTTTTCACCTTTATTTAGCTGCAGAGGGAGAATTATGCTACAGTAATGGTAGAAGTCACAATACGTTGCACGCTAGCTTATATTTCCTTTTTTTTTCGTTTTTTTTAATGAATTGAGTTCAAAAAAGGCAATTTGTCCCCTCTGGCCAAAGTCGCAAGTAAGTTTCGGTTTAGATTTTTTTTTTTATGCCAACAGCAATTGGTAACGCTTTATATTAAGGTGCTTCTAATAAGTACTAACTACAGTTAGTACGACTTTTAATAACACCTTAATAAATGCTTATTACATTTAAAAAATGCTGTTTTAATGTTAATGAACTGCAAAATAAGGACTTATTAAATGCTTAATATAGAAAACAAAGTGTTAGGTATGATTAACGTATTTATTAAGGCTATTAAAGCAGTAATTAAATTTTAATAAGCCTTTAATGAAGATTTATTAAAGAAATTTCATTACTTACCAAGATTAATTATATGTTTATTGCCATTAATATTGCTTGGAGAATAGCATTTATAATGCGTTACAAATTATTGTATTATGCACTTAACTGTTAACAATGCTGCTCTGCAGCTACTGGATCTAAAGCGGTAACAGTGCCTATTAGGATTAATACAGTCATTATTGTGCACTAATTAACAGTTAAAATTGCTGTGGGAAAAGTATCTTATTAGGATATAATATGTAAAAAAAAATCAATAATGGATAATGAATGCAGATGATGTGGTCCTGTTTGCTTCATCGAGCAGTGACCTTCAACTCTCACTGGATCGGTTCGCAGCTGAGTGTGAAGCGGCTGGAATGAGAATCAGCACCTCCAAGTCAGAGTCCATGGTTCTCGCCCGGGAAACGGTGGAGTGCCATCTCCGGGTCGGGGATGAGGTCCTGCCTCAAGTGGAGGAGTTTAAGTACCTCGGGGTCTTGTTCACGAGTGATGGAAGGATGGAACGCGAGATGGACAGGCGGATTGGTGAAGCGTCTGCAGTGATGCGGACTCCGTACCGGTCTGTCGTGGTGAAAAGAGAGCTGAGCCGAAAAGCAAAGCTCTCGATTTACCGGTCGATCTACGTTCCTACCCTCACCTATGGTCATGAGCTTTGGGTAGTGACCAAAAGGACAAGATCGCGGGTACAAGCGGCCGAAATGAGTTTTCTCCACAGGGTGGCTGGGCTCTCCCTTAGAGATAGGGTGAGAAGCACTGTCATCCGGGAGAGACTCGGAGTAGAACCGCTGCTACTCCGCATTGAGAGAAGTCAGATGAGGTGGCTTGGGCATCGGGTTAGGATGCCTCCCGAACGCCTTCCTGGGGAGGTGTTCAGGGCACGTCCAACCGGTAGGAGGCCTCGGGGAAAACCCAGGACACGTTGGAGAGACTATGTCTCTCAGCTGGCCTGGGAACACCTCAGCATCCGCTGGGAAGAGCTAGATGAAGTGGCCGGGGAGAGGGACCTCTGGGCTTCCCTGCTTAGGTTGCTGCCCTCCGCGACCCGACCTCGGATAAGAAAATGGATGGATGGGATGGGATGGATACTTTGCTAAGATGGGCCGGCGCAATAAACTTCGAACACTTATTTTTGAAGGGAGATCAGTGAGAAAAAAATTTAAACTGATTAAATACCCACAGAAAAAAAAAACTTCCAGTGGGAGAAGCTGCGTGCCGCAAATGTCACCAAAAGATGAAGCTGAGCAGGAGCAGTGGACAGGACCATTATAAATGGTAAGATCTTTGTGTGTTGTGCGTCTTAATTAACGAAATGAAAATGAGCACTTATTTTAATTATCATTATTTTTTACGATGTAGTGTTGTTGGTACAGTCATACCCTATGTGTCACGTACCCGCTCCTATTTTGTTTTAGTTTCTCTGCCTTCTCCTTGTGTGATCTTTTCCAGGTCCTTCTCGGCCGGCTGGAGGCGGAGCTGCTGGACACGCCTGTCTCTAATCAAGCCACCTACTTAGGATGAGTGCTGGGAGACGCCGGATTATTCAACCACATACCCGAGTCTACGTCTCTTGAGCTGTATCCCTTGCTAACCTCTCCGAGCGTCTCCAGCAGCTCCCTGTCTCCGCCAGGTTGTTTGTGTTCGTTCATGGTGCGGTTTTTCACCATCGCTTTTCGTTGCAACCTTTTTTTATTAAAGACTGCCGCCACACCACTCCCTACTTCCGGAGCCACACCGGTACCTTCCACTACCACCGAGTCGCTGCCACCAACCGTTTGTCCTCTGATCTCCAGGCCTGAAGGCTTCTTGGGCGACACCTGGGACGTGCGCTCACTCCTTACTCAATGTGAGCTGCACTTTGAGTTACAAGCGGCGGGCTTCCACTCAGAACGCGCTCGAGTCGCCTTCGTCACCTCCCACCCATTGGGACGAGCCGCAGCTTGGGCCACCGCCGAGTGGGGACGGCAATCTCCTATCTGCTCGTCCTACGCCGCTTTCTCCAGGACCCTGTAACAAGTCTTCCAGCGAACCCCCCCTGGGCGAGAAGCATCGCGGGCTCTGTTCCAACTTCGCCAAAGGCGGTGCAGCGTGATGGACTACACCATCGAGTTCCGGGCGCTGGCAGCACAAAGTGACTGGAACCCCCCCGCGCTGCTAGATGCATTCTTTTCTGGTCTGGCCGACCCTATTAAGGACCAAATGATTCCTCTGGACTCCCCCGAGAACCTAAAAGACCTCATTACCCTCGCCTTCCGCATCGAGCAGCGTCTTGCCGCAAGAAAAGAGAAGAGCCGACGACGTGAGCGCATTCTCCCAGTGCTTGTTCCTATCTTCTACGGCGACACTCATCCCAACGGCAGACCAGCGGTGTCCACACAGCCACGCCCGGCCGTGCTTGGTGACAAACCCATGCAACTGGGAGAAAGCCGACTTACGCCGGCGGAAAGGAATCGGCGACATCAGCTGAACCTCTGCCTTTACTGCGGCAAAGCAGATCACCTCATTGCTCGCTGCCCTATCCGCCCCGACCGACTTCGCTCCCCAACAGCCGGCACCACTCGTCATGGCCACCCTGCGGAGGGGCCCCGTCACGCTACACCGGATTGGTCGCCTACAACTGCCAGGTACGCTTTCCTGGGGAAGTAAGGGCATTGACATTGGTCAATTGGTCAAAGGGCCATTTCACCTGGTCAGGATCCGCGAGGGGGACGAGCGGAAGACTGCGTTCAACACCCCCCTGGGTCATTTTGAATACTTAGTCATGCCGTTCGGACTTTCTAATGCTCCAGCCGTGTTTCAAAATTTTAATGACATTTTGCGCGATATGCTCGGTCGATTTGTTTTTGTTTGTTTAGATGATATTTTAATGTTTTCCTCTACACTGAAGGAGCATATCCAACAGGTTCGTTTAGTTCTTCAAAGGCTGCTCAGTAACAAGCTGAATCGGGTTATTTGTGTTCGTTCATGGTGCGGTTTTTCACCAACGCTTTTCGTTGCAACCTTTTTTTAAATTAAAGACTGTTAATACTCACCTGCCTCTTCGCCTCTGCGTCTGGGGGTCCAGACACACACCTCATGTACTTGTTTTCCAACTGAGTTTTTCTAAACAACTTGGATGATCCTCTTTTTTTTTTTTTTTTACAGTTACATGTTTTTAAAATGGTTCAACTCCTTTTTCCAGTTCAAACGATATCAGTAACTTTACATATCAAAAATGTTTTTTCTCTTGAGGGCCTGCCAGAGAGCTGTTCATCGGGGGATTAGGACTGTGGTGTCAGTCCGGGATAGATCTATTTTTCACAGGTCTCGCCTTTCTCTTTTTCAGTGGATGCAGTTCATATAGCGGTAACACATTTACAAAGTATATAATGCAAGACGAAATAGCAGCAAGCACTGCAACCTGTCAGGAATGTCGCAAAAGTTGCGTGAAGTCTGCAGAGGAGCTGTGGAAAAGATGCAAATGCAGCATTCATTGGTGCCCAACAGGAACTCGTTGTTATTGATGAAAGTCTATTTCGCCACAAGAGAAAAGTATGTTGATTTGTAATGTAATTTGTAATTTGCTTTGTGCAAACAGTATGGATGAGGAATAATTGGTAGCACCTGGAAAAGGAGAAAATGGGTTTTTGGCATGCTGGGTGTGAAGCATGACACAGAGAAAGGAAGCAGGGTGAAGCCAGTGCTATGACTAGTGGAGAAAAGGGGCTGTCAGAACCTTGTGCCCCTTATTGCACACCCTGTGAGGATGGGTTCTATAGTCCTAAGTGATGAATGGAGGGCCTATCAAAGCCTTAGCTGAGCTTGGTTACAGCCATATGACTGTCAGTCGCTCCATGTGGTATGTGGATCCACGAACATGTGCTCACACTCAACACATCGAACATGCCTGGAGGAGCATCAAGGAGCATGTTTGGAGGCAGAGGGGGGAATTAAACTGAACGCCTCTTGTCTGACCATCTTTGCCTCATCGAGTGTACTGAGTGGCTTGGTAGAAAACACAAATCGGACCCTTTTTGAAGGCTCTTGCATGACATTGCAAAGACCTACCAAGTGTATTAAAATGTACAGTTGATTTGCGTCTTTCATCATATCATCATGATATGATGAAATTCCTGGATAAGTTATAAATCATGTGAATAGTTATTTAAAAGTGGAAAATGTATTGTAAATATGTGTCGTAACCCTGGTTCTTTTACTTATTTGTTCTTTACTTGTTGTTGCACTTTTTTGAGTGGAAGTTTAATAGAGTGATTTTTTTTTTGTATTTGTGCATGTACAACAGTGTTGTTGAAAAAATGTCTTAACTGTTAATAAAGGATTAATAATGACTTCATTTATGTTAAAGTACTGACCTATGTTGTTCCTGGAATCTTTGCAATTTTACTCGAGTTGCAGAGTAGTAGTTAACTGTTAATAAGTGCGTAATAATGACTTTATTAATCCTAATAGGCACTGTTACCGCTTTAGATCCAGTAGCTGCAGAGCAGCATTGTTAACAGTTAAGTGCATAATACAATAATTTGTAAAGCATTATAAAGGTTATTTTCCAAGCAACATTAATGTCAACAAACATATAATTAATATTGGTAAGTAATGAAATTTCTTTAAAAAATCATAATTAAAGGTTTATTAAAATATAATTACTGTTCTAATAGCAATACTAAATATGTTAATCATACTTAACACTTCGTTTTTTTATATTATTACGTACTTAAGTCCTTATTAAAGCTTATTAGCATTAAAAGTAAGTGTTATTATTTTGTTAATAAGCCTATTAAAAGGCCTTATTAAGCGTGTCATTAACATTAGAACAGCATTTTCCTATTTAATAAGCATTTAATAAGGTCTTATTAAAAGTCGTATTAACTGTAGTTAGTACTTAATAAGGCTTATTAGAAGCACCTTGATATAAAGCGTTACCCAGCGATTTATGTCGACCAGTCCCTTGTGCTAACATTCAATTTTCGCTTCTTCTAAGTTCAAGTAATATTTAAACTGGTAACTGAGAATAACGTGATGACTTCCATGCATTTCAGTTTAGAATTAGAACTTTCAGGAAGCACAGTGAACTCAAAAGCACCGTTCATGCTAAGCAATTTAGGGATTACGTGATGTTGAGCGCCACAGACGGGTGTTGGTATGGAAGAAAAAGATTATTTCAAGATCATTTTCATATTTACTTCATTCATCCCACTAGAGGCACAAGCCTCTAATCCAACTCAGCAGATCATAGACTGGCTTCACCCGGCAGTGGCTTAATGAGCCAGTCCAGTGTAAGGTAAGCCCGTGCATATTGTTGCATCAGGCATTGAGGACTAAATTTAGATGGATTTATGCCAATAAATGATGTTTTTTTCTCCAGCGTGTTTAAAAATGTCACGCTTCTACAGTTTCTCCTGAAAGCATCACTTTGCTTTATTTTATTAGCAATAGGCTTTACACAGGAGACAGGTAAGATAATCACATGTTTTTATTTTTTTTTGTGACAGCATGTTTATATAAAGGGGTCTGTTTTTCATTCGAAGAAAATTAAATAAAAAAAATTAAATTGTAATTAATGCATTTCGTTATGATCCAAATGCTATATAAATTTTATGTAGAGTAGGTCCAATCTTTTAGACAACAGGAAATATAATAATAGACAAAAGTCTTTAAATCTATATTTATTTGAAAAAAAAAGCATGTAATTTTTTTTTTAATGGGGACTTTTTTTTGTTCATACTTCTTTTTTTACATAGAAAAATTATTTCTTGTAACTTTGTTAATGTTTTTTTCCAAATCATCCTTCATAATGTTTTGTCAGGCTGTTTTTTTTACTGTTGTTTTTAAATAACCAAAAAAAATGCAGTTGCAGGCTGCAAATGGCATTGAGGCCACACTTTGGACACCACTGTACTAAAAGCTTCATAACGGCGATCTATATTTGCAGCAACTTTTTATTTTATTTAGTGTTTAGACTTTTGGAGCCTATTTTTAAGGAGATAAGTAAATTATATTTTTTGCATTCGATATAAATGCACATATTTTACTTACCCGGTGTCAAATATGCAATGTCACGCCAACCAGTCCATCAAAATGTACTTCTTATTTTCATATTTTCAACCTCTATGTAGATAAAACCTGCATCTTTTAAAACATGTTTTTCCCAGCTGTAAAAAAAAACTATGTCAACAGTTGCCTGGAAGTTGAGAATGCGACGCCGGAAAAACTGTGCTTATCACCTGAGACGGGCTGGTATCGGGGCTTCGGCACCGCGATCCTCTTTGTTTCATTTGATTACAAGCGTCTGAATGTATCACTGTCATCACATTTGCAGCCAAAGGCGCCGTCTGCATTTGAGTGGGATGATAGTGGAAGAAATGTGACTCAGAGGCTTCCCGGGCGCACAACACATCCTCACGCATCAGGAGAGAAATCATTGTGGAAAAACGTGAGCTTTAAATGGTTTGTGTGGCTTTTTTGATAGGCAAAAGAAATCCCTTTTATGCTGTGACAGTCTAAAAAGTCAAGAATGATACAGTGGAGCCTCGTTCCAGGAGATGACATCTATAAAGTATATATATATATGGTTTTAGGCCGCACGGTTGATGAGTGGGTAGCACATTGGCCTCACAGTCAGGAGGTTCAGGGTTTGAATCTCCGTTGGGCATCTCTGTGTGGAGTTTGCATGTTCTCCCCGTGCGTGTGTGGGTTTTCTCCGGGTACTCCGGTTTCCTCCCACATTCCAAAAACATGCATGTTAGGTTAATTGGTGACTCTAAATTGTCCATCGGCATGAATGTGAGTGTGACTGTTTGTTTGTCTGCCCTGTGATTGACTGGCGACCAGTCCAGGGTGTACCCCGCCTCTCCCCTAAAGCCAGCTGGGATAGGCTCCAGCTTATCCGCAACCCTAATGAGGATAAGCGGCATAAGAAAATGAATGAATGGTTTTATATATGTATAGATTAGCACCAACTCACAACAGCAGTCATCTCATGGCACTTTACACATGGAGGTGACTAACGGAGAAACAACTGAAACCCCATATGAACAAGCAAGCAAAAACTCCCTCTAGGGAAGAAACCCACCTTCCTGTTTTGACATTAGTTATTTCTCAAAGTTGCAAGTGCCAGCATTTTGATAATGAAGCTGAGCAACACTACTAAATTCAAGAAATACTGTAACTCGCGACGGCACGGGAAAAGGGTGTCTGCGTTGTGTCTCTTTGCCACTTTGTGTCTTTGGGGAGTGTGGTCTTGTATGAAGGCAAAAGTAAATGTTCGCTCAGCCCTTTCATTTGCCATTTTTTTGCATTTAGAATTGTTTTGTGAATGTGAAGCTATAATTATAAAACTATAACAAGTATTTTTGTTAACATTATTTAGAGTCGGCATGCGTGGCAGAGCTGCCAAGAACCCCCCGGGGGTCGGCCGGTGCAGCATGTGTGGTTTTTACTTGACAGATATTCCCATATATTCAAATATTTAAAACAAAATGGCAGGGTTGAATAATACAGACGGTGCTTCCCAGTCTCTCTTATACACAGTAAGTCATTCTGAGACTTTACAGATCAGTATGACAATTAATAGACCAAAAAAAAATGTTGGTATTTTCAGTAGATAACCAATCGCAACAAGATCAATTTGACATCGCTGTGGATGGAACCAACCAACATTTAACGCTGATAAGGAGACTGATGGATGTTGTATTGTTATTGGGAGTAAACACGCAACAAACATGACCACTTATATGCAGGAAGACTCTTATACCCCCACGTCATGTGATTAACTCCTTGTCCACTTACAAACAATAAGAAAGCTGGTTTTTATTTCCTGCGAGACTCTGTGAAAAGATTAGTAAGCAGGCTTTATCTTGCTGCCATGGCGACTGTGGCATGTTGACGTTGTCAACCTTTAGTCGACGGTGCTAGATTTTCTTTTGCCGGATAGCACAAAAACGTGTCCTTGGAGGGTTCAACTGAAGAGACTTCACATGCATAGAAAACGCATTCTTTTCAACAGGACGTGGGAATTGAATGGAGGTCCTTCAAGTCGCTCCCTTGCAAAGGCTCGCTGGATCGTGCAAGCCTGACCATTTGAAGCCGCAGTCAGTATCGATGTGGGTGAGAAGTGCAAATGTTGGTATCGATATGATACCAAGTAAATAGAGGGCTAGAATTGCCACAGATGATTCTAAACAACATTTAGATGCAATACAGGCCAAACGTTTGGACATCGTTTCTCATTCACTTGGAGACACGTTCAAACTTTTTACAGTTTGGTGTAAATTGGCCCCCGTAACTATAGCCTAACTTTGTAGGCATGTATGTATTAGCAAATCATGTGAAAAGGGGGTCGGATTAAAGAAGCTCTGCTTCTTCCTGCTCCTTTTTGGACGAGTAGGACCGAGGAATGTAAAATGAATAATTAATTGTACAATGTATGCATGTCCCAAACAAATTCAACAAAACCAAAACCAAACCAAACCAATAACATACCAATTGCATTCCCCCTGTGACTAACAATTTCAAAATACACATAGAATAGAAGATCCCCGTAAAGATATCTGCAGGTTCAGACGTGTCATATATATGTATATATATATATGCATTTAAATACTCTTTACAGGGATTCAGTGCACAGTGGAACCTCGGTTAGCGTCCACCCTGGTTAGCATGGTTTTTGGTTAACGTCGAAAATCATGTCGTGTTATTATTACGCTGTGTGAGTCCATCTGTGTTCTTAATAAATATATTTATATATATACAGTATATATATTAGGGCTGTCTACCGATGAAACATTTGATCACAATTAATTGCACATTGTTCATAGTTACTTCATAATTAATTGCATAATCGTATTTGCCATATTTTTATACACTATATGGAAAAAATCTTTATTCTCTTTAGTACTTATATTTTTTTATTTTATTCCATTATATTATACTAATGTATATAATAAAATATTACATGTTATTTTATTCATATTGCATTGCATTTTTTTAATCAAAGAATGTTTTGTCTTTTTCTTCTACAATTCAATAAATATTGGGAATATGGATTATTCTTTTATTCAAAAATAATGTACAGATATAAGAGGCTGCTGTTTCCAAAGACACAAGACGTGGACGCCATCTTCCTGTTTTGTCATTAGTTATTTCTTTAATACAGCAGTTGTGACGGTTTTGAGGTGAAAAACACTAACGAATTCAAGAAACAACTCATCATGTCTTTGGGGGCAGTCATCAAGAATCACGTCAAAGTAAATGTAACCCTAATATGTTGGATTTATATGTATTCATATGCATTTCTAATTATTTTCTGCATGTCAAACTATAATTGTAAAACTATAACAAGCTGTTTTGGTTTCATGTTTTTTCCTTTATGGAACAGATTAATTAATTCCATTATTTCTAACAGGAAAATCTGATTCAGTTAATTGGACCTTTGGAAAGGTTCCACTGCAATTCTAATGGTTTGTTGGGCCTTTCTCTCATTTGCCCTCCAAAGACCAGTCATCCTTGCAGCCATGGCAACAAGGAACATGGCAAAGCTGATTTGAAAAAGGGATATGTAAGTCATACTTATGAAGCTGGGATAGGTATTGAATTGTACCACGACAAGTATAATTGCAGGCAGAATGTCAAAAACAGCAGTTTGCCAGTTAAAGCCTTACTCGTTGTAATATTCTTTCTGGGTTCCCAACTTTGCCTGTTTGTGTGTATGCTGACTCAAAGTAATTACTCTGAACAAAGGTAACCATTTGTGATTTATTGTGTCGCAATATGAAGAAATTATTATAAAAGTGATTCCCTAACCATAATGCAAAAAAGGGTAGTTGGGATAATAAATAATGCTGGTAACAGAGAACCCGTGGACTGTCTTCGACTAAGGATTATCATTCTGGATTCTGATTGCCCGCTGTCAACCAATGTTTTTTGTTTAAAGGGGATCCCGACTAATCAAAAGATTTACTTTGCGACTTTTTCTGCCTCAAAGAGAAGGACTAAAACACTCAGATAAACAAATAATCACATCAGTAGGTGTAGGTCTGCTGTTTAAAGTTAAACACGCATCATTTTTCATTCTTTATTGACACAAATCATGCTGATTTTGTGTCAAAATAGGGTGCGTATAACAAAAAAAAAGACATTCAATGTAGAAATTTTTGCTCAGCAGCAGCTGTGGACACCCCCATGAAGTCAAAATAGTATAATCTTGATCACATGACACCGAATCAATCCATTTTTCCCATGAGAAATAACTGTTCCAGATAACCAAACACATTAACACAAAACAGGTTTTTTATGGTTTCACATGCTGAGAAACATTCTAAATACATATCGGTGGCGATTGCTCTAAGACTTACAGTTTTATAGTTTTATAGTTTGACATGCGGGTATTCCCTTTTATTTATCTGATAAATGAATATCCCTTTTATTTGTCGTTTCTATGTAGAATTGTAAGCATTCAATACTATAATTGTGAAACTATAAAAACATGTTTTGTTAACATGTTTGACACTAGTGGGGTGACTCTGTTAGTTAGCAAAGAACTACAGAGTGCAACTGCTGATGACATCATAGTCGGGTGATGGAGCTGGCTTCCGGTTCCTGTTTCCATGTTCTAGCATGCTAATGGGCTGCCAACTACATTTTGTGATAAAAATACATTAGGAACACATTTGGACTCAGGCAGTGTATTAATAACACGATCATACATGTACGCAATGTATGCAAACCGCAAATTCTCAACATTAACCAATTTACACGCTAATGGGGACGTACACGTACACTAACCGAGGTGATACAGAGACAGTATTGCAGATACTTAAAATGTTCCAGCTCATTGAATGACTTTACTTGCCTTTCCTTTGTTTATCATGACTAGAATGAGAATAAAACACAAGATGAAGATTTTATAAAAAACAAAAAATACCGTATATATTGTTAGAAGCAAACTTGTGAACATTTTAAGAATACGTGAATCCAATAGCAACAAAATAATACAATTATTATTTTTTACATGCAAATCCTTGATAGCGCAATAGTGCTTTCCTTTCGCATTAGGGGAGTTTCAAGGATCAGTATCAGAAGCTATCAGCAAACAAATCCAACTTTTTCAAAGACAATGAGAGAACTTTCTCAGACCGATTTCACCAAATGTCTTGATTTTATCACCGCGTTCTCTCCCCCCTTTAGGTGTTGCGGCTTCGACCTTGAAATAGAATCAGTATGCATCACAGGCACAGACCCATCAAAATGTAAATGATTACAGGTTGTGGCAGAAAAGTGGGAGTGGGCACATTGTGCGCCCAATGAGCCGTGTGCCTTCAGGGGCCAGGAAAAAAATCTGGTGTGTGAGGGCTGTCCAAAAAAAAAATGTCCAATGATGTCAGCACAATCTCCATTCTCGGCTCGCATGACGAGATGGTCACTCTTT
The DNA here is from genome assembly GCA_024372805.1 of Oostethus manadensis. Taxonomy (NCBI): domain Eukaryota; kingdom Metazoa; phylum Chordata; class Actinopteri; order Syngnathiformes; family Syngnathidae; genus Oostethus; species Oostethus manadensis. Next base: position 376,487 of record QODF01000186.1, read on the forward strand.
AGGTCCCGTCGGCCGGAGACATAAGGGGTGAAAAACTCAGCACTTATCCAATGACTGTCCAGTTTTGCACAGTGAAACAACCCACTCTATGCTTCCCCACCATAGGCGCTCCGGTAGGAACGAGAAGGAAGTGGTGTCCGTTACCTGTGATAAGTACCTGGTTCTGAACAAAAGATGAAGGCATTCAAGCGCATATTTAGTCAATGAAAGGAACACACAGGCGCACATTTTTTCTTCTTGCATTTTTCCTCCATTTGTGAATGTTTTTATTTTGATTCTTCTATTTTTCTATGATATTAAACTCTTACCTAACAGCTGAACAGGAAGTCATCGTGTGCAACTTTTAATGCAGTGGAACTGTTGGCAGCAGTTATGTTGCTGGTTGGTATAGACGGGTGGTTGTCAGGAACAAGTTCCACTGTAATGATGTCAATCTATTCTCATCCTAAGCAGTTTTGTGCTGAGGTGCCAGAACAGATGAATGGAAAACCCTATAACTTCACCATCACCATATTCGTATTAAAAGAAATGGTCCAACTGCCTTATTGCCCATGTGTGATATGCCTCAAGGGTTTCCCACAACTGCAATCAAATTGCCTATTAAAAGCATAACAATAGAATGTCAGTGTCGCTAAAGCACAACAATCAACAAATGCATGTAGACACACAACTCAAACAGCAAGCACGCCGGAGTTTTATTGCTCAGTCTAGACCCAATACAGAGGGAAAGTCACATGAAGGTCATGGTTCTGATTTATTACCTGTAGCTAAGGTGTGATGACACTGTCCAATCAGATCATTATTATTCCTAACGGTTAGTTTCACAACATTTACCTTTCCGACGTCCTCATTTATGTCTGGATTGAGTTGATGAACTGTGTCTTGAGGTGATGAAAGTAAAACGGGTTCACTTGCACAAGGGCACACTCACACTAGGCCGGGGATGTCCGAAGTGGAAGTAAACATGTTGAAATGGCGACCTGAAACACTGTCCCAAAAGCTATGAAACTCAACTCAACTAGCGGGGTTAGCTTAGTTTAGCAGAGCATGCTCGTGGGACTGTGTATGTGTGAGACTCGAGCTGTATGAGTGTGTTTACAGTGTGTTGTGTTTTACAACGCCCGCTGGCGTCGTGCAAGTTATGAGTGAAAAAAGGACAAGAAGCACATTTATTCTTTCTCTCAGCTCATCTCAACCATCACACACACATTTCCTATCCTGTCACTGCAGAGTAATGTAAATTTAATGTAGATTTGCTGCACATGTCATCTGGATGGTCATTGTTCAAGAGGTTCTGTTTTTCCTCGTTGTTCTTCTTTTATGTTTATTATTATTAGAACGTATGTATGTGTATATACATATATATGCACACTGTATGTGTGTGAATGTATGTATGTACTGCATGGATATGTGTATGTGCACAGTATGTGTATGTATGCATGTAAGTATATATATATGTGTGTATGTATATATATTTACAGTATATATACTGTGTATATATACATATATTTTTTTTTTCCTGTATTTTTGTTCATTTTGCTCTGTGACTGTTCTGGTTGTTGCTGCAATCGTGATCATCATGGTTGTTTATAATATGGTTAAAATATGTTTGTGAGGTTCTTCTGCACCCTTTCTTATGTACCCCCACCCCACCCCCCACCCGTCCCTTTTCAGGTCAGGTCCGGCATCGAAATGTGGTTCAACAAAATTCATAATAAACGCAGTCAAATGTCAAGGGAGACTCATTTGGATTATGAAGTTTCCCTTGGCAAAGCAATTTTGCTCAGCACTTAAAGGCAGCTTGACTCCCATTCAGCTGTTATGATGCTGGACAAGACACACAAAAAAGAGATACGAGCAGTCTATTGGTTGATAGTTTGGTTTACTGGCAGGCATAGCCGAGGACAGCTGTTTGGGGGCCTGTGTCAATGTAACTTACATGGCTATGTAACTAGCAGCTATTAACTAGCAACTAGCAACAAAGATGACAAATACTGGCAATTTGCCCACCACTGGTCTAGGCTGTACAATACCATTATTAATAATTCATTAGTAACTAGACCTGTGCAATTTCGGGGGAAATTGCGTGTGAATGCTCGCAACGCTGGGGCTAACTGCAATGCTGATGCATGCTAACACCCAGCATAATAACATGAATGTAGCTGCCCTCTGCTGCATGCACCCTCAACTAC
>QODF01000186.1:379515-436127 GCA_024372805.1 Oostethus manadensis
CATGCTGGCATCTTTTGTCATTAAGCTATCACCTAGCATAATATTAGAAATGTGTCTTCCAATGAAAAGAGCTAAAAAATGCTACTACGCAAATGCTATAGTGGTGTGATTAATTCAAAGTCTGTGTGGAAACCTTGGAAACACTTCCTGAATTACCTCTTCTTCTCTCACACATTGGTTCTAAACAAGCAGTGCTGCCCTCTGCAGCATGCACTCTTAATTACAGTCCACACTATATATGTGTTTTTTGGGAAAATGACTAAAAATGCTATTATGCTAATATTAGCATGCTGGCCATTTGTATCACTTAACTGTCACCTATCATAACTGTATAATTGTGTATTCCAATGAATACAGCTAAAAATGCTGCTATATAAATGCTATAATGGTGTGATTAATTCAAAGTCTGTGTGGAAACCATGTGTCGTTCGTGTCCCAGGGAAACTACAGCCTAGTTCTTCAGTAGGGAGGGGAGCTTCCCTTTGGCTTTATACAAGCTTTTATTTATCCACCTTATTTCTAGCCCCCATTTGCTCTGTGACACACTTGTTGAATGATGGAGGTGTGATGACACTTGAAGATTTCAATATAAAATATAATTGACATGTTAGCAAAAAAAAGTTTTGAAGGAAGACATTATGGAGGAGGCCGCACGGTGGCTGAGTGGTTCGCACATTGGCCACACAGTCAGGAGATCTTGAAAAACCTGGGTTCAAATCTCCGTTGGGCATCTCTGTGTGGAGTTTGCATGTTCTCCCCGTGCGTGAGTGGGTTTTCTGCGGGTGCTCCGGTTTCCTCCCACATTCCAAAAACATGCATGTTAGGTTAATTGGCGACTAAAATTGTCCATAGGTATGAATGTGAGTGTGAATGTTTGTGTGTCTAAATGTGCCCTGCGATTGACTGGCGACCAGTCCAGGGTGTACCCCGCCTCTCGCCCAAAGCCTGCTGGGATAGGCTCCAGCATACCCCCGCAGCCCTAAAGAGAATAAGCGGTACAGAAAATGAATAAATGAATGCTTGTTTTGGGGATGGTTATTATTACTCCATTACGTCTCATTGTTGGAGGGAAAGTACATGTTGAAAATATTTCGGAAAATACTTGAAATAGAAATTGTCAGCCCAAAAATGCTTATAGAAAATCCCAGTAAGTCCGCCTGTGCCAGGTGCTTTGTTGGGAGAAAGATAAGCGATAGCAGCATCCAGTTCTTCAATCACAATTGGACTACCACAGGAGCTTTGGAAATCATTGTTCCTTTTTGGAATATATTCACCTAGAAAATAATTGTTATCATTTGCTAGTATGTTGGAGCTGTATAACTTTTTATAGAAAGTAAAGACTTCTTTGGGTATTTGCTTTTCCTTTGTGACCTCATTGCCGTTTATTATTAAAGTTTTAATGCCATTATTTTCCTGTCTTTGCTTCTCCAGCCTACAACAATATGCTGAGTTTTTTGTCTCCTCCTTCTATCCACTCAGCCCTAGATCTAATAAAGGCTCGGCCTCAGAAATAAAGTGGATAACCGGACAACAAAATAGAGCAGTTGGGTGCAACCATCTTAGCATGGGTTGGCGTCATCTCACCGCTACTCTCTAGTACCCCACCCCTCCACATACGGCTCTCCGGTTCATAGGCAATGCCTATAAAATAAAGTTAGGACTTTTTTTCCCGTAAAGTTACGTTTGTACTCTCTTACTAAGACAATCTTTCCTCATAAATAAACCATTTTATTGTCGTTTCAGAAAGAAGAAGTTTCAGCTAAAATGAATGGAAAGGTGTACTAAACTGTGGTGAGACCAGGGATGTTGTTTGGTTTAGAGACTGTGCCGCTAAGGAAAAGACAGGAGGCAGAGCTGGAGGTAGGAGAGATGAAGATGCTGAGGTTATCTTTGGGTGTGACCAGGATGGACAGGATCAGGAATGAGCACATCAGAGGGACAGCACATGTTAGAGGTTTTGGAGATAAAGTCAGAGAGGCCAGACTGAGATGGTTCGGACATGTCCAGAGGAGAGATAGTGAATATATTGGTAGAAGGATGCTGAGTTTTGAATTGCCAGGCAGGAGGCCTAAAGGAAGACCAAAAAGATGGTTTATGGATGTAGTGAAAGAGGACAAGAAGGTAGTTGACGCAAGAGAAGAAGATACAGAAGACAAAGTTAGATGGAGGCAATTGATTCGCTGTGGCGACCCCTAACGGGATAAGCCGAAAGGAAAAGAAGAAGAAGATTGTCGTCAATTTACGACTTAACTCTTTAAATCTTAATGTTTGTATTAAGTGATGTATTCCAATGTTATTTACATGCATTTTCAAATCAAATTAAACAATTACCATTTCAATGCTTTATTTAACAGGCATTCACCGAGACAGCTATAAAGAGAGGGGACGTGTGTGACCCCTTGACCTGGGTCAAAGGTCAAATTGCGCCTTTTTTTCCTCCAACTGATTTGAAAAGGCTGGACTACTACGTGAGGAGAACAACACAACTGCAGCGGTAACTGAAGCGGAGGAGGATGAAGAAAAACGACTTTTCTGTTGTGTTTGAGTTTGACTTCCGTGTTACCGGCACTGTTTGGAAACGAGGTATATAAACAAACGTTCACCAAATCTTTCTGTGTCTTCTTTTCCGTCCGGCTTATCCTTGTTGTGTTCAGGTGGCGTCAAAGTGAGCGCATGCGTAAAATAAAGCAGCTGAAAGCCGATGTGCTCAAACACAATCATACAGGTGGATTTTGGATATTTGAAAAACACAACAAAGCGTTAAACCAAAACCAAGTCATTTCAAGTCTATTAGTTCCAGTCCGAGTTAAGTCCCAAGTCAAGAACATCAAGTCAAAGTCAAGTGGAGTCTTTTTGGAACATTTGTCAAGCAAGTCACAAGTCCTAAAAATTGCAGTCCAGTCACATGACTTGACTCGAGTCGCCCATCTCTGGTATTTTAGCTCATTTGGCCATTTTTTATGCTTTAAAATGCAAAATGTCTTTTTAGACACCTAATCAAGTGAAGCGGTGATGTTGTGATGGCAATGACTGCCCGTGACTTCAAAACTTCCAGCAATACCTATAAAACACCACTAGGTAGCGCTGAGGTGCCACTCTGCACCTTCCTGCGTTGAAGACGACGTCATAACCAGTTATTTTGCAGAGGTAAACCGAAGAACAGCTCGTCGTATCCAAGCAACAGGTTTGTTGCCAGGTGACAGAGACGGAGGTCCTGAAACCTTGAGAAAGCGTGCAACAATTGAACTTGAACAATCGAACAACTCCTGTAATGCACTCCATTGCTCTGATCCTTCTACTTCTTTCGTCACGGTACATGTTGAACGGCAATTATGTGCCCGCCATCTTCCTTGCTCCTGTTTCCTCACCTGTGCAATATGTGCTGCACATCCTAACCCGCCTGTTCAATTGCTTTACGGCATCACGAGAAGCACCGAGGCGACATACCAAGAAACAATACCCGTCAGCAAATGGGAGCACTAATAAGTGGTGGGGATGTCAGGATGCTGCAGCTTTCATGTGGCAGATACTGTATGTGCAGCGATAATGATCATTTTCCAAGGAGCTCCTGCTGACAAATCCGCCATTAAAGGATTTTGTGTGCAATCCTTGACGTTTGATTTGGATTGTGTTGCTTCAAATGTTTGTTTGCCATGGTCTGTTTAGCTCTTGGTGAAAGGAGGACTTGAAGATATGCAGTAGCTCCACTGCATATTTGCAGATTTCTTTTCTCTGACAGTTCTGACTGTAAATAATCAGTTTTTATTTATTTTTTTGCTGTAACTTAAAATGAAAGTGGTATGATGGCGCGTAGGAAAATGTGTGCTGCCATACTGTACTGTGTAGTTGCCGGTAAACTATATGCAGCTATTTGCGGAATATTTATCTCAAATATTTATCTCATATCCATGTACAACGCATACAGTATTTATGGATTACATTTAACCTTTGAGGTCCAGGGTAGGATTTTGTGCATCTATCATTTATTATGCACAAAATAACAACCTGCTTCTCGATGATATACAATTATTTTTTCCCCAACAAGAAACCTCAGGTAAAACCAAAAATTAAAACATCAGTACGCACGCACTACACAAAAATATTGTAGCATATCAATATTCATTCATTTTCTATACCGCTTATCCTCATTGAGGTCGCGGGTATGCTGGAGCCTATCCCAGCTAACTTTGGCCGGGAGGCGGGGTGCACCCTGGACTGGCCGCCAGTCAATCACAGGGGACTTATAGACAAACAAACATTCACATTCATACCGATGGACAATTTAGTGTTGCCGATTAACCTAACATGCATGTTTTTGGAATGTGGGAGGAAACCGGAGTACCCGGAGAAAACCCACACATGCACGGGGAGAACATGCAAACTCCACACAGAGATCCCCAACGGAGATTCGAACCCAGAACCTCCTGACTGTGAGGCCAACATGCTACCCATTCATCCACCGTGCAACTTATGTATTATTAATGTAAACCACCGTTTTGGGTATAATATATCCTGTTAAGGAAAACCACAGCATATGATATAATTTATCCTGAATTCATTCGTGTATTATTACTTAATGTAAACCACAGTGTTTGGTATAATTTTTCCTGTTTAGGAAAACCACTGTGTGATATCATTTATCCTGAATTAATTTATAATATATGTAATAAAAACAGCATGTGATATCCTGTTGAATTAATTTGAGTATTATTATTGAATGATAACCAGTCTCTGATTATTGTTATTTATCCCGAATAACCACTTCCACGTGGGTTAAGAGGGGAACTTTTTTCCACCCTATCATGTCAGACACGGCATGGCTGACGTAAGCAGCGTTAAGGCAATGTTTCAATGTTTTGTGCCATTATTACCACCCAGCAACCAGAATACGACATATCGCTTTTACGTCATAACGTTTAGACTAATAAGACCATATTCTACCACAATACAGTGCGCAATTATTTCTGAAAAACTGCATTATAGCGAGGGAGTGACAATGAAACCGCGATATTGTGAGGGACTGTCATTTACCCATTTATTTTCTCCTCCACTTTTGTAGCAAATAAGCCAGTTGTAGTCATAAGCGGTGATGATGCCATCTAGTGGTTTGAGATTTTTTGTCAAAAAAAGCTGATTTACTGTCAACAATGTGACCCAACTTTGTTTTATTTATTATATTTCAGACACATATTAACGTGACAGTTAAAACGTGACAAAGATACACATGGAAACTTAATGTCTGTGCGCTAAAAATCAATGCTGGTAATAAACAAAATAATCTTTCTGTTTTTTAAAGACTAATAAAGCAAACGTGCTGTATTTGACAGTGCGCTAAATCAGGGGTGTCCACAGTGCGGCCCGGGGGCCACTTCCAGTTTGCAGCTTGCTTTTAATTGGCCCTCTGCATATTAAGTAATAATAAACTCATTATTAATACCAAGTACTGTATTATCAGATAGACAATTTGCTTCGTCGCCTACAACACAAAGCCAATACGTATGTTATGTTCTGATTTTTTAGCATATATGGTTTTAGCATCTTTAGAAATTAATGTTACGTCATGTTTATTTGCACGCTGCCCTCGATGGAAAAAGTTTGCACACCCCTGCTGTGAAATCCAAACGCAGGCAATTTCTCAAAAGACCTCCAAGTCTGCCGAGTTGTACACAACCGGTGTCTCCTCAGCGCCCACAGGCTGCTCCTCCTGGCGCTCCTCGTCTTCCTCCTTCGAGGCTTCTTCCAGCGCCTCCAAGGCCTCGTTGGTGTCGCTGGCGAATGTCTCCCTGGAGACGTCATCGTACTCCTGCAGGTCCAGCATGCCGATGGCCTGCTTCATCTTCTTGGCCACCAAGTGCCGCCTCCTCTTCTGGGCGGACTTCTTGCTCTTTTGCTCTTTCTGGTTCTCCTCAAAGAAGATCTCTCTGATCTGGGCCCGGGTGATGCTTGGCGTGTTCTTCAATAGGTTGATGTACACGCCGCCGGGCGTGCGTCGCCTGCTGCCGTCCAGGGTGTAGACGCCGCCGCCTTCTTCCAGTGTTGCAGTCTCGCCGAGCAGCTCTATGGCTTTTTTCCTCCCGATGATTCTCACAATGCGTTCTATGAGGTCTTTTTTAGGTTCTTGCAATCTATACACAATCTCGTCCACAATTTTACCTTCTGGGTCGTCTTCAGTGATCTCATATCGGCCTTTCACGTCCATCTCAGCTCTTGGACCCAGTCTCTCTTTCACCGGCCTCTTCCTCTTTGCATCCCGCCCTTGCCCGCTCATGTACTCGTCCAACTGTCCATCCAGCACTTCACATTCATCGTTTTGCTCTTTCTGACGCTCTTTCTCCATGATCTTCTGAGCCAGGACGTAGTTGTAGGTTTCCACGTTCCTGTCGGACATGCTAACTTCACCGTCCATGCCAAAAACGCCCAGTTCTGCAGCGATGGCATCCTGGCACTGCTCCTGCACCACAGAGCCCCAAATATTATTCACCTTCCGGCTCCCCGGTGCGCATGCGCCAGGTATGCGGTTCGGTCCCGGCTGGGCAAGGCGTGTGTTGGACACTTTTTGACGTTTCCCACGCCAACCACCACATTCCTCGTCTGAGGAGTACACATCGCTGTCACTGGACTCCCGACCGGAGTTTCTGTATGCAACTGTGGCCTGCTCAGTAGCAGCTCTGTTCTGGAAGGACTGGCCGCTAAAAGCCGGAGGTGGCAAGGCTCGGGGTGGTGGTGGTGGTGGTGGTACCGTGCTTGTTCTCATCTCAGAATCCGATCCAGAGCCGGAGATCTCTCCATCCTCCAGATCACCGTCCATAACATCCCCACCTTCCGCCATGTTTTATCTGAACGCGACATAAAAGACAATGGCTGTTAATTACAATGAATGCTTCCGTTCCCCGGCAACAGGATTCTATGTCCTGCAGAATCGAAATATTTACCTTAAAATGTTGAATTACAGAAAACTCGGACAGGCTGGAGTTTGAATAAACGACGTTTCTGTCTACCTCGTTTGCTGACCTGACTACAATGTCGGCAAACTTGGCGAAATTGGCGCTATGCTAAAAACACTCACTTCCGCCTACCGGTTTCCTGTCCCGATCCTTTCAAAATAAACGTGACCAACGCCGGCTAGTTCAGTACAACTGCGCTAGTATTTGACATGCCATATTTTTAAGCAAACGTGTTTATTAGACTTTCTTGTGAGTTTGTATTTCATTTTCTACCCAGTTAGCTTCTAATGTATTTTGAACCGTTCCATAGCAAAGCTAGCATTTTGGATTCCATCTTAATTATCGGGGGAAAAAACATTTACTTCCGGTTCAAATGTTAATATGGTGAATAAATGTGAATTAAAAAAATGTTCAAGGAAATTGAATTGTGTGTGCCAACTGACGTGGCTCGTACTGTGCACTGCATCTCTGACAATGTACAGGCGCTAACAAACATGGTTACGTGAACGTTTACAAGCGGATGTGACGTAATATTGTCCTTACGCAACTGCTCTTCCGCGCGGTCTGACCCTCTCTGAATAAACGCCGCTAGTACCTTTTGATTGTATTTTACACATTTTTGTTTTTACCGACGACTGTAGCTAAACGATAACGATAAGTCATGTTTGTTTTTCTTCAATGTTGTCTTTACACCCAATTACCTTATAATGCATTTTTGCTCTCTGAACACCATGGAGAGTACGGACGCTGTAAATAACAAGGTTACGTGAAAGCAGCGTTCTCCCAAGCGGATGTGACGCGTGATGTTGCCATCGAAAACGACTCTGGCTCCGTCTGACAGATGAAAAATGGCGGCCTCCTTACGTCTCTTCACATCTACAGGAATATGTTTGTTACGCAGATCTTTGCTGGAGAAAAATCGTCTGGGCAGAGTAAGAATAATAAGTTACCATCTATTATACTTAAAATATGTTGTATAGTTTTTATTCTATCGTTTTAACGCACTTTGAAGTGTGAAACTTGGCTGGCCAACCTGTCAATAGCTCAGTCGCGTTTCCCGGCTAGGGACTAAATAAGCTTAACGTCAGTGTGTTAATGTTTTAGAAGAAAGGCTACTTTGTTGTCGTTCACAAAAGGGGAGACGTGGAGCCAAACAAGTCCTGTGTTTTAATTCGGACACTTACACGTAGCATTTTGACGTTACAATTGGCGTTTACGCTGAGCTGCATAGTAGAGCAAAATGTTGTACACCGTTAATACCCGGATGCTAAACTTAACACCCTCAAATTGGACTCTACAGATGTGCGAGTAATGAACGAGTCGTTCAAAGTCTTTTACTAATCGGGACTCGTGTGTAATTGTCTTCATAAACTCGTTCACTTATTCCCCCCAGTTTAGTGGTTCTCAGGCAGTGGCAGCTGCTGGTCATTCAAAGAGGGGAAGCTTATCTTTTTCCAGCCCTGATCATTCCATTCCATTTTCTTCCGCTTATTGGGGTCTCAGTAGGACTTCCCGGTCTCCAGGCCACGTGTTCCAGTTTCACTGGGATTACACCAAAGCGTTCCCAGCCCAGCTGTGACCGGGGCTTCTCAGCTGGGCATCGCTGGAACACCTCACCACGGTGTAGACTAGATCCCCAGGCCACCTCAACAGGCTCCTCTCGATGTGAAGGAGCAGCGGCTCCACTCTGAGCTCCTCGCAGATGACCGTGTAGCGGCCCCTTGGATTAACTTAGTCAGGCGTGGAGTTTCAAACAGGTGCCTTTATTCTTCTGGCTTAGATTTTGCACCGTGAGCACCGTGAAAACTACAGAATAAACAAACAAATTATGACATTGTGCTGTAGTTTCACAACCAATTCACATGAAATCAAATACAATATATTGTCATTCTGCAATATGTAGCTTCACATGCAACATTCAAACAACTTCACTTATATTACTGACACACACACATACATACACACACATATACAATATACATATAGGACTAGCATTTTCATACCTCATTCCGCCTTCCAAGGGCGCTAGCTTAAACACAAGGTAGTCTTCCACGTTAGCCTACCATCCAGGTGGACTTTTCACCGCCGGAAACTTTGTAACAACTGAGAAAATACAAGAGCACATTGTCGTATGGGGATGCAAGCAAGGTTTCACTTTTCACACAGAGGAAAAAAAACTGTCCCACCAAAATAAAAGCGTACCAACATTTGGTGCCAGAATTACATGTTCTTCAAAATAAATGAAAGAATAACGGAGCATTAAAGAACATAAACTTGCCATTTACAGACCGAGCTCCTCAGCTTATCTCTTAGGGTGAGTCCATCCACCCGACAGAGGAAACTCATTTCCACCACTTATATCCGCGACCTCGTTCTTTCAAAACTCATGACCATCGGTGAGAGTGGGAACATAGATCGACTGGTTAATTAGCTCTAAAGTAGCTCTCTCTTCACCACAACGGTCCGGGGAAGCGACCGCATTACTGCAGATTCTGCGCCAATCCATCTGTTGACCTCGCTATCCAACCTTCCCTCACTTGAGAACAAGACCCTGAGATACTTGATCTCCTATACCTTGGGCAAGACTCACTCCAATCATCTTCCAGAAGCTGAGCGTCCGGGCCAGCCCACTGCCCCATAGATAGAACCCCAGCGATGCTGAGCTTCTGATGGGCAGGACAAAGCTTTGACTCTGCAGTTTTGTGCAGTGGAACAACCCACTCTATGCTTCCCCATCAAAGTTAGTAGACTCGTCCAACCGTGTAAAAAAAACTGTGGGGATGATGGCAGATATTTAATCAACAATATGATATTATACTCGTCTGCTGTGATTATTTTGTCGTATGACTTGACTACAGTAAGAGTAAATATTTTGTACATGTGAAAACCTTTTCTCCAGTGGCTAGCAATCTAAAAAAAATGACATGGGTGCCTTTTGTTAGCTGCCATCATAAAGACCTCGAGGATTATTTTGCACTGAACAGGAAGTCATCGTGTGCACCTTTTAATGCGGTGGAGCTAGGCAGTGGTTATGTTGCTGGTTGATATGGACCGGTTGTTGTCAGAAACTGGTTTCACTGTAATGATGTCGATTAATAGTCACCTAAGCCGTGTTGTGCTGAGGAGCCAAGTATCTCAATGTATTATTTTTAACAGTCATACTAAAATGAACCAATAAAAATATGATATTTTTTACCATGAATGCTACATGGTGCTACATGCTTTTGCACTATACTCCTCATCTTTTTCTTTTCTTTTTAAGTCAGTTATCTGAGCTTTTTCTAATGTTATGATGTCACAATTCCTCATTTTTATTGGCCCAATATTTACTGTGCAACCCTAATAAAGACTAAATCTAAAACATAATAGGCAGATGTAAATACAAACATAAAAGTCATAACAAATGAATAATAACATGAACCATAGAAATTAGTATCATTCCCGTTTTCATGTTTTGCAGCTCACTGCTGGACCACACAGACTCTTGGCGACACAGGCTGCTCACCAAGTGGCTTTGAATGTCCCTGAAACCAAAGTAACCACTTTAGAAAATGGGCTCCGTGTGGCTTCTGAGGACTCTGGGCTTTCAACGTGTACAGTATGTCACACAAAAATCTCCATCCATTGCTGGGTCACATTGTCAGGATTGCAGCGATCGCGCTCCATAAACAAGTGACTTCTTTCAGGTGGGGCTCTGGATCGATGCCGGCAGTCGTTATGAGAATGAAAGAAATAATGGCACAGCGCATTTCCTAGAGCACATGGCTTTTAAGGTGAGGTGGTTGTCATGGGTTGTCGACATAAGCGGCACCGACTTCAACAAGAGACAATCTACTGTTATCCTTTGTCTTTTGTGCCAGGGCACCAGGAAACGGTCCCAGTTGGACCTGGAGTTAGAAATTGAGAACATGGGGGCACATCTGAATGCGTATACATCGCGGGAGCAGACCGTCTACTATGCCAAGGCCTTCTCCAAGGACCTTCCAAGAGGTAGTATAATGTTGGGGTGGGTGATACTGCAAATTTTGGTATTGATCCGATACCAAGTATTTTTTGCCTTTTTAATTTGAAATGTTTCATGATCATTGATTTTGACCTTAATCATGATTGTAAGTGGAATTAAAATAAACAATGTCATCAAAACTCAAGTTACTTGTGCGTTTATATTTTTCAAAGCTGTGGAGATTTTAGCTGACATCATCCAGAACAGCACGTTAGGTGAAGCCGAGATCGAGAGGGAACGGGGTGTGATCCTCCGAGAGATGCAGGAAGTGGAGACTAATCTGCAGGAAGTGGTTTTCGATTACCTGCATGCCACTGCATACCAGTCCACGGCGCTGGGCAGGACCATTCTGGGTCCAACCGAGAATATCAAGTAAGACCTTGTTTGTTAAAAAAAAAACCCAAACACATTCTCTTAAGTATGTGTCATGCACCATGATATGGACACCCAGTTGTTCAATTGCAGGACAATTAATAGAGGAGATCTGGTTGAGTACATCACAGCGCATTACAAAGGTCCCAGAATAGTACTGGCTGCGGCTGGAGGTGAGGACTGTTTGGATCATTCTTTGGCATTTATTAGTGGTGAGCGATCCTGCCAAGTTCTGGTATGGATCCAATCTCAAGTAAATACAGTGCTGGCTGGTATCGCTGGTATCATTGCTTTTTACTAAAAATGTTCAAGATCTTTGAATCATGATTACAGTCAGAATAAAATTCAGGACAAAGATTTTAGGCAAGCACAGGGACTTAGTTTCTGAGTTTGTAATACAGCATTCCCTCGTTTATTGCAATTAATTGGGTCCAGACTCTACAGTGATACAGTTAAGTGAATTTCTGCAAACTAGGATTCCTTATTTATCAGTTGAATATTTTCATAAGTAGAGCACATAAACCTTTTTTACAACCTTCTATGTGTGGTTTTGAGCACTCTAGACATGAAATAACACCCTTATAGTCACCTTTACACTCATATTACCCAGTATAGTAGATATAATTAGAGAAAATAAGCAATTTAAGATATAAATCATGCTTTTGTTTGTTGATAAATGTCTTCTGGGCATGTGCACAGAATGTGAGTGGGGGATTCAGTGTTGAGTTTGATGATAATTATTACTGTTTTTATGTAATTGTCTACGATTGACTGGCGACCAGTCCAGGGTGTACCCCGCCTCCCGCCCAAAGCCAGCAGGGATAGGCTCCAGCATACCCGCGACCCTAATGAGGATAAGCGGCATAGAAAATGAATGAACGAATGGATGTCATTATTGTGCCTGTTTCGAGTCAATAAAACCCTGTCCTTGGTGATCAAGTCTGGTGCGTGTCACTACTGACACCTGGTGGCATTTCATCATCACCGTAAACTCTAAATGGTCACTTTTCCACCTTTAAGGCACTCAAAGCGTTTTGACGCTGTTTTTACCAAATGATGACGCAGCATCAGGAGCAACTAGGGCAGGGGTCGGGAACGTTTTGGGCTAAGAAAGCCATGAAGGACACATATTTTCAAATGTGTTTTCCTGGGAACCATATCTTGTTTTTTAAAAAGTGAATACAACTAAAAGTGTCCCAACAATTTTAGAAGTTAGTGAATTCTGAATTGAATGGATTAAAGTGCTGAGAAGGTTTTATATTTTGAATGTTATTTTTTAACACTGTCATGTGTTACTTTAATGTCAGTACAAAAAAATACACAAATATACATTATAAAACAATATTATATTTTCAATTGTAATATTATGACTTTATTCCCAGAGTAATTTCCCCCCAACCTAATATTCCAAAAATTACAACTTTGTTTCTTAATATTGCAACATTTTAAAAATAAAATAGAACTCTGTTACTAAAAATGACATTGTTTTAAATGTATTTGTATTTTAGTTAATTTGGAACATTTATACGCTTGAAAATGCTCATTTTAGGCCAGTGGTTCTCAGTTATTTTCTGTCATGCCGCCTCTAGGGGACAGAAATGGTCCACCCCACTATTTGAGAAGCACTGATTTAGGCCAATAATAGGCACCGTTTGCTTAAATATGGACCAATAATACACCATAGTCAACCCTGAAACAGCAAAGACTTATTAATTCATGTTTTAATAAGTGCAACAGAGTGAAGTGTATACAGAGTGTGTATGAATATAACAACATTTACAATGTAACAATATGAACAACACAACAACAACAGGGATTTGTGAAAATAAACATAAGAGTCTTCATCCATTCGATAGTGATTTTATGCCGATACTATAGATACTTGGATCAATCCACCTACTCCTGGTATTCATTTCAAATCAAACATTTTTCTTAGTCAGTTCAAGCTTTGGCAGTCACTGCATTATGCGTGGGACAGTTTCCTGAACTCCTCAAAGTGTGCTCTTATGTGCATTCCAACAGGCGTTTCTCACAGTGAGCTCATCGATCTGGCCAAGTATCACTTTGGAAAGCTTCTTGGCAGCTATGAAAGCGATGCCCCCACACTGCCGCCGTGTTCCTTCACAGGAAGTGAGGTAACTAAATACAATATACAGTGGAACCCGCTTATGTTGATGTCGACAAACGTGGGCCGACGTAACATTTGAGAACCAAAGGGGTCATTTCTATGACAAATGGGTCCGTTTATATTGACATGAATTGTAGCGTTGTTAATGCCCACGTTATTGCTCTCCTTTATCACCCCTTCTAAATATCGCTCTGGCCAAAGTCACAAATAAATGTGCAAGCAATGCCTAGTTTTGGTTTTGTTTATGTTGACAACCGCTTATGTCACCGTCAGTCAACTAGTCCGTGGGGTGTCAACGTAAATGGGTTTCACGGTGTAGATAATGAGTAAGTAGATTATCGTAACAACTCTTATGCCTTTCCAGATTCGTGTCCGAGACGACAAGATGCCGTTAGCTCATATCGCTATTGCTGTGGAGGCCGTTGGATGGTCACACCCTGACACCATCCCTCTCATGGTGGCAAACACACTTATTGGAAACTGGGACCGCTCATTTGGCGGAGGAGTTGTGAGTGTTTTTTGTTTTTTTTAACTTATACACTTATACAGAATGACGGGATTTTAAGTAGAGCATCAAAATGCAAAAACAAGAAACTGGAGCAAGAGACTTTGAAAACTGCATTTCCATTGCATTCCATTCCATTTTCCTCCGCTTATCCGGGTCCGGGTCGCGGGGGCAGCAGTTTCAGTAGGGAAGTCCAGACTTCCCGGTCCCCGGCGACCTCTTCCAACTCCACCAGGAGGACACCAAGGCGTTCCCAGGCCAGCTGTGAGACATAGTCCCTCCAGCGTGTCCTAGGTCTTCCCCGGGGCCTTCTCCCGACTGGGCATGCCCGAAACACCTCACCAGGGAGGCGCCCGGGAGGCATCTGGACTAGATGCCCGAGCCACCTCAACTGGCTCCTCTCGATGTGAAGGAGCAGCAGCAGCTCTACTCTGAGCTCCTCCCGGATGGCCGAGCTCCTCACCCTATCTCTTAGGGTGAGTCCAGCCACCCTACGAACGAAACTCATTTCCACCACTTGTATCCGCAATCTCGTTCTTTCGGTCATGACCCATAACTCATGACCATAGGTGAGGGTGGGAACGTAGATCGATGAGTAAACAGAGAGCTTTGCTTTCCGGCTCAGCTCTCTCTTCACCACGACGGTCCGGTACAGCGACCGCATTACTGCAGATGCTGCATCGATCCGTCTGTTGATCTCACGCTCCAACTTTCCCTCACTTGTGAACAAGACCCCGAGATAGTTGAACTCCTCCATCTGAACCAAGACCTCACTCCCAACCCGGAGGGTACAGTCCACCCGTTTCAGACTGAGAACCATGGCCTCGGATTTGGAGGTGCTGAGTCTCATCCCAGAAGCTTCACACCCAGCTGCAAACCGCTCCAGTAAACGCTGAAGGTCGCAGCCTGATGAGGCCATAAGGACCACATCGTCTGCAAATAGCAGAGACGAGATCCTAAGGTCACCAAGCTGGACTCCCTCAACACCTTGACTGCGCCTAGAAATTCTGTCCATGAAGATTATGAACAGAATCGGTGACAAAGGGCAGCCTTGGCGGAGGCCAACGTTCACCGGAAACAAGCTCGACTTACTGCTGGCAATGCGAACCAGGCTCCTGCTTCGATTGTACAAGGACCGAATGGCACGTAGAAGCGGACCATCAATCCCGTACTCCCGGAGCACCCCCCACAGGACACCACGAGGGACACGGTCGAATGCCTTTTCCAGGTCTACAAAGCACATGTAGACTGGTTGGGCAAACTCCCACATACCCTCGAGTACCCTTGCAAGGGTGTAGAGCTGGTCCAGTGTTCCGCGACCGGGACGAAAACCACATTGCAGCTCCTCTAACCGAGGTTCGACTAACGGTCGTACCCTTCTCTCCAGCACCCTGGAGTAGACTTTCCCAGGAAGGCTGAGGAGTGTGATCCCCCTATAGTTGGAACACACCCTCCGGTCACCCTTTTTAAAAATGGGGACCACCACCCCGGTCTGCCAGTCCAGAGGTACTGTTCCTGACTTCCATGCAATGTTGTAGAGGCGTGTCAACCAACACAGTCCTCCAACATCCAGAGCCTTGAGAAATTCTGAGCGGAACTCGTCTACCCCCGGAGCCTTGCCACTGGGGAGTGATTTGACTACCCCAATTACCTCAGCCACGGTGATAGAACTGTCCACGTACGTATCCTCAGACTCTGCTTCCTCTATGGAAGGCATGTCAGTGGGATTGAGAAGGGCCTCGAAGTATTCCTTCCACCGACCAACTATATCCACAGTCGTGGTCAGCAAGCCCCCGTCCGCACTGTAAACAGTGTGAACTGGGGGCTGCTTCCCCTTTCTGAGGTGTCGGACGGTTTGCCAGAACCTCTTCGAGGCCGACCGAAAGTCGTGCTCCATAGCCTCACCGAACTCCTCCCACACCCGAGTTTTTGCCTCGACCACCGCCGAAGCCGCGTGCCGCTTGGCCTGCCGGTACCTGTCAGCTGCTTCGGGAGTCCCGCAAGCCATCCATGCTCGATAGGACTCCTTTTTCAGCTTGACGGCAGCCCTAACCCCCGGTGTCCACCATCGGGTTCGGGGCTTGCCACCACGACTGGCACCGACCACCTTGCGGCCGCAACTACAACTGGCTGCCTCAGCAATAGAGGCACGGAATACGGCCCATTCGGACTCAATATCCCGGTCCTCCCTCGAAATGCAGGCGAAGCTCTGCCGGAGATGAGAGTTGAAGACTCGACGAACGGGAGATTCTGCCAGACGTTCCCAGCACACCCTCACTACGCGTTTGGGTCTGCCAGGTCTGTCCGGCATCCTTCCCCGCCATCTAATCCAACTCATCACCAGGTGGTGGTCAGTTGACAGCTCAGCCCCTCTCTTCACCCGCGTGTCCAGAACATACGGACGCAGGTCTGATGATACGACCACAAAGTCGATCATAGACCTGCGACCTAGGGTGTCCTGGTGCCAAGTGCACTTATGGGCATCCTTATGTTCGAACATGGTGTTCGTTATGGACAAACTGTAGTTCGCACAGAAGTCCAGCAACAACACACCGCACGGGTTCAGGTCAGGGAGGCCGTTCCTCCCAACCACGCCCCTCCAAGTCACACTGTCATTGCCCACATGGGCGTTGAAGTCTCCCAGTAGAACTATGGAGTCACCAGCTGGGGTGCTCTCCAGCACCCCTCTGATAGACTCCAAGAAGGCTGGGTACTCTGAACTGCCGTTCGGCGCATAGGCACAAACCACAGTCAGGACCCTTTCCCCAGCCCTAAGGCGTAGGGAAGTAACCCTCTCGTTTACTGGGGATGACTCCAACACAGAGGCACCAAGCCGGGGGGCTAACAATAAGCCCACACCAGCTCGCCGCCTCTCCCCAGCGGCAACTCCAGAGAAGAACAAGGTCCAGCCCCTCTCAAGGAGTTTGGTTCCAGAGCCTAAACTGTGGGTTGAGGTGAGTCCGACTATATCTAGTCGGAATCTCTCCGCCTCTTCCACAAGCTCGGGCTCCTTCCCCACCAGAGAAGTGACATTCCATGTCCCAAGAACCAGATTTGGTCGCCGAAGCCCAGGTCGCCCGGACACCCGCCCTCGACCACTGCCCAAATCACACAGCACCGGACCCTTATGCTTGCCCCTGCAGGTGGTGGGTCTGCGGGAGGGAGTTCCTGTGTGGCTTCTTCGGGCTAGGCCCACGGGTGAGGGCCTGGCCACCAGGCGCTCGCATGCGAGCCCCTCCCCCAGGCCTGGCTCTGGGGTGAGGCACCGGTATCCCACGTCTGGGCGAGGTGCGGTCACTCCTCTTGTTTTTCTTCATAGGAGTCTTCTGAATCACTCTTAGTCTGGCTCGTCACCTAGAACCTGTTTGCCTCGGGAGACCCTACCAGGGGCATAAAGACCCCGACAACATAGCTCCTAAATGCAGAAAACTGCATTTAAGATCTTTAAAGTTGAAAACCATAGCCCGAATCTATTAGTTTATTCAAAATAATATCGAATTAGAAGTCCCCCAGGTTTTTGACTGTTTAATGCGTTGGGCGATTTGTCTCATTGTTTGATGGTCTTTAACCGCACCTTCTACGTTCTCACTCGTGGCAATCAAAACAATACCTGCAGTGCGCCAGTAACCTCCCTCTACTCCCAGAGGCGACGTACTTCATGAAACTCAAGTCACAGCAAGACAAATAACTTTGGTTTTGTTGAGTCATCTGCCAGGGCTTTGAAGCTAAAATTACCATTTAAAGTTTCTTTGCCCATTCCAGCTCAATATTTAGTTCGGCTTCTAGCGACACATAAAATTGCCCCCGCTGCGGTTCCTTAAATGGTGTGGGACGAGGGTCAAACATTTTATGAATAAAGTGACTACTTCATTTTTGTAATTCTTGTCATTTTTTTTCTCCCTGTCTTCAGGAAGTAAAGAATCTTTCCTCTTGCTTCATGCAAGCTTTTATTTAAACCGAGACAGCAAAAGACATTAGCATATGTTAGCGTCATCTCGCTTCCACCTTCCGTACCTGGCCGCCTCCACATTAGCTCCCCCTTTTCGTAGCTATCTCAGGCTGTAATTTCGGCGCGAGGTCACGTGGTTGAAATCCAGCCATGGCAAAAATGCGGAAATGCCAACAGTTTAGAGGTGGCAGCTTGCAAAAAAGTGTAAAGAAATAAATATGTTTTCTAACGTGTACTTTACCTTGAAGAGCAGACGGAGATGTTGGCGGGGGTGTAGGAGAGCGGTGGAGGAGGTCGGAGTGAGATTGGTATTCGTACTAATGTACGGTACACTACATAATTTATCCTCATTAGGGTCGTAAACGAAAACAGCGCTGTAGGGCGCCATTGTTGTTTCCGTGTTTGCAGCTTTAGCGCATGCACGTCTGTAAAGGGCTGGAGCTATGACGCAAGCGCCTTCATAGAAGCTGGGGGGAGGCCGTAACTATGCAGCTATGCACTCTGGGACCCGGTTTCAAAAGTGTTCGTTTACAGATACTGAAAATGCCGGCTTCGTCTGGATGAAGCGCGGGTTTGATCAAGTAATTGTGCATTTGAGCCTCGGATTGTCTTTGTCTGGATGGGGTTTTAATTAATGTTTGTACGCTCGTAAGTCACATCAAAGCTCATATTCCAAAGCGTACTGGCACTGTAGACTGTACCAGTTAGATGGTGACTTTTCATGTTGCCATTGCAGCTGAATACTATTTGGAATGAAATGAGAAATGCTAACAGTTTCAGTATCATGGTATGTTGGTTTACACTTTGTGTTTTTATCATTCATTTTAATGATGATGTATTGTGTGCTTGCCAGAACCTGTCCAGTAAACTGGCTCAGATGGCGTGTCAGGGAAACCTGTGCCACAGCTTCCAGTCCTTCAACACCTGCTACACCGACACAGGCCTGTGGGGGCTCTACATGGTGTGTGAGCCCGGCACCATCAAGGACATGATGCACTTCACCCAGAAACAATGGTGAGCTCCATCAAACACACACTCGGCATCGTCATGACTGGGATTCCCAGCATGTTACCTTTGTTTTAATGTGATGTCAGGATGTCGCTGTGCACCAGTGTAAGCGAGAGCGAGGTGGCTCGGGCTAAAAATCTCCTCAAGACAAACATGTTACTGCACTTGGATGGTAAGATGGTCAACCGACACTGACAATCGGAGACATTCGCATTCAAGTTTGTTCTTCCTAGGGTCCACCCCCATATGCGAGGACATTGGCAGACAGATGTTGTGTTACAGTCGAAGGATACCTTTGCATGAGCTTGAAGCCCGAATTGATGTGAGTAGACGTCTAATAATGTTTCTTGTTTATATCTACAAAGGGCAATAGCATTTTCCAACAAGCTAATGTCACTTTTAAAAAAAAAAAAGAAAAAAGTTTTTCATCAGCAGTATTCTCTATTAAAATTTCATATACTATTTCTACAATTTAAATAGTACATTGAAAAAGAATATTAATTACTGAGCAATTATAACAAATCTTAAAAACGATCATGTGTTTTGTGTGATTAATCATTACCACACATTAGCATATTTTAATCACCACTGATTTATTGTGATTAATCAAATTTTTATGCTACCTGAGAATTAGCCATTGTCCTCACGTTATACAGTATTAATTTCCACACATGGTATGATGTGAAATCCTAGGAAACTGCCTTAGCAGTGCTATCTCATGTTAGCACTTTAGCTTTTCTAATGTCAGTTTTTACCTACATGGGAAAGTAAAGTAACAACAAAAAAACTGCCAGAGCTCTTTTGCTATCTAGTGCCATCATTTGGATATTAAACATTACTGATTAGAAATGGTTGTGGTGTTGTGATTTTTCTTTTTTACGTTGGTAAATTTGTCTTTCAAAAGGCCGTTGATACTTCCACCATCAAGGACGTGTGCACCAAACATATCTACAACAAAGCTCCTGCCATTGCAGCCGTTGGTACGTTGCTGTTGATTCACTGTTCAATCATTTTTTAGTAACCTACTCAAGTACACCACTAGCTGGGACAGAGAGGAGGTGTAAAACTTTTTTAAATCCTATTTACCCTCTTTCAGGTCCAATTGAACAGCTTCCTGACTACAATCAGATTAGCAACGGGATGTTCTGGATGAGGACCTGAGCAGATTTGCTTTCGAATGTATAAAAGAAAACAGCATTCAAGGCAGCAGTATTTTTTGTTGTTCTTTTAATGTTTTTATTATAAAATAAAGACAAACACAATACTGTTATAATAATGACGATAAACATGTTGTCTTAGGGGCTGCACGGTGGATGAATGGGTAGCATGTTGGCCTCACAGTCATGAGGTTCAGGGTTCGAATCCCTGTTGGGAATCTCTGTGTCAAGTTTGCATGTTCTCCCCGTGCGTGCGTGGGTTTTCTCCGGGCACTTGGGTTTCCTCCCACATTCCAAACACATGCATGTTAGATTAACTGGCAACTCTAAATTGCCCATTAGGTATGAGTGTGAATGGTTGTATGTCTTTGTTTGTCTGTATGTGCCTTGCGATTGACTGGCGACCAGTCCAGGGTGTATCCCGCCTCCCGCTCAAAGCCAGCTGGGATAGGCTCCAGCATACCCGCGACCCTAATGAGGATAAGCGGTATAGAAAATGAATAAATGAACATGTCGTCTTTGCGTTGTCATTTTTTACTTTTGCTTGCCACTTGCTCTTGTGCAGCCTTCTTGGCTTTAACCATCTCCACCAGTTCCTGTCAGAGAAATGTGAAATTGCATGAGTTATTCAGGACGTGCTACTACACTGTTGTACGTGTAGTGATAATCACATTTTCCTTACAGAGATGTGCTGATTTCCTACTTGGTACACATCATAAGTAAGGGACAGGAAGTGTTTGTGTCACATCAACTCTGTAAATAAATATAGTGCACTATTTGGTGTTTGGCTTGTGGGCGTCACGGGTAGCAATAGTGCCAAGGAAAAGCCAGAGCTTAGAGTCTCCTGTTTGAGAACACTTGGCCTTCCTGGTAGAATACATAAATAGATAAAGACGTGGAAAAGACAAAAGCACTGTGCCAGCCACAGTCGTGACAGTCAGGTTAGCTAAGAAGAAGTGGGACACAGAGAGGAATGAAGAGAGTAGACAGGAGTACAGAGAGATGCAGCGTAAGGTGAAAGTAAAGGTGGCAAAGGCCAAACAAGGGGCTTATGATGACTTGTATGCTAGGTTGGACAGCAAGGAGGGAGAGAAAGATCTATACAGGTTGGCAAGGCAGAGGGACAGAGATGGGAAGGACGTGCAGCAGGTTAGGGTGATGAAGGATAGGGATGGAAGGGTATTGACAGGTGCCAGTAGTGTCATGGGAAGATGGAAAGAGTACTTTGAAGAGTTGATGAATGAGGAAAATGAGAGAGAACAAAGAGTAGAAGAGGTGACTGTTGTGGACCAGGAAGTAGCAAAGATTAGTAAGGAAGAAGTGAGGAGGGCATTGAAGAGGATGAAGAATGGAAAGGCACTCGGTCCTGATGATATACCTGTGGAGGTATGGAAGTGTCTAGGAGAGGTGGCAATAGAGTTCCTGACCGGGTTGTTTAACAAGATCTTAGATAATGAGAAGATGCCTAAGGAATGGAGGAGAAGTGTGCTGGTGCCCATTTTTAAGAACAAGGGAGATGTGCAGAGTTGTGGCAACTACAGAGGAATAAAGCTGATGAGCCATACAATGAAGTTATGGGAAAGAGTAGTTGAAGCTAGACTAAGGGCAAACGTGAGCATTTGTGAGCAGCAGTACGGTTTTATGCCAAAAAAGAGTACAACAGATGCAGTATTTGCTTTGAGGATGTTGATGGAGAAGTACAGGGAAGGTCAGAGGGAGCTGCATTGTGTTTTTGTAGATCTGGAGAAGGCTTATGACAGGGTGCCCAGACAGGAACTGTGGTATTGTATGAGGAAGTCTGGAGTGGCAGAGAAGTATGTTAGAGCGGTGCAGGACATGTACGAGGACTGTAAGACAGTAGTGAGGTGTGCTGCAGGTGTGACAGAGGAGTTCCGAGTGAAGGTGGGACTCCATCAGGGATCAGCTCTGAGCCCCTTCTTGTTTGCTATGGTGATGGACAGGCTGACGGACGAGGTTAGACAGGAATCTCCATGGACTATGATGTTTGCAGATGACATTGTGATATGTAGTGAGAGCAGGGAACAGGTGGAGGAGAAGCTTGAGGGGTGGAGGTTTGCCCTGGAAAGGAGAGGAATGAAGGTCAGCCGCAGCAAGACGGAGTACATGTGTGTAAATGAGAGGGACCCAAGTGGAAGAGTGAGGTTACAGGGAGAAGAGATAAAGAAGGTGGAGGATTTTAAGTACTTAGGGTCAACAGTCCAGAGCAATGGAGAGTGTGGAAAAGAGGTGAAGAAGCGTGTGCAGGCAGGCTGGAATGGGTGGAGAAAAGTGTCGGGTGTGATGTGTGATAGAAGAGTTTCAGCTAAAATGAAAGGAAAGGTGTACAAAACTGTGGTGAGACCAGCGATGTTGTTTGGTTTAGAGACAGTGCCGCTGAGGAAAAGACAGGAGGCAGAGCTGGAGGTAGCAGAGATGAAGATGCTGAGGTTCTCTTTGGGTGTGACCAGGATGGACAGGATCGGGAATGAGCACATCATAGGGACAGCATACGTTAGTTGTTTTGGAGATAAAGTCAGAGGCCAGACTGAGATGGTTCGGACATGTCCAGAGGAGAGATAGTGAATATATAGTTTTGAATTGCCAGACAGGAGGCCTAGAAGAAGACCAAAGAGGAGGTTTATGGATGTAGTGAAGGAGGACATGAAGGTAGTTGGTGCAAGAGAAGAGGATACAGAAGAC
The DNA here is from genome assembly GCA_024372805.1 of Oostethus manadensis. Classification (NCBI taxonomy): domain Eukaryota; kingdom Metazoa; phylum Chordata; class Actinopteri; order Syngnathiformes; family Syngnathidae; genus Oostethus; species Oostethus manadensis. The sequence continues at coordinate 402,282 of QODF01000186.1, forward strand.
AGAGTTAGATGGAGGCAATTGATTTGCTGTGGCGACTCCTGAAGGGATAAGCCGAAAAGAAAAGAAGACCATACAGACTGAACTCAAAAGTGAAAACAACAAAAATGGAGCGCTATAAAGCATAAAAGCGTATTTAAGCATCAAATTGCATGTTGAGGACAATAAATGTGTACACGTTGGCAGGTTTGCAGTAACATTAAAAGTACTGCCTGCCACTCGCGCTCCCCTGACAGTTCACCGCCGCTTAGTACTAAATGTGCCAAAAACTAAGTACTACTTTAACGTTATCTTGCTAGTATGCTAAGTGTTAGCAAATTAAACTGTATATTCGAGTTATAAATGTACATGACATGCAGTGAAACCACAATAGTATTTTCAATACTTAGCACTGGCTCACTGTATTATATTTTGAGAATCATATGAGTTTTCATTTTTATTTTGTATTGATTAGAGCGGTTTGGTTTCATTTTAAAAATAATTCAAGTTAAGCAGTTAGTCCTTTACTGTACCAAAAATGAACCTTAGCATGACACTTAAACACACCATGATTACGGCACACCTCATGCCATTTTTGTTGGTTCTAAGAGGAGACCACCACTTTACCTTATATCTCTTCATACAGTCTTTCTTGTTTCGTCCAGGGACGCAGGCAGCTATCTTCTCCCAGCGTTCGGGTGTGCTGACAGGGTAGGTTTTTAGGGCCTGCTCGAGAAGCTTCTGTTCCTCTGTGGTCCAGGGGGCCGCATTTCCATCACCGCCAGGGCCTTAAAGTCAAGGACAGAACGCTTTTAGTTCACACACTTTGACACGCGGACCTTCCATTTGCTGACGGTAAATACGCTGTAGAGCAAATTGATCGACAGCAACAAGACAGCACCAACCTTCAAACCTCTCTGAGGGCGCAGCGTTGTCTACGGTTGTTGGCACACTAGTATGCTCCTTCTTGAACTTCTCAAAGGCTTTTCTGTTAATGTCATCTTTCTGGAGTGGATCTGCGGAGACACACGTCTCTGGGCTAATTTCCTGATCCTTCCCAACATTTACACATGATTGAGGCTTGAGCCCTAAGATTACTAATACTAGTACTGCAAGTAAATGCAATCTTTACCAAGCCGCTGTAAACTCTTAGCTTTGTTGATGACATCTTTGGCGGTCCTCTTCATGCCGCTGGTGGAGTGCAAATTCATGTAGTTGGCAATAACCTCCCATCTGGTTAAAAAAAACAAACTATTCAGCAATATGAAATAACTGAAATGCAAAACAGGGCGGCACACGTTTTTTTTCCCCATATAGTGGGGACATTTATTTACTCAACTGCAGTAAGTACTAGGCATGTGCTGGAGGCTATTACGAATAGGGGGTGGGAAGAAGACAAGCTTTGTGTCATTTGATGTTCTGTGTATCTGCCCTTTATGTATTTCTATATGTAGTGTGTACCGCATTGTACAATGTGTGGCTCAAAATTACAAATAAGAGAGCCGGTGTCTTACTTGGACAAATCCTTTTTGCCAATACATTTGTCACACAACATTCAAATATTCTATCAAGTGCATTGTTGAAAGAAAAACGTGCAATTACAATACTATTACTACTAGCAATTGCCACTGGTACAGATATGTCACTACTGTATGTGGAAATGTGGTATTCATGATAATCTATGTGGTGTTTCTCAAACATGCTACAACCAACCACAATGTGAACAAATAGGATTATGGTTAAATGCCACCCGGACACAATACCTGGCGTTGGTTCCGGCAGGAAACAGATTGACCGCCTTGATGAGCAGCTGGAGGTCTTCCTCATTCCAGCCTTTCCCGCCGCCTCCAGCCCCTCCTCCGCTGGCCTGCTCGGCGTTGCGAGCCGTCTGCATGGCCTGGAACTCCGCCTCCTTCTCCCGCTGCAGCTGAGCATTCACCTCCTGGACCTGACAGGAAGGATACATACAAAAGGTTCAGTATCCATTATTTGACACTATCTTCTCTACGGTATTACTTTTTCTACACAAATGTATCCATTATTGTCTCCCGTTTTACATTACCTACTATCTATTAAAAACTCCTTTTTACCTGCTTTTCTACTGTTAGTTTGCTGTCCTCCTTTGAAGCTGAGGCCAAGAGTTCATTGAGAGACTGCAAGCTGGAAGAAAAGAAAGCTCTGTAATGAAATGGAACTAAATATTTCAAACTAGTGCAAAAAAGTTTATACCTACAAGCAGAAACACCAACCTTCCAATTTACATTCTGTACACACAAGACACAAATATAATCTATAATTATGATATATACATATACAGACACGAGGCCGCACGGTGGATGAATGGGTAAGCATGTTGGCCTCACAGTCAGGAGGTTCTGGGTTCGAATCTGTGTTGGGCATCTCTGTGTGGAGTTTGCATGTTCTCTCCGTGCGTGCGTGGGTTTTCTACGGGTACTCCGGTTTCCTCCCACATTCCAAAAACATGCATGTTAGCTTAATTGGCGACTCTAAATTGCCCATTAGGTATGAATGTGAGTGTGAATGTTTGTATGTCTTTGTTTGTCTATATGTGCCCTGCGATTGACTGGCGACTAGTCCAGGGTGTACCCCGCCTCCCGCCCAACGTCAGCTGGGATAGGCTCCAGCATACCCGCGACCCTAATGAGGATAAGCGGTATAGAAAATGAATGAATGAACATATATAGACACACAAACATTTATTTTATGCATTAAACACCTCTTTAAAATATTTTGTTTCAGTTACTTTTTATATCATGAAATCTACTTTGCATTATTTAGGTATTACAAAAAATATTGTTATATATATTTATGTGTATAAAATGTATTATACACAGTAGTGTTCAAAATAATAGCAGATGTAATGTAACCAGCTTAATAACTGTTATTGGTATATTTTTATTGCTACATTGCAAACCAGTAGGTGCAGTAGATTCTCAGTAAACAAGACCCAACAATCATGATATGGACACTCTTAAAGCTGTGCAATTGGGCAATTAGTTGAAAGGGGGTGTTACAAAAATAGCACTGTGGCATTTGATCAGTGATCAATTTTGTGAAAAAATAACAGGTGTGAATCAGGTGGCCTCATTTAAGGATGAAACCAGCACTTGTTGAATATGCATTTCTTTTTGAAAAGCTGAGAAAAATGGGTCCTTCAAGACATTTTGCAGAAGAAGAGCGTACATTGATTAAAAAGTTGATTGGAGGAAATGTATGACGAGGTGCAAAAGATTTTTGGCTGTTCAGCTAAAATGATCTCTAATGCCTTAAAATGAAGAGCAAAAAAGCAGAAAACAGAAGACAACTATCAAAATGGATTAAAGAATAACCAGAATGGCAAAGGCTCAGCCAATGATCAGCTCCAGGATGATCAAAGACAGTGTGGAGTTACCCGTAAGTACTGTGACAGAAGATATCTGTGTGAAGCTAATCTATTTACAAGAATCCCCGGCAAAGTCCCTTTGTTTAAAAAGGCTGAAAGGTGCCACAAGTTTGTTGACTTCATCCCAAACAGTGTGAAGCAGTTATTAAACATTAAATATTAGTTGAGTGATTCACAAGATTGTAAAACCCTACAAATAAAAAAAACTTTGCGCAAAATAGTTTTGAGTTTATAAAGTCAATGGCAGACAGTGCAATTTTTTGAACACACCCCTTTCAACTAATTGCCCAATTGCACAGCCTTAAGAGCATGCATATCATGATCGCTGGGTCTTGTTTGTTTTCTGAGAATCTACTGCACCTACTAGTAACTTGTTTGCCATGTAGCAATAAAAATATCCTTCATTTCCCTTTGCTTTTTGTCGTTTAAATGGCCAGTAAATGCAATGAATACAAAAAAAATCAAATGGAAACGACAAAACAGGAACATGTAATTTTGGCTCTCCTGTGATTCCATACCTGATTGCCAAATGGTGTGCTGGTGTTTTTTGGAGGACTTTGGCTGCCTGGATTGGTTGTAGCAGGGGACCAACCTCCATGGAAACACCTCACGGTTTTAAGATGTGATAGACTCTTTATGTTGAAGACCCGCTGTTCTCTTTTTTAAATTTTGTTGTAAATAAATTCATTGAGCACCACTAAAAAGTGGCTCTGGTGGCGTTTTGGGACTCGAGAGAGTCAGGACCTGTTCCCTTTATGTTAAGCCTCAGGGATTTTCCGCCAGCCAGGGTGTAACAATAACGTCAAAACCTTTACTCTGAGAATTACCAGAACCAGAAGAGAATAAATGAACTTTAAATGAAACCATACTGTATGAGAGAAATGACGTTAGAGAGTAGAGGTCTTGCTCAGAGCTTCCACAAAATGTAAGTACCGTTCATAACTTGCACAGCAAAGATGGAAATCAACAATATTTTTAAAAACAAACAACTGATTATCTCGTACTCTACCTTGTGAGCTCCAGCCTGTCACAGAGCTTCTCCACCTCCTCCATCATTTTCACGTTTTCGGCTTCATTGTCAGCAAAGTAGTTCCAGTTCTGTGAAGTAATGCAAGACATGGAAATAAACACGTCAGGAACCAGGCAGGTTTTGGAGTTCATACTTCATATGAACAGAATTAACCTTGCAGGTCATCCTGAGCTTCTGCCGTTCCTTTTTGATGGCCTTCTTCTGAATTTCCTTCTCCTTCTTGGCCAACTGGGCAGCCTGCTTGGCCTCTTCATCCTCCTTCTCTTTAGCCGCACGAGCCGCGTCCAGCTCTGCCTGCCGGACCTGCCGACACACCATAATTCCATGTATCGTTGATAGCAAAACAATGGCTCGTGTGCCCTTCACTAGCAGTAGGAATTTGAATTAACAATCCATCCATTCATTTGATATACCACTTGGGGTGAGCTGGAGCCTTTACATAAACCATAAACCTCCACCAGAACGGAGTTTGTATTTTTCGCTAAACTTACTCGCTCCTTCTCTTCCTGCTCTTTTTTCTTGGCTTCTGCTTTTGCCTTCTTCTCAGATTCCTTCCTGGCTTTTTCTTCTTCTTTGAACTTCTTTATTCTGGGATCACAGCTGTAGGCGGTGTCTGTGGTGGACAAATGCAACACATTACCATTTGTCGTTCCTTCGCACGTCGTGCGGCGCAACTTCTCAACTGCCGTCTCTGTACCAACTAGTGTTCGTATTCGGTTCATCTCCTCCTTTTTCCGCTGAGCCCTGGAGGCTCGATTCTGCTTTTCGATCCATCTCCTCTCATCGCGACTGCAGGGGAAATATGAACAAGACGGTCAGGCGCTGGGTGTCCCAACAATTGGATTCAAGAGCTAAAAAGGCCCACCATTCAGCCTTTTCTTTCTCCTCTTCGTCCAAGTATGAGAATTCTCTCCACGAATCAAAATTGTACCTACAACAAACACGAAGTATGAAGATTTTCCACACATTTATTTTACGTATGACTCAAACCGCACCTCGTCCACATACCAAAACGAGTAAAAGTTGTCCACATCTTCAAAGGAAGCCTCCATGGCTCCTAGTTTGGGCACGTGCTTTTTGGTCGACCACCGGGAATTTCGCTCAAAAACCAAAGCAAACACCTGGAAGAAGTTTTCTTTGCCTTCACTCTTGGAGGGGACGCTATTGTCAAACGTGGGATCTACACTGTCAAAGGCTCGCCTCTTCACAGGGTCAGACAGGACTTCTATAGCTGTAGTTCATAAATATTAAAAACAGAGTGTGTGAGGACTCAAAGGTGATACAAGCGTTTGTGAAAAAAATACATTTATTTTAAAAAAACAGTAGGGGTGGGTGGATCGATCCGACCATGGACTAAATCAATACCAAGAGTATTATCAATGTCAAATCAATACAGGTGCGATGAGAGCTCTTGTTTTTCAGTTCTCTTCTGTTTATGTTGAGTTGTATTTTTCATGTGACAAACCAGTCCAATTGCCTTGTACTGTATCGTTCCATCAAACAGTGCCTACGCGTTGCTGACTCACTGTGTGCCATCCTTATCAAGTGTGACTGCTAAATAACCCGCCATGGGGCCAAAGAAAGTTGTGGGAAGTCTGCATCAACAACAGGTTCAGGCCATTCTTCATTTCTACTAATTTTATATTGTTTTCTGCATGAAACTAAAATTCTTCTCTTTTAAAATGGATTTAAAAATATATTTTTTGGAATGGATTCACTGGATTTACATTAGTTCCCATGGGAAAAATTGCCTCAGTTTTCAATATATTTAGGTTCTCATCTAACCTTTTGGAACAAATTACTATAATGTACAGTATTGTAGGGATGGGCAGATGGATCCAAATAACGGTGTTACGGCTACCAATGGTAGTATCAGTATGGGGTCGATACTAGTGTGATGGGATTGATATTTTCTGGTTCTATTTGATGTTTATATCTAGATTCAAGAGTCTTTAATGTCAATACATAATATATCAAGGACATACAGACCATCGAAATTACGTTTTTTCTCCTCCATGGTGAAATGAAGTTAACAGTGTAAATAGGATGTATGAAAATGTAGAAGAAGGTGTATATACAGGCAATTTTAAGTAAAATTTAAAAAAAATATAAAGAGGGCATGTACATTATAAAGTATGTACAACCAACAAATAGGTGTTTTTTTGTTGTTATTCATATTGTTACATTGTTGGTATTGTTACATAGTATAGTAGAGATGCACAGATCAATCCAAATACTGATAATATAAATACCAAATTGTAATACTTTTCGCATGATTGGATTGACATTTATTTTTCATTCATTTTTTTATAGTTTATTAAATTCTTTATGAGGATAAGCGACTTCGAAAATAAATGGATGAACATTATTTTGTATTACTTTCACAGGATTTACTTTATCTTGCTCAAACAATGGCATGCAATAAAACCGAATAATTGTACTACTTTGTTGATATTGTTACATTGTTATTACTGTCTTCATATCACCATATTTCTGCATTAAACTGTTCGCAATTAACTTTGGTAACAGTATTTTTTACTTAATTAAAATATTTGTTCTGTGTCTTATTCTGGCTATTATTGTGATCAATAAATTGAAGACAAAATCATTCAATGATCTTGGAAATATTTCAGGTAAATAGTATCGGCATGGGCAATAATGGCCCCTTATTTACTTCGATCAATACTAAAATCTGCAGTACCGCCCGCTTCAAAAAAGAAGCATCCTACCTTTAGTTATACATGTGAAGTAATCATTGTCTCCTTCCAAAATCTGCTCTCCAGCAGCTTTCCTTTTGTCGGGGTGGTGCTTCAACACAATGGCTTTGTCTGTTGAGAAACAATGAAGTATGTGACCGAAGCAACTCATTTGCACAATGGAGATCCACTGCTGCCTTTCCACTGCACGGTTAGGCTCTAAAACAGCATATTGGGAACTGCAATAACCATGCCACAGTGACTGTAAAGATACTGGGACACACAGCAAACAATAGAGATATGGTTGCTGGAGAGGGAAGACATCAGTGTTGCAGCAAAGTGGGAGACTATGAAGCACAATGCAACAGCATCCAGACAACAGGTTAACAATAACCTGCGTGTTTATCGTTGTCGTTTTAAGGTTGTGTATTCCCAAAAACTGTGGTAAACGCGAGTAGCAGGAGCGGAGCCAAGCAGGTACCGTGCAGTGGAAAAGGCGGAGAATGAAAGCAGAACTTGACAGCATACTCACGGGCAGATTTGATCTGTTTCTGAGTGGCTTTGTACCTCAAGTGTGGCAGACCAAGGACAGCGTAGTGATCTTGATTCTAACAGCACAATAACAGAAGAACAAAACTGTGAGTTTAGAGAAGTTGGAATCAAAAACAAGAAAGGCCATGGGTCCGATTTTAATAGGACGATATAATTCAATTCAGCTGAGTCTTGTAGAAAAAGCTACAAACCTTAACGTGTATGCTTCAATTCACTTGTCTCAAATTGTTTATTTCCATATTTATTTCACATATATTTTACCAGGTAAGATCTGTTGAGAACAGCTTTTTTTATTGATTTGTTGGTGGTAAACTTTGCAATTCAGCAAGTGCATTGCATCAGTGCAAAGTATTCAGAATTCAAGTATACAGTTTAGTATCGACTGCAAAACAGCTAAATATTGTCCTTTTCGACTGAGTAAATAGGCATCGCGTCTTTGTCTAAATAATATGACACTGAATCAGTCAGTTCATGCCATTGTTTACTTCTCCTGTCATAAGGTAGTGGTTTTTACTGATTTTCTGTCACACCCCCTTGGGGGCCAGAAATAATGTTGCGTGCTCTGAGGCACATATGAGGCATCAATACGCCGCGCGCAGTGGCAGGAAAGACACGCAATCAACTCTTCTTTTATCATCATTGGAAGAATTTATACCGGTATACAAAAACGATCCCCCAACCATATCAACTACAATGACAATAAAGCTTTTTTACAAGCGCAAATCTTCCTTCTTACCTTCCAGTCCTTTGGGTCAAGTGTTCGGAGCATCGGATGCTCCTCCAGCTGAAATTCCTCATCATCTGACTCCTCAGAGGACTCCTCCTCCTCTTCCAGCTCCTGAAAGGACGTCGACGCATTCCGGTTTTGCCTCTTCACATAGGCTTCAAACCAGCGACCCACGGGCTCTACCTGAACCTGCACAGAGGCTAATAGAGGGAAACAACTTTTTAAAATATACATATATTTTCCAACAATAATAAACCCCTGTTCAAATAAACAGAGTTAACCATCCTTGTCATTGGTTTTATATTGCACAAATCCTATAAGTAAATAGCTTGCTATCCTTATAAAAGGGGTAGTCATCTTAATACACACGTGTGTTTAAATAAAACAGGCGTTGAAGCATGAATGTAAAAAAAAAAACAATGAATGGCTTGTAACATTACCTGTCAAGAAGCTGCAGGATGTGAGCGTGAGTGGGCAGCAATGTGCTATTATGCAACAGTTCCATTACTGGGCTAATACCACCATTACACTCATTAAAATATAAAGGGGGGAACTCAACTGTTATTTGCCTTTAATATTAGCTCGGTGTCACTGTCTGTGATCAAGCATATTGCTGACGAGTAGGCTAACAAACTCAAACTAGTGTAGCTTAGCAAGCTACCTCCCAATGGCCTCACACACGCTTCTTACCGGCAACCGCTTTGAACACAGTCGTTCCGTCCCCGTCCGCCGCTTCCAATAACATTTTCAGACGAATGGCAACGCGAACATTCAGGGGCCCCAATTCGTGAAACAATATTTTCTGAAAGCTCTTCAAATTCAGGCCCACTTATTTACACACCGCATGGGCATCCACTAAAAAGAACACATTCGTGAGAAACTCTGTGTGTCACCTCGTAAAACATTCCGTGTGACACTAAATCCAACTCAATATTTGGTTCCGAATTTACAGCACACTATTTACACAAAACAGACTAATGCGGACTTCATAAAAAACATAAATCTTACTATTTTATTAATTATCACATGATATGATATTTAATGTATGTTTATTTACTTTTTAAGGGATATGGTTGCACCGGCGATAACCCTCCGACAGGTACTTCCGCTCCTCTAACGGAAACCTAAAGCTGCTGTGTAATGGTATGGTGTAGCTGCTTGGGAAGCACTGTGCAGTAATTAGAAACAAATTTAAAACAAAAATGCCAGACTATTTGGGAGATGACCAGAGGAAAACAAAGGAAGAGGATAAGGATGACTCCCCAATCAGAGGTATATCTTAAAAAGCCTTTACACCACGCAACGTCCTTTGTTATGCAGCTGTTAGCTGCCTGGCTAGTTAGCCCCGCTCGTTGGGGCAAGTTATGTTTTGCTTGTAAATAAAACCTTAAAATTGACGTAAGTCACGTTCAACTTTGCCTTTCAAAATGTCAACTTGTAAAGTTTATTACAGCTCAATTACCCGGACACTCGGTCGTCATAGCGCAGGTTTGTTGACGTTGTGGACGCCATGTAAGCTAGTAGACCGAAAGGCTTTGGCGTTAAAATGAATGCAGGGCGCTTAAATCCAGACAAATGTTGCTGGCAGTCTTGTACTCCAAGCTCCTCTATGATCTTGCTGTGAATGTCGTCTGTGCCACGTCTATCACTGCAAGTCAAGGAAGGTTAAGGGAATTTGATGCTAGCGTGGGGCAGGCTCTCAATTTCACGGTTGACTTTGACCGATCCGTTCATGCATCCGTTGTCACTCATTGTCAGTTTCTATTTGACTGTCACTGTTTGCTGAGACACGGAGAAGGGCAGGGTGACATAAAGTGGGCTTCTCCCTTTTAGGACATGTCGAATTGCGCAATTGCCGTGTACCTTGTTGAGTTTGCACCAAATAAACCCTAACCATCTTTGACACAGCTTTGGATGAAGGAGACATCGCTTTGCTGAAGACCTATGTAAGAGAACACCCGTGCTTGGTTTCTTCCACAAATAACAAAACACGATAGACGTGTGAAGGGAATTCTGCTTTAATCCTCATTTTTGTCCTCTTAATTCCAGGGTCAAAGCACATATTCCAGACAGATAAAACAAGTGGAAGATGACATCCAGCAGCTGCTTAAAAAGATCAATGAGCTTACAGGTGAGTAATGCACACACCTGGATGTGTTTTTTGCTGCCAACATACGGTGTGTGGCAGTTCTACACCGCCTGCACGCTAATATACTCCCACAACGATAAACTTATTTTTTCAAAATGTTAAAATGCAATATCATTTTAGGCCCGCCAAGCATCTTAATCCAGACTACCTGGTATTCCAAATTTCATTTTTTAACCTTAAACATCAAAATTGTAGCCGGCAACATGACTTGCGGTGCTATCGGGGCACGCTTCTGTACAAAAAAGGCATCCAACCAACACACACGGTGCACAAAGAGACCTACCTACTGCACCATGTAGGCATACAAATATCTACACACAATCTCCATGCAAAAAACACACCCATATAGTCCTGCCACAAGGCATGCTGGTTAGCTTTTGCTTGACTGCAAAACACTGTATGTTGAGGACGTCGTCAGAAGTAAACAAGGAATAGTTTACATATCCTTGACATCCAATGTTTTATTCCATAGTTCATATTGTTGTTGACGCTGGACTACCCAGCATGCCTTGGGGGCGTTTTCATATAACAGTTTTAAGTTACATGTTATGTTTAGCGCTTAGTTGCTGTCACCCATCTAGTAGTAGATTTATGTGATGCGTTAACTTGCTGTGGATGTGTTGTGTTTTTGATTAGTTGCAAGTGTGTCTTTCTGTCTGATGACCACCCCTATACAGACGGTCCATCTGCCAAATTTTTTAACCCAATGTGGCCCACGCTTTTATCCTGCCAGGTATCAAGGAGTCGGACACGGGGCTGGCACCACCGGCGCTCTGGGATCTGGCTGCTGACAAACAGACCCTTCAAAGTGAGCAGCCGCTCCAAGTTGCCAGGTAAATGCATTTGTTCACACTGTCATTGGGTGTGGAGTAAACCGTGTTTAGGCTCCAGCATACCCCCGCGACCCTAGTGACCCGAGGCGGCACAGAAAATGGATGGATGGTGAACTATGCTTTTATATTTGACTTGTGTGGGGTTTTTTTTGTTTCAACAGATGCACAAAGATCATCAACGCAGACTCTGAGGACCCCAAATACATCATCAATGTGAAGCAGTTCGCCAAGTTTGTGGTAGACTTAAGTGATCAGGTGGCCCCAACTGACATCGAGGAGGGCATGAGAGTAGGGTGAGAAATACTTCAAATGTATAATTCATCACCTGATGGAAGTACAGTGTTTCCCCTACCAGTATATTAAAGGAATAGTGTGAAAGGTTTGACTTGAAGTTGTATGACATTCCCATCATTAGTGTAACACATCTACAGTGACCTGCCTCCCAATTGGTCCCGTGAGTCCAGTTCTGGTATCACAGGACCACAGGAAATAATGAGTTTTTCTATGTTAACTTAAACACATAGTGGTTTGATGGCGCTACACACACATGCACCCTGATTTTAACTTTAAAGGCCACATTACTGTGTGTGTGCGTGTGTGTGTGTGTAAACACTGACATACCTTTTGTGTTTTCTCAGTGTTGATAGAAACAAGTATCAGATCCACATCCCACTGCCGCCTAAAATTGATCCAACCGTCACCATGATGCAGGTACAAACACACCAGACCAACCCCAAAATGGTGCCTTTCTTTGATATCAAAGTGATTATTGATGAATGTACGGTATTTACTACCGGTGCTGGCGCTCTACAGTAGTCCTTATTTGGATTATCCTGTTGTAGGTGGAGGAGAAGCCTGACGTTACCTACAGTGATGTCGGTGGTTGTAAGGAGCAGATTGAAAAACTGCGGGAAGTGGTTGAGACCCCCCTGCTGCATGTGAGTTGTTCATTTTACACCCCGGATGTGGAGATGGATTCATCCAGCTTGTGGTCATCGCACGCACACATACTGTACAGGAAAGTCCCGGTCCACCCAGCAACTAACAAAATGCACTCATTTAATGTGCTTTTTTTAGACTGTTAGCCAGCAGAAGAAAGATGTGTGCACATACGAAAGCTTTATTGTCTTTTTAGTCAAGATGTACAACGAAATTACCGCAGCAGCTCCGTTCAATTAGATATAAAAACAAAGAATCAAAGTAAAAATATGTACAAAAGAACAAAGACCATGTCCACAAACTGCCAAAGGTAAATAAAAAAAAGTCACAGTAAGTTATGTCAACGTCTATCAGCCAGTCTATGGGGGGTGAACATAAGCGGGTTTCGCTGTAGAACATTTTATTAGAACTGGTTTAGGATTTTGGATGTTTAAATTTGTTTTTTTTCATTTATCATGGTTTCAGACCCGACCGCGATTAGTGAATTTCCATGAACTAGAATTCAATAGCAGAAGGGTCCCGTGCTATTGTTTTTGGGTGACTGTGGAGGGTGGGCGCCTGGGCGACCTGGTCTTCATCCTGGTCTACATAATAATGCTCTTATGTCTACAAATAGCCTAAAAAATTCAATGGGAACCTTTAAGAAAAACTAATGTAGGTTAAAAAAGGTCAACTTAACTCGGTTACATTTTATTTTCTTCGTGTGTCGTCTCCCCACAGAAAAGATAAAACAACGTATACAAAATAACAAATTGTTGTTACTTTTATCACGCTGGTATCAAATATAGACACCACCCCTTGGTATCGATATTATGTTTGGATTGATCCACACACAAACCCCGTTTTAATCCCTCTTAAATCGGTTTCTGTCACCAGCCGGAGCGGTTTGTCAATCTGGGCATCGAGCCTCCAAAAGGCGTGCTGCTGTTCGGGCCACCCGGTACCGGAAAGACCCTGTGCGCCCGCGCTGTGGCCAACCGCACTGATGCCTGCTTCATCAGAGTCATCGGCTCGGAGCTGGTGCAGAAGTACGTGGGAGAGGTGAGCGCACAGGATGGCCAAATGGTTTTGGTTTTTTTTACCTGGGAATGATGCAAGCCAGCGTGTTTCTTTAGGGAGCCCGGATGGTGCGGGAGCTGTTTGAGATGGCCAGAACCAAGAAGGCTTGTCTTATCTTCTTTGATGAAATTGATGCCATTGGAGGTGATGCTGGTTGCACGCAACACGCATTACGTCTTGTAGCTGTGCGCCAGTTCAATTGTGACGTTTCTTCTGTCAACCAACCAACCAGGCGCACGGTTCGACGACGGAGCCGGCGGCGACAATGAGGTGCAGAGGACCATGCTGGAGCTCATCAACCAGCTGGACGGCTTCGACCCTCGCGGCAACATCAAAGTGCTGATGGCCACCAACAGGCCCGACACCCTGGACCCAGCCCTGATGAGACCCGGACGCTTGGACAGAAAGATCGAGTTCAGCTTGCCGGATCTAGAGGTGGGTACCCGGGGGGGCAATTTGCTTGTTTTTGTTTTTATTTTTAGCCATAAAAAAATCAATACGCTTACAGTTGGATCATTTCTATTTTGAATCGACATATTGTCATTTAGGGCCGCACGGTGGCTGAGTGGTTAGCACATTGGCCACACAGTCAGGAGATCTGGAAGACCAGGGTTCAAATCTCCGTTGGGCATCTCTGTGTGGAGTTTGCATGTTCTCCCCGTGCGTATGTGTGTGGGTTTTCTCCGGGTACTCCGGTTTCCTCCCACATTCCAAAAACATGCATGTTAGGTTAATTGGCGACTCTAAATTGTCCATAGGTATGAATGTGAGTGTGACTGGTTGTTTGTCTATATGTGCCCTGTAATTGACTGGCGACCAGTCCAGGGTGTACCCCGCCTCTCGCCCAAAGCCAGCTGGGATAGGCTCCAGCATCCCCGTGACCCTAATGAGGATAAGCGGTACAGAAAATGAATGAATGAATATTGTCATTTACATTGGCAGGACGTTACAGTCCAAGCCATGAACACACCCTGCAGAGGGTGCCATCAAACCACTCTTTATTTAAATTGCCATTTAATCATTTTCAATTTAGGCGGTGTAAAGAAATCTTGGAATAAGCGGGGAGTGATTGTGATGTGTGTGTTTTGCCGTTGGAAATAGTGGGGATGGGCTGCATGTTCATCCTGAGTTTCCTAAGCTCTTCCACTTCTTGTGCTTCAGGGTCGTACACACATTTTCAAGATTCACGCTCGCTCCATGAGCGTGGAAAGAGACATCCGCTTTGAGCTGCTGGCCCGCCTCTGTCCCAACAGCACAGGTGAAATGAATGACCTCCTCAGACTTACTGCAATGTTAGTGTTGTTGGATCATCAATGGTTTTTTTCTTCTTCTAGGTGCCGAGATCCGTAGCGTGTGCACAGAAGCTGGCATGTTTGCCATCAGAGCTCGCAGGAAGATTGCCACAGAGAAGGACTTCCTGGAGGCCGTTAACAAAGTAATCAAGTCGTACGCCAAGTTCAGCGCCACACCCCGATACATGACCTACAATTAAGTTCTCCCTAGTTGGCTTTTTACGTCGAAGAAACAGAACTGAGTCAAGAAATATTGTCCTTTTTTTGTTGTCCCTTAAAATAAATGTTTATTCCAAATGCTAGTCCCATGTTTTGTTCTTTGTTTTTCAAAGATGGCATTGCAAAGATTTCCCATGATAGAAACATTCAATTTCAGTTTGATTTGATTGATGTAGCACCACATCACAACAAACGTTATCTCACGGCTCTTTACACTTGATGTAACTATGATCACTCACCTCAGAGAAACACGAAAAGGAGAAACTTCCTGAGGGGAAAAAAACTGTGGGGTGTCTGGCTGGACTGGTTGGGGGGGTTAGATGGAAGATTCAAGTGAGGTAACAGCGAAGTCTTTAGCGAAGTCCATGGAACAGGGGGGAGGCGTATCCCTAATAAGTGCCAGCGTATTAAGGTCAAAAAGGCAAAAAGGTGACCGAGTTTACTTTTAAATAGAGAGAGGATGTCTGCCCCCGAATTTACGAGCCTAATAACTATCGGCTTTACCTGCCATTCTACCTGACTCTATAGTGCAGGGGTGTCCAAAGTGCATTCAGGGGCCATTTATGACCTGCAGTTTTTTTTAATTCGCACTCAGCACAGAAAAAGCAGTACATTTATGGATATAAACAGACAATATTAGAGGAGAATAAAGTCATAAATTAAGAGCATAAAATAAAAGGTTAAAATAGTAAAAAGGGATTTTTTTTAACAGCTGTAATATCATGAGAAACAGAATAAAGTTGCAATTTTAGGAAAATTAGGTTGGGTAAAAGAGAAAAAAAGTCTGAGAAAAGAATTAGAATATCTGAAATTGGAAAAATGGAGGAAAATACATAATGTAAAGTTCATTCATAGTAATAGTACGCTTGGTCACTGATAATGCAAAGCTGAGACGCTGGCATGCTTCTAACGTTGGTATGCATCGCTAAAGCTAATAAAACCGCCAACTCTAATTGATAATAGCGCAGTGGAACTTCCAGTTGCTGTACCGGAAGTTCCGGTTTTACGTCAGCGGCCTCAGGAATAAGGTAAACGGAAAATGAATGGATAGAGCAGTAAGGTTAGTAGGGGTGACGTAGGAACTCTTAGTTAAAACTCGTGTGACAGGGTTTTGGACCAACTGAAAGGATTACAAAAATCCAGCCTGGGGGTCACAAAAGCAAGAACAAGCATCCGATAAGTGAAATTAGAAATTTTTAAAAAATTTAAATAAAAAAATTAGGAAACAAAAGAAAAAAAAAAAAAAAAAAAGATCCAAACTGTACTGTGGGGTGTGAGTGCTCACCAAAACAAATAAAACAAAAAGAGGTGACTTTCATGCAAAAAATGGCTATAGAAACACAAAAATAAATTGCACAAACAGAGGAACTTGATGTTTAAAAAAACCTGCCAAAGGTTGAAATATTCTTTATTCAGTTTCTATCTCGACAATAACGTCACAATAAAAGGACAAGCAACAGCTGTTTTCAATTTCGACAACCGCTTATGTCAACGTCAGTCAGCCTGCCAGTGCGAGGAGGCTCGACATAAACGGGTTCCAGCAAAGTCAGTGCTGCAAACGACCTGTGATGGGACATTCGCAGGCTTTAAACCAGGGGTGTCATTTGCAGCCCCCGCCACGGCACCTTCCGCAAAAAATACACCAAAATGCATACTGTAACGAGAAAAGGATGAAATGTTGACGTTGATAATACCAAATCTGACACAAACCCCCCTCGGTGGAAAATGTTTGGACACCCCTGCTTTAAACACGGCACAGCACACACCAACATGGGCGACGTTGCAGTAACAATATGTAACATCTGTCTGAAGTTTCTTGCAAATCCTGACAAGTCTTGCTTCAGTTTCTTTTTAACAAGCTTACTAACCAAGAGAGAGCTTCTTTGGGAGTGCAAAAAGATCATTCGCTTGTGCAATAACCGTTCTATTCAATAGAAACCATCTTCACAGCGCTCCTGTCCGATGATGCGTGTCGTCGCTTCGGGTGGGTAGCGAGTGTTGACAGTACAACACAGCATCATGGAGGGTGGGGAACAGCATCTCAGGGCTGATGATCCCGGAGAAGAACAGCAACTCATCCAGCTCTGACAGAAGACTTCCTGGTTGGTGCAAACAAAAAATGTGATACCAGTTATAGAATTTCCTCATATTGTTATTCTGGTATATTGTCAGTTTGCACACGTAAACCTGTAGACCATGAATATAAGAGAATAGCGGTTGCTACTGAATGCGTTAACAGGTTGTCTCCGATTGACTCATGACTACTTGCGAGTCATGTCGCCAACTTGTATGTGAAACGTTTACATTACACACTTTGGAAGCATCTGGTGGGCCGCATTCAAACGCCTGGCCGGCCGGATGTGCCCCCCGAGCTGTAGTTTACCCATCCTTGCTCTAGACCCTAAAATTAAAATGACCCGTCTTTTTCAGATTGTTTTCTAGAAGACCTGCAGGATATTATGTAATTACATACACATACTGCTGTATATAATTTAAGCTAAATAAAATGACAATTATAATACACAAGTATAATACAAAAGGTGTCCCTCAAGTTCGGACTAGGGCTGTATTAGGTTTTGGGTTTTTCCCTATAGTGAAAACCAATGATAAAAAAAAGCTGTATGCAGGCCTACGGGCTGCTGTTTTTTCTGGCGTGCAATTGATGACCTCATAAAACCGCGTCTGAAGTTGGACCTGTTGGCCATGCTATGGTCAACACTGACGCTTAGCGACCAAAATATGATGTACAACTTTCAATATTTCTTTTCACTAATAATAGGCCAGATGCAACCACAAAACAAAAAATCATTTACTAATATTTTTTTCAAAAAAATGCAGTGACTGTGTTATACTATTATATAATCAGGTTAATCATAGTTTTGAAACGAATTAATCATGAGTAATCGCCATTTGCAACTGTGTCTGAAACATGCCCATTTTTGCTAGTAATGGAGGGTTGTGTTCAAAGACACTGTGTCATTTAAGGTGAATTCAGTTTCTTTTCTGGGATTCTAGAACATACTTCAATGCAGCAATTTGTTACAAAGTGAGTGGGTAAGAATATCCACTTATTGTTTTCCTCTGTAGTTCTCATTATTTATACCACACATACACGCATAATAAAGACGTTGTCGTGATGTCCGTGAATGCATCTTGTGGTCGTCTAGTGACAACGACAAAGTTTCGTTCTGATGACAAAGGAACTGGAGACGTGTTTGAGTTGCAGATATACTTTAATAATAGACAAAGTGTAAGAGATTGAAGTTATAAAAGAGCGTCACGCTCTGACTTGTCTGCTGTCATAACAGAGAGGCATTGATTGCGTTATTTACCACTAAATTAATTAAATCAATTATTTACTGCAGCGAATGTGCTACTTTGACAGCCCTAAAAAACAGATCTATCTTTAAATGTTTTTATACTATATTTTTTTATCTGAATTTATTAATTATAATTAATATTTTCATATTTTTCTTTTCCTTGCGGCTTATCCCTGCTTAGCCCATCAGGGGTCGCCACAGCGAATCATTTTGTTCTGTTTGATTCGCATGTTTTGATTTAAAGTTTTATGTCGGATGCCCTTCCTGACACAACCCTCTATATGAGGGACATGTGATGTATATATATTTGGGTATGACCAGGATGGACAGGATCAGGAATGAACACATCAAGGGGACAGCACATGTTAGAGGTTTTGGAGATAAAGTTAGAGAGGCCAGACTGAGATGGTTCGAACGTGTCCAATTGCCTTCAGCTAACCCTGAAAACAAAAATGAAGCTGCAGTTTGTAGAAAATTAGGGTGTGATCAGGTGAGTAAAGTCAAAATGTTACAAGAAAAAAGTTGCAATTTAGATATAAGAATAAACTCGTAATATTATGAGGGAAAATAATGCCATGACATATATTTCTATAAATTCAATTGTAAAGACATTTTAATATTATTTATTACAATTATTACCTCCAGCAAGGAGGTTATGTTTTTGCCAGTGTTTGTGATAAAAAAAAAAAAAATTGAACATTCCAAAATGGATTTGGGTGAAATTGCATGGTCGGAAGTGGGATATGGAAGAACTGAATAAATTCTGGGGGTGATTCGCATCACTGTCTGGATCCTAAAAAATGTTAAAGGATTTTTTAACATTGCGAGGTAGGACTGTTTTTGTGCTTGTGATTCCACAAAAAATGGTCAGAGCAATTGAGAAAAAACAACACAGGAAATTTTTCCAACAGGTTATACAAAACATGAAAGCCTGATCGAGCTAACGGAATGGATAATATGATCCAGAATACTGTATGAACAAATAGGGGGACCTTGGGATATGGAAAATGCAGGATTATTATTTTGGTAAAAATCACAATACGGGCGAACTACAGTATGATGCTTGGCTGAGGTTTGCGCTCGGAGTGCTTTTCTAGTTAAATAATAATTAGTTAATCATTAAATAAATAATTTTTTATTCAATGTAAGAATAATTATTTGAACTTTTGTGTATAAGTATGTATATTACTGTATATACCAAGACATACTGCGGGACAGTTACTTACTGTTGCAGCCAGCTATGACAACTCGGACATCCACTGCTGCATACTCCTTAACAACCTGCAAAGGTAGACCATGGCGTTGGTGTGGTAGAAATGATCTTCAATCAAAACTATTAACGTGTACTTTTCCTCCTGACATTTTGCATGTTACCATGAGTAAAATAAGAACCTGTTTGATGGCTTTGGCTCCAACAGAGTCAATAAAGCTTGCGTGTGTCCAGTCCAGGATGATGGAGTGGACGCCATTGCCAGAGCGAAGGAAGATGGCCTCCTCAGAGTCTGACTCGCTAGCTTCCCCTCTCAGTTGGCCGTCTCTCTGCTCCACGCAGTAGGACAGAACCTCGTGGGTCACACCGTGTTCCTTGTTCTAAAAAACAGTTACATCATTCAATTCGGGTTGTGGTAACTTGTTATTCATTCATCAGTCTTTTTTATTTCCTTCATTACTACAGTATAGCAGGAAGTGGATTTAGAAATATACAGCAGATGCCTGCATAACCACAGATTTATTGTCATTGCTTTAAATTGTAAAGAATTCATTTGAGAAAACGGTTTCATCTGCAGAGAACCAAAGAGTGATGTGGCTATGAAACCACAAGTCTCACAAGTCACTTAACATTTCCAAGCAGGTAGATGCTTTGACAGGACGTGATAGAGTATTTATTAATACTGTAAATGCCTTGAACGACAATGACAGACATCTTACAGAATTTAGAATATGAAAAATTTGAATTTTTCAAAGCCATTCGCTGTTTTTTGCTGTTGAAGACGTAATTGAAAAAATAATTGCACGTGTCATTTGTCATCTAGACTAGTGTACCAACATCCTCCACACATGCACAAAAATGCATACTTAACATAGTGTGTGTGTGTGTGTGTGTGTGTGTATATTTATACATACACACCCACACACGCATATATATACATACACACGCACACACACATATATATACATACACGCACACATATACATACACACACACACATACATACACATATAAATATATATATATATAAATAAATACAGTGTAATACATAGTAAACAGTATTTCATTGTGTTTGTCATGATGCCCTTTGAAGCACGGTGCATATTCGACGGGTGCAAACATGTTACACACAACCACATGCATCCCATAGTATATAAGCAAACCGAAAACTCACCTCCACGTGCTCCTTCAGGGTCAGACTAATGTTTGCCTTCTTAATTTTTTTCTGAGCTTTTCTGGCAGCTTGCAGGTGTTCTGGGTTTACGCCTGTCTGTAAAACAAAAAGCATGCTACAGATAAGTTCCCATTTTTATTACAGCCCAAAACAGGGCTGGAACGGTGCATGCGTTCAGAATCGTACCGATATCCGACACGATGCACATTAAAAAGCAACAAGGAGTAGAACTGCTTCACATCGCCGTCTGGCTAAGAGCCAGCATACTAACTGTTAGCATGTTAGCCATTCTCCTCCTGTGAAAAGCATTTACCCACGTCAGGTACCATACAAAATCATTACAAAGCTGCCTTAGCACTTTCGTTTACTTAGTGCTATCTAGAGGCGCATTTTTGTTGTTCTCGTATTGTTCAATAATATTTGAAATTAGCCTTTTGGTATAGTGTTACATCGTTGTAAACTATGATGTTATTTCATATTTGTTTATGAATCTAAAATGATATATCATTTTTTGAGAATGTATACGTTTTTTTACTGTATTTATTTCCTTTAAATGTATTTGTTATAACGATTAGTTAAATATATATATATATATATATATATATAAGATTAGATCAGATTCAACTTTATTGTCATTGCATTTCACATGTACAAGTACAATGCAACGAAATGCAGTTTAGGTCTAACCAGAAGTGCAATAAGCAGCAAAGGTGCAGGATAAGGGTTTTAAAGTAAAGTTATATAAATTATAAAATGCAAAAGAAAGAAACAATGAATAGTTGTAATATTTACAGAGGAATGTACTATGAACATAATATACCGGTTGCTATCGACTTTGTTCAGAAATTTACAAAGTTGAAAAAAAAAGTACAGGTTGTTATTGCTATATGAATATGAAGATAGATTGATACATTAGACATATTATTAATGTAATTTGAAATTTACAAATAGATAAGTACAGATGTATATACTGAATTTTACAAATGTATATGGTTGGTTATGTACATTTACAAGTGGGTATGTGCAATACAGTGCAATTATTATTGCCAATGTTAAACAGTGCAGTAATAATAGGGAGAGTGTATGGGGGGCACAAATAAATCAGTGTGGGGAAGAGTTCAACAGGGAGACAGGTCTGGGGAAAAAGCTGTTCTTCAGTCTGCTGGTTCTTGTCCGATGACACCTGAAGTGCCTGCGGGAAGGCAGGAGAGAAAACAGTCTGTGGGCAGGGTGAGAGGACTCCTTAAGAATGCTGCGTGCTCGACGCAGACACTGTCTCTTCTGGATATTCTCGACGGCTGCAAGTGGGGTCCCGGGGATGCGCTGGGCAGTTTTCACCACCTGCTGCAGTGCCTTAAGTTGAGCAACAGAGCAGCTTCCATACCAGACAGTGACACAGTTGGTTAGGATGCTCTCTAGCGTGCAGCGGTAAAAGTTCACCAGGATGGATGAGGACAGCTGGTTCTTCTTAAGTATTCTCAAGAAAAAGAGGCGCTGGTGAGCCTTCTTGACCAGGCTGGAGGTGTTGGTGGTCCAGGTCAGATCCTCTGAGATGTGGGTCCCCAGGAACTTGAAGAATGAGACAGGCTCAACGGCCATCCCGTTAATGTGGATGGGATCATGTGAGCCTCTTCTATCCTTCCTGAAGTCCACGATGAGCTCCTTAGTCTTGGAGGTGTTAAGGAGCATATTATTGTTGGTGCACCAAGAGGCCAGATGCTGAATCTCCTCTCTGTAGGCAGTCTCATCGTTGTTGCTGATGAGACCGATCATCGTGGTATCGTCTGCAAACTTTATGATGGTGTTGGATCTATACATAGGCCTGCAGTCGTAGGTGAAGACGGAGTAGAGGAAGGGGCTCAGCACACAGCCCTGTGGTACTCCAGTGTTGAGCGTGATGGTGGAGGAGCAGATGTGGTCTGACCTAACATACTGAGGTCACCCAGGTAACCCAGTTGCAGAGGGGGGGGGTTAATGTCCAGTTCTCTAAGTTTGATGATTAGCTTAGAGGGTATGACAATGTTGAATGCTGAGCTGAAGTCAATAAACAGCATTTGTGCGAAAGTATTTGTGTTGTCCAGGTGTGTGAGTACAGAGTGCAGCGCTATGGAGACTGCATCCTCTGTGCTCCTGTTGCCAAGGTAGGCAAACTGGTGAGGGTCCAGTGTGCATGGGAGAGAGCTTCTCAGGTGTGCAAGGACCAACCGCTCAAAACACTTCATGATGATGGGTGTGAGTGCAACAGGGCGGTAGTCATTGAGGCATGATGGACTAGAGTGTTTTGGAACTGGCACAATGGAGGTGGTTTTAAAGCGTGTTGGCACAGCTGCTTGGGCAAGAGACATGTTAAAAATGTCTGTAAATACCCCAGCAAGCGGGATATATATATCTTTCCCTTCTAAAAATCATTAAAGTTGTGTAAAGTTGTTTGCAACCTTTAAAGGTTCCACTGGTTAATTTCTCTGACGTCTTGAAAAAAGGTGTAACATTTTGTAACGTAGGTGTATTTGACCTTCTGTTCACACACTTCCAAAGAAACAAGGATTACCTTCTCTTTGAGGGTGCTCACATAAAGGTCGGAGTTGGCAAAGTAGATTGATGAGTTGGACTGGAAAATCTTAATCCCCTCACATTCCATCGCCTGGGAACAAGACAAAGCATAGACGGTGGGAACTTGATATTTTGTGTTTTCTACTCTCTCGAACTAACCTCTTCATAGTCATCCACGTCATAGTACAGCCCGGTGCCAGAAACACTACCAAGGACGACGTTTTTTGGGCTGCAGAAAAAACAAAGAAACCGATCATGCACCTTGCAATAAAACATGATACAGTGGAACCCTTGGACTGGCTGGTCATGTCATGTCAACATAAGCGGTTGCCGACGTAACCAAAACTATCCATTGCTACATGGGTGATGGTCTTACATTTTATCACGTGAAAAGCAGGCACATTTTAGCAAAACGAACAACACGGTGGACCAGGACCTGATGTGTTGGTCCACATAGACCTGACTTAAACAGGTTCCACTGTAAAAGTGAATGTAGTAAATAATGACACAATTGTTAAATTGACGACACAAACCTTTGCGTTCGGTGGATGACTGTCAGTAAGGCAAATGCAATGGCCAATAGGAGGCCAAAGTCCAAGCCCAATAGCAAAGATGCTACAAAGGCTACCAGCCAGATAGCCTGATAGAGGAAGAAAATGGTTCTGAATGTTCATATTTCCCAGTATCTATGGTCTCCCATGTACATAATTCTAAATGATTCTACTGCACTACCATTGCACAAACAAGAAAATCTGCATGCAATTTCCTGTGTAAAACTGACCAATTCAATCTTACTGGTTCTCCATAGCCCCGGGATGTCTCCGAACTGTTTGAACATGCCCAGCAGGTTGACCATGATGATGGCAGCCAATGCAGTCTAGGGACAGGCCAGACAGAATCTGTTAGACAGCTAATTATATCCTATTCTATAACATTCATACTATTTCCGGAAGAACCGATTTGAGGGTTTTAAATGCAACACCATCCTATACTGGCATAAAGAATATTATCCTATATCTTGCCAGAAAAAGGTAAAAACATTATATACATCCCCAGCCCTGACTCCACTCACCTGTGGGAGGGGTTCAAAGACAAAACCAATGGCGACAACCACCAGCAGCACCAGGAGAGATGCCAAAAATCCTGCAATCTGAACAAACACGGCAATCAAGTTTAAGTTTTAAACAGTTTTACCACAACTATACTTTTTTTTGGAGCCACTAACAACTGGACTAATTCCGTCTGGATATTTGACCATTTTTCTTGGCAGAATTAGAAGAGTTCATTTTTATTGGTGGGTTTTCTGGTGCAGAACCGGTTTTTAAGTATGTATAGTCCACAATAATTCTACAAGGTTTCGGTCGGGCTTTGGGTAGCTCATTCGAGAAGATTAAGGTTAACCGGTGATCATGCACTGTTTGGATTTGAAATATTCCGTTATTTAGAAATGTCTCCAAAAAATTTTCTCATCTTGTGTAAATCAAAAGTTCTTCTTCTTAGATCTTCACCACTGATCTCCTTGGACTTCCCCACTGAGTATGAGTATTGCTTAATCAATGAGCCAAGACAACGTTTTACAGCCAAAGGGAAAGTACTAACTGAAGTCATTTGATATATATATATACACACACACACATATATATATATGTGTATATATATACACACATATATATATACACACATATATATATATGTGTATATATATACACACATATATATATACACACATATATATATACATATATACATACACATATATACATACACATACACATATATGTATATATATACATACATACATACATATATATATACACATATACATACACACATATATATACACACATATATATATATACACACATATACATATATGTATACATATATATTTATTTATATATATGTGTGTGTATATATATATATGTATATATATATACAGTGTATGTATATACAGTATATTTATAATATATTATTATATATAAAAAGATATATTTAAGTTATATATATATATATATATATATATATATAAAGTAGAAAGTTTTTCATTTGTCTTTAAATAGAAAGCTTTGTGTTATTATTGGTGTCAACAATTCAGCTTTTTCTCATTGAGCCTTTTTCTGTATTTTTACAATGTTTTTAATTTTATTTTGTTTCTGCAGTGATGCAATGACGAACGAGTCACGGTCCACGGATGGGCCCTTAGCCGCATTTTGGACACTCCTATTTTTGTGGCTCTCCGTCACGGTCGGGCTTGCGGCGTCGGCTGTATTGCAAACTACAACTCGGCTTGTTGGCGCGGCATCATGGGCGAGCGAGTGAGCGGGTTGAGTAAAGAGGCACCGCAATGCAGCCAGAACGAGCCGCAGCTCAATTTTGTTATATAGATGCACGTCTATGAGGTTATATTTGTGCCTTTAGTTTGAGGTAGCAAAAGCAGATTTTGAGGCATATTAACGTGCAATAATTACTAACGTGTACATCCAGGCGATCCAGTGTACCTGTCTGGTCGGGTTTTGGGGAATGGGCTCCTAACTTGAGTTTGCGGGTTGCGTGCCTGGAGGGCAGCGATGCCTACGGGCGTGTTCAGGGGTCAAAATGAGTGCCAGTTGGTCACTCGCTAATGTACTCGCAATCGACTGGCAACGTCCTGAAGATCGACCAGTAGCTCGCGATCGATGGGTTGGTGACCCTTCCCCAAAGAGATATTGTGAGAAGCACGGTCATCCAGGAAAGCTCAGAATAACGCCTCCCTGGGGCGATGTTCCAGGCATGCCCAGCCAGGAGAAGGCCACGGCACTTATTAATCTTTTTAATCCTGTATGTATAAATCTCAGCTAGTGTAAATTACAGAAAAAGCCAAAATAATTTAAAACGTGCAAGCAATTTTTGTTTGCAAAAATCTGTGAAAAATGAGATGTAGATTGTGTAATATGTAAAGTAAAAATGAAGGTTGTATAATCATTCCATCCTAGAAAAAGAACTATTCAAACAAATCGTGATGAGTGTGTATGTAAACTTCTGACCGGAGCTATACTGTATACTGGGACATACGACACTTTGCTGTGTGTGTGTGTGTGTGTGTGTGTGTGTATTACCTGTGTTTTACCCCCTGTGCTCTCTTGCACCAGGCTCCTCGACATGGAGGAAGTGATGGTGAATGTTTGGAAGAAAGAGCTGATGAAGTTACACAGGCCGAGGGCTATCAGCTCCTAAAAGCAAAACTAGGCTTAGTCCCAAAGCATCCATGCATACAGCAAATCAATGTGAAATGCTGATTTGACAGAAATTAATAGCTTTAAACAAGCGTATGAACATGTTTTTTATGCTGGTATCCCGTTATGCCTTTGACGTAGACAAAGTTAGCTTAGCAAGTTTAAAATTACATTTTTCCTCCGGCTGCTACACCCCCTGGAAGAGACTAAATGGAGTGACCGCACCTCGCCCGGACGTGGGACACCGGGGCCTTACCCTGGAGCCAGGCCTGGGGGAGGGGCTCGCAGGTGAGCGCCTGGCGGCCAGGCCTTCACCCGTGGGGCCTGACCGGGCTCAGCCCGAAGACGCAGCACGGGAGCTGCCCCCCGCAGACCCACCACCAGGGGGCAAGCATAAGGGTCCGGTGCAATGCGATTTGGGCAGCATTGTCCCTACTAAGACTGCTGCCCCCGTGACCCGGACCCGGATGATAATTAAAGTGTGTGACATACTTTATTTTGAATTCATACATGTACTATTATTCAACTGTGTCTAATATCATCTACCCTGATTTTGTTGTATTTTTTACTTACTCATTTGCAATGTTTGTCAGTCTGATCTATTATGTATTTATTCATTTATGTCACAGTTTTGTCAGTTTTTACTCCTGTTTTTATCTATCATGCATTGTGCTGGTCCTCAATAGGGACACTGTGGAGCTGGAGCCTATCCCAGCTGACATTGGGTGAGAGGCAGGCTACACCGATCATCACAAAGCACATATAAATAAACCATTCATACCTACGGATAAGAGTATCCAATTAACCACTCTTTAAAGTTGAGTTTGTAACGGACTAGAGTGAAAGTGTCCGCGTGGCTCTTCTGTCTTCAACATGTCTCCAGTCAAGATAAACATGATGTTAAATGTCATCTGTGCGTTTTTATTCATTGCTTGTATGTACTTCACGTTGTTTTCCGCACATAAATCTATAACTGTACTCCATAAAATGTGTTTTGTGTTCCTATTTCTGGGTGTCTGGATTCAGGGGTCTCCAACTCGCGGCCCACGGCCCACAAAGTGAAATCATAAGCCAGCACTGAACCAAGAGCGAGTTGTCACAAAGAAATGAATGGCACATGTGCAGGTAAGCAAACACACATAGAAGTACTATTATACCATATTATATGATATTAAGGGAAAATAAAGACGTAATGTCAGCAACTTTTTACAAACCAAGTACCACAATGCATGCTGGAAGGCGACGTCACTCCTAAATAGGGTAGTGACAAAATCTGCTTAAAATATTAATATTAAACTCTATTATTACTGCACATTTTTTGAAAAAAATAAGAAACTATCTCCCCCTGGCTAATTTTGGGTCACTGATTACCCCGCCTCTCGCCCAAAGCCAGCTGGGATAGGCTCCAGCATACCCGCGACCTTAATGAGGATAAGCGGCATAGAAAATAAATGAATGAGATGTAATCTTATGCTCGCTCCCCCTGTCACCAAATTGAGATATTATCGTTATTACTATCGTGAGCCGTGTATGGCGTATCCTATTGTACCGTATTGTGAGGTACCCTGAGATTCCCAGATAGGCTCAGGAACAACCTACGTGTTATGTCTGCGTCCTTACTGGTAAAGGAGAACCCACGCATTGTGTTCTGCGTCCTGATTGGCTACGGGCATGTAGACTATTGTCAATCTCTTCTGTGCCTTCCTGTGCAGTACAGAATGTGTTTGATTTGCTACATTTACAGAAATGTTCCTTCGCTTGCAGTGTGACATTCAAGTTCTTTATGTTTGCAAGTTTTATCCCCGACAACACCCACATTGGCAACAAAACCTTCTGCAGACTTAAGGGCACCGGCAGCCACATCCAAAGGGTAGCGGATGATGCTCACCATCATACAAAAAAGTTGGACTTCTGGACATCCAGAAGGAAGGTAGCAGTTACGCAGCTGTAGGGCGAGACCACGCGCGTTGTTTGGTGTTGAAACGTTGTTGGTCGCCAATGTTACTGCTCAGTCGTTGAATCTGACGGTGCATAGCAGCATTTAATAATAATAAAGACTTTTTCCTGCACTAGGGTTGTCTCTCTCCCCGTAGCTCCTGGGTGGAGCCACCACGCCGCGAGCCAAAACATGACACTTATGTGTAACCATGTGCTGTACATTACTGTAACTCTGTACCATCTAACCAAGACGGTTTGATCACAGCGTGTTCTTTTTTGTTGCATGTAAGACATTCAAACGTACCTGGTTACTATCCACACTGTAGTTGTGCTTGAGGGCAAAAGTTTTGGCCAGAGAGATTCCCATGGAGAAGCCAACAATGGCAATAGCGAAGGCGTCAGTGACCAAACTAGGCAACAGAGAGAACGCTGGAGCAACAGGTGGGAGAAGCCTGAGAACACACAGGAGGACACGTAGCCCATTTGCACTGGTAGGATGACATGTATTGCAAAGTCCAGCTCCGGAAAGTGAAATAAGAGACAGAAACCACACTGGCCAGATTGCCTTACTCGGTTGTACAAACACACTGCAGAATCCAATCCACACAAAGTTGTCCTAAAACTCCAGTTGCGCCATGGCAGACAATGACCTGACCATGATGTATCGTACCAGGCATCTTCCAAATGTTTATTCGTAAATGTTCATGTACCATCAAACAATCCCATTCTAACAATAAGGACCAATAAGGGCCTGTGTGCCGCCTCTCACACTGCCTGACTCATTTTGACAGGATGGAAACCAGCCATCACTTCCACATTTACTTGTAAATTTGGATTTTTTTTTTACCTACGGCGGTTTGTTGAGCTGTTTTTCATACTCCATTTGTGCATATTTTTAATCAGATTATTGTCTTTTGATATTTTATACTCTTGTCTAACGAAGCTGTTGCGGTAACTTCATTGTACGTCTGGATAAATAAAGCTTTCTTACATGCGCAAATCTCCCTCGCGGTGGTTAACAAAATAACGAGCAGTTGGATTTTGTTAGGTGCTGTGGTAGAATCCAGGTCACCACCGCCATGCTTTTATTTAAAGCTTACCGTGCACTGAACAGGACGTCGCTGTGTGCATGTTTTAATGCTGCGTACCGAGACAGCAGTGATGTTGCTGTGTATCGGAAACGTATTGGAAACAACAACAAAAGTGACATCTTACCCAGTTGGGATCTCCCCAACCACATCCACGCTATAGACTTTTGCCAATGCCAGGCCGTAAGAGATGCCGGTGGATACAATGACCACAATAATTTCTCCAGGAATAGGAATGGGCATTTTCTTCTTAAAACGCTCGTTCAGCTGTTTGACCACATACAGAAAAACGAGACACACGAGGCCCAGGATGAGAGCGGTGACATTGGTGCTTGTTATGTCACTCAGGACTGCATTGACGCTCTGCAGTGAGAGAGAGAGAGAGAGAGAGAGGACGGCAGCTTTTAACAAAAACACATTACTGAAGTGCAAAAAATCGATTTCAACTCACATAAACAGCAGAGAGAATCCCACTAAAACGCTTTGTCTTCACTCCGAGCAGGTATTTGAACTGAGAGATTACTACATGCATGGCGGCGGCTGTGGTGAAGCCTCGCACCAGGGGTTCTGTGAGGTAAATCGCCACAAAGCCGAACCTGAGAAATCCTAAAACCATCTGGCAGGAAAAAAAGGAACGCTAAGTTACTCCATTTCAGTTGAATAAATATGAATTGACTTCAGATTCGCATTGTCGTTGAGCATGATCAGAACAAGCTGAATATTACTGTGACGCTCAAAGCAGTGGAACAGTGGAACTCCCTTGGATGGGCCGACACAAAACCGAAACTAGCCATTGCTTCCACATTTACTAGTGACACTGGCCAGAGACGTTTAGTCACATTAGCAATTGAGTGCGCTGTAATGCAGAAGGTGTTTTATTCTCGTATTTGATATTAATCATTTACGTTGACCTTCATTTTGCGGGTCATTTGGAATTGATAGCAGCTAATGTTAATGGGTTGTACAACTATCCAGCACAATGCTCTAGCACTTTACATTGTTGACATGTCTTACGAAGCGATGAATTATATTGTACAATAAAAATATGAATAAATATTTCCTGACTATTTATAATACGATCGGTGTTATTTATGTAGGATTTATTGTGATTTGTGTACACTTTATCTGGTTGGTCCTGTTCTTTGCACAGGCGAGCGAAGGAAAGGCATGCAGCCTAGAAGGTGATTCTACCCAAGTCTACCCGAGTCGATTCCTGCCAGAAACTCTATAACCTGTTCGGTCCGGGCTGGCAGGAGGCTCTCGAGCCACCCTTTGCCCTCTCTCTGCATTCGCACTATAATCTTTAGGCTGTGTCTCAACTACAATCGCACCTCACTCTCACGTTCTCCCCCTGGACATTGTGGCCCATAAGAATTGGTTTCCACTTGGCGAATGGCGCTGAACAAAAAGGGGGTTGTGCTTTTTTCCATTAACCCTATTTGGGTTTTGTGTGTGTTCCCCCTACTTAGAAGCTATTGAATTAGCCTAAATGGACTCCTGCACATGAACTGCGCTCTTGAATATTGTGCTCCACTTGGGATGATTCTTTTATATTTTTCTACATGTTTGAAATGCTGAGTTGTGAACCTTTTGCACATGTACATACTTATGTTTAAGACTTTTTCCACTGAATGGCTATTCATATTTGTACTGACGACATGCGATTCTAAATTGTCCATAGGTGTGAATGGTTGTATGTCTTTGTTTGTCTATATGTGCCCTGCGATTGACTGGCGACCAGTCCAGGGTGTACCCCGCCTCCCGCCCAGTCAGCTGGGATAGGCTCCAGCATCCCCGCGACCCTAATGAGGATAAGCGGTATAGAAAATGAATGAATGAATGGATGTTAAATGTTGTAAGTTTGCCTTTTTGTTTTTTTATCACTTTATAATATATGGTACCAACACCAAAGCAAATGACCCGTTTCTGCTTCCTCTCTCTGAGCTGATGGCTTGCATCTTCTGTATTACTGCTATAACTATGATCACCTTTAAGGATGAATAATTATGCCCTAGTGCTCTTGTAGTGCTTTGTAATTCCAATAAATGTAGCACATTGAAAGAAAAAAGAAGCACTTTCTTAGCATTTTGAAGCTTGCATTGTACTAAAGAGGAAGTCATTAAGTGTATGCTGTAATGCTGCGGAACTGGACAGCAGTTATGTTGCTACCGTAGTGACATGTTGCTTAGCGACAATGATTAAGTTAACAATACTACCGCATGTTTTATAGAAATAAAACCTTTGGCTCCAGTCTATCGGTGTATGGCGACAACGTATGGCGGCGTCGACTTAGGCGGACAGTTTTTAGCGAAAAAACCAAAGAAAAAGTAACTATCTTGGGACTACAATGTGGAATACACGTTTTATTTTTAAGTGACAAAAAAATGACAATATTTCTTAAACCAGGTTCTCAGTGTTCTTCCAAGTAAAAAGCCAAAGAGGGACAACTTAAACCGTAAAACTGTAGTTCTGGGCACGGCGCTGACGGGTCGTCAACATAAACGGGTTCCGTTGTATGCTCCCGAATCCAACCCACCCCTATGTACGCTTACCTGGATGATTCCCACAAGGAATGTGAGCACCACAGCCACTTCGACCCTCCTGCTATCACGAAGTACCACATTCAAAACGGCGGTCTCGTTAGAGCTGTTGGCAGGCAGCGTGTAAAACATAGAGTCTGGAGCCTCCCTGACTGCTACACTTCCAATCATCAGACTTACGACTGCAAAGGTGCCTGCAGAATACACAAAAAAAAACAGACATGATGGGGTGGCCACGGGTGAGCCGACCTATCCAGCCAACTTGAATGCGATCGCTCCTCCGCAGTTACATTCGGAGTGCACACACGTGTGTGTGCGGGTTGCGGCTGACTATACACTCAAGTGAACTGAGCATAGTCCAGTGTTTCATTTTTGTCAAAAACACGGCAAAACAGAAAATTATTTAGCTTTTGTTTTAAATGACTTCCTTTTTTAAAATGAAACATGAAAATGCAGCTGCAATCTACTGGCAGGTCATTCCACAAAAGATACAATTCTCAAATAAAAAATACAAACATCAACATAGCACCCAAAAGTAATAAGGGGATTGATGGATAGATAATGCATTGTGGTCAGTATAATGTACCAAGCTATGCAAGCTTTGTATTATACATGACAAAGTGAATTAATGTAATTACTAACAATATTTTTCCTTAACAACACACACACTGCTTTCATCTTCATGTATTGAACTTGCCAATTAGATCCCATCCCTACTTGCCTGCTCATAGATGCTCTTCCACTGGTTAACACACGTAACCAGTGGCGGCTGCTGTCATTCAAGGAGGGGAAGCTCATTTTTTTACGGCCTATGTAAATTCCACCCTCTGTTCCTTTTCAAGAAAAAGATCGTGAACCTGTCATGGCACGTGTTTTCCACTGCTTGTTGGGGAAACAAACTGCAGAGTGACAGAAGAGAGTCACCAAACACAACGCTAGTCGTTTTTACCGAAAGACAAAGTCGCTGCGCATCGGTAAAGTCTCCCGATCAGTTCAGAACAACGAAAATAAAAACTTAGAAAATGCACTGGTGGAGGTTTATACTTCAAGATTGCTGTTTCGCCCATTCCACTGTCAATCAGGGATTCCGCCTCAGACAGATCAACCAATCACCATACAGAAGCCAAGCGCCCAGGCCAGCCCACTGACCCATAGAACCCCAGAGACGCCGAGCGTCGTATCGGAGGGACAAAGCATTTATTCAATGACCGTCCGGTTTCGTGCAGTGGAACAACCCACTCTACACTTCCCCATCAAAGTCAGTAGACGCTCAGCTTCTGACTGAGAAGAAATGCCGTTGGGAAGAATGAGAAGGAAGTGGTGTCAGTTACCTGTGATAAGTAGCTGACTCTGAACAAAAGATGAAGGTATTCTGGTGCATAAGTAGTTAATTAAATGTACACACAGCAGTACATATTTCACCACTTTTTTGACATTTTAGAGGAAGCTGAGCTTCCCTTGCGGTCTTAGAGTAGTCAACACTGCATATAACATATAACACATATAACACTCAGAGTGGCTGTAATTAAACCTAACCTTGAGCCACGTGCCTTGGCTAACTTTAGACCAATATCCAACCTCCCACAACATCCCAGAGAAAGCAGTCGCCCGACAGTTGCAGGGTCTCCTTCATATTTGGGGACTTTCAATTCAAGATTTAGGATGCACCTCAGCACAGAAACAGACATCCTCTCTCTTTTAAAAGTCAACTCCAAAGTCACCTTTGTGCTAAAGCATACAGTTAAAGCTGACCCATTTATGTTGATAAGCTGATACTTATCAGGGATGCACCTTCCTGTTCCTGGGATTTAGGCCCTGTCTGCAGGAAAACATTCCTGGGGATTTTTTTTTTTTTATGGCGGATTGAAAAAACAAAATTGTGTTCACGCTGTGCCGGATTAGTGTAGAGTTGCAGCCAGGGGGGGGGGGGGGGGGGGGG
>QODF01000186.1:436157-452025 GCA_024372805.1 Oostethus manadensis
GGGGGGGGGGGGGGTAATAATATCTATTTACTTATCTGTACTGTACAAACTGAATTTGAAAGTGAAACCAGGAAAATGCAACCACATGGAGAGCTGTGAGGTGCATTCAAGACTCAAATGGCAAGTTGAGTATAACAAATGTGGACATATCGGCAGGTTTATACTAATACTGAAAGCACTCCCTGCTACTCCCTGACAGTCAATTCCAATAAAGTGATTCCTCACCAATGGATATGTGTCTGGACGTGCCGAAGAAGGTGTAGAGCAGGACTGGGTAGAATGAGGAGTAAAGACCATAAACCGGAGGCACGGCAGCCAGCATAGCATAGGCGAGACCTGTGGTCCAAAACAGAGATAGTGGGGGGTCAATAAACTGTACAGTTCCATGAGCAAAAACTGATCTTACAACCTCTGAGCGAAGAAGATACCAAAACAAAAAGCAGCAGGGCGCAACAAGCAGCACCTCAGGGGTTGGCAACAGGCCCCAAAACAACATTCATTGCTACTCCAGATGTTTCTGAAGGGAGCTGACCTTGAGGCAGCTGCACAACTCCTGTGCTGAGACCCGAGACCACATCTTGGAAGAGATATTCTCTGACCGGGTAGTTCGGCAGCCACCTGAGAATGGGCAGGAAGCTGAAAAGCGCAGCCTTTGCCCGCCGAGATGAACACCTAGAGTAGAACGAGGGACGGGGGTCAGCATAAAACACAATCATCTGGGACCGGCCAACGATAAAGGTCCTGCTGTGCATAACAGGGCCGTACGGGGGTCAGGTTTACAAATTGGAGGACTATAATAATAGGTCGTTTCTAGCTCTTCACTTACTGGAACCACAGTGCCAGCTTCTGTCGAAAGGTGGAGGTTCTCTCCTTGCGGTGGAGAAGCTGTGACCTAAGGTGGGCTTCGTTGTAGACCGGACGCTCAATCGTGTACATTTGCACCCCGTCCTCCTGCACCGCCGGCAGATCCTCTCGCTCCATTCCATTTACTTCCTGTCCGTCTTCATTCCTTTGACACATTTATGAAGGCAAGGCGTGGTCTTTTTGGCTTAGAAAAAAAGATAACACAACAAAGAATCATTCTGTTTGCTTGCCGCAGTCCATTCATGCGGTGCTTTCACTGAGTTGATGATTGACAGATCAAAATGACATCCATTATGGTAACGTGAGTGGACCTAATAGTAAAGGGGGGGTTCCCTGTGGGACACCATTTCTGCTCACGCAAGCTCGGCTTTGCTGATCATGTGACAAATGGCACCATAATGAATATAACTTCAAAATATAAGGTAAAACAGCTGACACTCAAACACAGTTTGTATTCCCCCGTCAAGTCGTTCCCCAGCTAATATGGCAATGATGAATTTCCATACATAAACATTACTCTTATGTTTATTTGATTGCTTTTTGATCTTTCTACACTTTAAATTATAAAACGAGTGGTGTAAAAAAAAAAAAAAAGAGACATGGGTCTTACCTCCTCTCGTCCGGCACTTGTGAGGATGCTGCCAGCCAAACGTGAACTTAAATGAATACCCGTTCGCGTTAAAGTTTAACTAGACCTACTGTGGCCGGAGAACAGTAAATATGGACACCGCCATTTTGCGCAAGTACATAGATTCTCCCTGTGAGACGATGTCCCACTCGGGTGGGAAATGAGCGCTCCTTCTGATCGCCGTTGCTAAGCACATACCGTCTTCCGAGTTTGAAAAGCGTACTGTTCGTGGCTACTTTTCCACTTGGCTCCACGGGTGTTGCATAGTGGATCTGTTGCAATAGGTGTAATCTATTACGTAAATAAATAAATACATCCCGTACGTTTCTCTGCGCACACTTCCAGGTCGAGTAAGAGGTCTTCCCGTGCTGGTCCGAGGCAGGAAGCGTGGTGACGAAATTGACGTAAGACAACTCATTTGCATATATTTGTTTAAATGGCAGTTTCACTTTTTCTATAAATAGTTGTCATTGGTCACATACTGTACTCTACAGGAAGAGCATTCCTAACGCTGTGCTACCGCAAACTAATGCAGAACCTGCTGTAGCTTGATTTTATATTACTGTATGTAAACATATTGCTTATGGAGGAGTGCCAAAATTAAAAACTAATGAGGAAATATAAATAGAAACTTTTTTTTAGAGTCATATTTTTTTTTCCCCATTTTGTCATTGCTTTTTCTATATTGTCTTTGTCTTTTCCATTTTGTTGTCGCTTTTC
Source organism: Oostethus manadensis (assembly GCA_024372805.1). Classification (NCBI taxonomy): domain Eukaryota; kingdom Metazoa; phylum Chordata; class Actinopteri; order Syngnathiformes; family Syngnathidae; genus Oostethus; species Oostethus manadensis. The sequence goes on from QODF01000186.1 coordinate 438,370, forward strand.
CCATTTTTTCCACGGAATATAATTTTCGCTCCAAAATGAGGGGCCGCTGCAAACCAAGAACCACCGGTGTAAGACGTTTTTCATGGTGCACGGTGGCGTGATAGCGACCTTACTTCCTGTCCGTGACATTTCCCGTTTTTTCCAAGCTACATTTAAAACATAGCTACCACGCAGCCACCGTGGCAACGACAGGTCATTGTTTTGTCTTTGCTTTTTGCCAGCTGGAGTCGTCCCGTAAACGCAATGAGAAAAAGCAAATGGAAAAGCCAAAACAAGAAAAGCAATGACAAAAGGGCAAAAGCAAAAACGATACGGAAAGCAATGACGATATGTAAAAAGAATTAGACGACATTTGTTGTTTTTTCTAATATTATCTTTACATTTCCACATGTATTTTCTTTTAATTGTGGCACTCCTGTGATTCCATAATTATGTAGACTGGTTTTGGATCATATTCCGGACACCATACATTGCTGCCAGCTTCATTTTATGAGATGACTGACAGAACAGGACAGGATTAGCCAGTCTATTAAAAAAAACATTTACAACTTTTATCATTTATTATTTTGTTGAATGTACAACATAAATGTACAAAATATGGACAGGGTGGCGTTGAAATTGGATCTGTTTTGACAAAGCGTGACATGGCACTGCACACGGCACCATGACAAGAACTGATTTTAAAGCTGATATCTTAAGGTGAACTTGCAACATATTGCTTCTACATGCCGCTCTTAGCCTCCACACATGGCTCCCACAAGGGTGCGCTACAGAGTGTAACTCAGGTAGTACAGGATGATAATGACAATTTCCTCCTTTTGCTCACACGTATGTTTGTACTGTGCGTTTTGATATGTTCCACACATCTTCCTCATCATGTGTTCTACCTGAAGTCTGGACACCAAACGCTAGAATTCTACAATTATTAAAAAATAATATTTAAAAATTGAAATAAATTATACAATTATGGTATAAATAAGTAGTTACTTTTTACATTTTTGATCAATATATTTGTGTTCCTATTTTTAAATATATATTTGTATTGATTGATTTATTTATAATTATTTATAGGGACAAAAAGCAACTCACTCCAATTATAATTATTTGAAGAAAAAAAAACAAAAAACAGACTGTCCAAAAAGTCTATATTTTTCACAATCACAAAAGAAACTGCATACAAACTGTTGTAATTCTTTAGTAGTGAAAAATGCTTCGTACGTTCGAATGTCCGCAACCTCTAGGCAGTTTGAGGACCCCGCTGCATTAAGCCCCTTTAATTAATAATAAAAAAATATTATTTAATGTACCTTTTTCAAAAAGTCATATTAATTGAAGTTATATTTTAATTTCTGAATTAAAACTGGTTTTGTATAATGTATATATATATATTATATGTCCAGACACCCTGTACAAAGTTGTGTACTTCCATCCAAATGTGCACCATGACTAAGAAACATAAATGCAAAAGCAATGTTGTCCTTGGGTAAAAGTGATAAACACACAGACACGATTTCTGCTTCTGAGTTTATGGAACCCATTTTATGGAATGAAGAACAAGTTTATTAAAAAAAAATCAAAATCCTTGTTTCAGTTCCCCTTTCTCGATTTAGTGCACCGTTTGTGCATTTTTATGCTCTCTTCTTTAATTGTATTTTTACAACATGCCGTGACCAATAAAAAAAACAAGCTGGAGGTTGCAAACGTCCCTTGCTCTAAATCTTTTGAAATTAATAAGTACGTACATTTATTTATTTTGCGCTTACCTTACAAAATGTGCGTGGGTTAGCTGGACCATTGTGGACTACAGCTCACTTTGATTGGCTGATAGTACACAAAAATAAAAAAGGTGACAAAACAAGAGCAAAAAGCATAATGTGAGGAGGAAAAAATTTAAATTTTGGTATTTGTAACATAAAGCTGCATGCAGCTGTTTTTTGATTGTATTGTATAAAACTTCTTAATATATTGGATTACACTTTTTTTTTTTTTACAAATTGAAAATAATAAAATCGCATCATTTGATTCTTCATTACGTCGCACTTTGTGACAAAAGTTTGGACACCCCCCTTTACTTTAAAATATAACAACTAAGAAAGAATGTTTGCACATTGTAGATACAGTAGTAGGGCAGGGCTGATCGATCCAAATATCGATAGCAGTGATGTCAGTATTGGATCAATATCACTGCGATGAGATGGATATATTTCAGTTATACATTTTTACTAGGGATGTCAATTGATTACAATATTTAACTGCGATTAATTACATTTTGTCAATAGTTAACTCATAATTGAGCACATTTAATTGCAGATGAAAAGAAGTTTTTATCTATTAAAAAAATGTTATCTATATACAGTATTCACTATGCAATTGCAAATATAACTTATGCAAAGTGATATTTTTGTAAATACGGGCCATTATTTTATTCAAAATAATATAGTTAGAAATCGAGTGACGATTTCTTCCACTTTGTCCTTCTCAAATGCTGCCCCTGATGCAGAGATACTTTGTTCATTTCCAAGAAAAATTCACACAGATCGACTACTACTACCTTTTTCTTTCACCTGATATTTGCTCCAGAATTCTGATACTATGTGGGAATGGAGTAGGGTTAAGATTTGATGACCTTATTGTGTGCTAATGTGCAGATATGTTCAATGCACAACCTCATACTGATGAATGGTGGCTCTGTATTCATTTCATGCTTTTAAATGTGATGTTATTCCTGTCATAGTTTTAGACAATATACTGTATAATGAATAAGATAAATTAGATCGCTAAAGTACGTACATTTCACCGATGTGTTGATGACTACACAGTGCGCTGCTAGTAATAGATATTGGTAGCGCTGCTACATCTTCAGTCATGACAGAAGCCCCACATAGCTGTCCGCGTCTATGCCTGCTGTTAACTAGCAGCTCATGACCAAATTTTGGGTCCTAGTTCCAAGCAAATCAGCCCAGAGATGACCCGCATCTAAAATAAAACACTCATTAGTTGGGACAAGAGACCACTGTATAAATTACATTTGAAATAAAAAAAATAAAATACCAGCAGTGCTTCTGTACCTTCTCGCAGCTCGCTTCTCTCGGGCAAGTCGAGTAGTCCGTGACAATTCAAATCACAGCGACAGTAGATACAAATAACTTTATTCTTGTCGCGAGAGCTTTCAATCTAAATTCACCAATCAAAATACCAACTTCTTTCGCCTTTTCTACGTAATATTTGCTCCTGCTTGTAGTTTCCATGGTCACGGTCTACTTCCTCTGACTACAGCGTCAGGCCAAGGGTCAAACTGGACATGTGCACGTTAATCGAGCGTAAAAAAAAAAAAAAGTCCTGTTAAAGGAAAGTTAATGCGTTAATTGTTAATAACGTGTTAACTTAGACAGACCAACTTTTTACCAATATGTGTTTTTGTTCTTGTGTTGTTCACACAGTTACATTGACGACATTGTCAAAATGAGTTTTCGGACACAAGATGGCTTGGGTGAGGGGGCAAATGATTTGAGCGAGAGCTTTTGTTTACTTATTGTGCTCTATTGACTTTAGTTTTATTTATAATATATACGAGGGAGGGGAAACGTTTTAAGCATTGCGTAGAAGACGCACCGGTGCACGGTCAGACCTATGATTGTTTGAAAGTACAGCCCTTTATAAGTATTCCTGCCAATTTTTGAGATTCTAAACATGTTTCTGATTTTTTCTGCACACTTTTGAATAAGCGAGGGTCAAGGATTTAGTGAAAAATGGAGGAAACAGAAAATCTTGCAGTCAAGAACCTGCATTTGAAAGGCATGACTGCGTGGGAAATTCATGAAGACATGTTGAGAACATTAGCAGAGAGTGCCCCTTCATACGAGACAGTCACACGTTGGATCAGAGAATTCAAGTGTAGCAGAGACAGTGTTGAAGATAACCAAAGGCCAGGAAGACCTCCAACTGCAACAACAAAAGATAACCTTCACCTTGCTCTGCAGATGGTCATGCAAGATACCAGAGACTTGGTATATCCATTGAGCGAGCAGACAAAATTCTGATGCTTAAAACTTTTCATACACCCCTTGTACAATTATTTATATATTTTACTTTATTAAGGGAATAATTGTATATTTTGTTACATTGTGCAAAATGTAATTTTTGAAGTGTAACACAAAAGAAGAAAGGACCTTTGGTCTTATGCCGAAACTTTGAAGGTTAGTGACTGCTCCATTTAGACATAACCACAGGTCCGCTTTTCCAGAACACACGAGCGATCCTCATGAAGTCGACAACACGCATCAAAGTCAGCGAAACAATTTATTTTTCACATAGATGATCCCCTTGCGTCTCAAATTGTAGGTAGACAAAAGCGGTCAATGATGTATGTTGACGTTGACTTAATCGCGTGCTTTTCAGTCATGACAAGAACCCGGTGGACCGGGACTTTATGAGTTGGTCGACTTACGTGGATTGTCGACATAAACAGGTTACGCTCCAATGTGCTCTCTTGGACCGTCAGTCGGTCTTTGCGGAATAAAGGGAGGGTAGGGCCACTTGTGCTGCTGATATCAAATCCCTGAGAAATGTTACTAAAGACAAGGAAACAGGAAACTGTGCTCCCACTCTCTCAGGTTCCAGTAGGAGAAGATGGATGGATGTTTCACAGCAACACAAAGATTTAAGGAGTCAGTGTCGAGGCCGGTAGGAGCCGTAGTGTCTTGGGTAGAGGGGAGTGTAGTGGGTAGAGTGGCTGTAGGATGTAGCGCCAGAGGAGCTGTAGTAGGTGGAAGAATAACTGTGGGGGGAAGAAGAGGAGTAAGGAGAGGATGAGGAGGGAGTGTGATGTACCGAGGTCCCCGTCAGTCTAGAGAAGGGACGAGTTCGGCTTGAGGGGCTCCACAGGGGGCGGCGAAGATCCAGCATTGTGGATCGGTAGGGAGAAGAAGGGGCAGAACCTGTCTGGTTAGGCTTGGGTGTGGTTTGGGTATCTGGGGTGACATGTCTTGAAGCCCCAGAGCCACGGGAAAAAGGAGAAGAAATGTTGAAACTATAAGAGTCAATCGCAAAAGTTCGCACCCCGAGGGTCCACTTGGAGGAGGTCAGCCCCTTAGGGGTTGAGGACGAGGCCTCCGGAGGTTGAGGTGGCGAGGCAATGGTTGGTGATGACGGACTGCGAGGGAGTATGTGTGACCTGGGCGAGGCCGAGGCTGTGGCACCTGCCGTGGATGTGGTAGTGGCGTCTTCAGAATCAACCAACGTTGGACTAGTAAGGCAGGAAGCGGAGGGACTACTGGGAACCAAAGCTGCACCCGATCCTTGTGCCAGGTCAGTGGTCGAAGCTGAGGTTGGGAGACTTATTTTGGAAGGAGTGGACTTCCTACGGGACAACCTGCTCCCACGGTTGCGGCGTGTTTGCTCTTGATCGAAGGCCAAGTCTTCAAGGCGCTGGGTGAGGGCCAGTTTTTGCTGGATGGCCATTCGCAGGAGAGAGTTCAGTGTCTTCTTTTCATCCTCAGCAGCTGCCAACTGTCTCTGCATCTCATCCAGCTGGCTCATATACTCGTCACACCTGAGGGAGGCACAGTGATAAAAAAAAAATTCAAGGACCATGATAGCGGAAGTTACGAAGATGGTGTGGTATTATAATTACGTAACTGAAGGTGATGTTGTGGAAGCTCAGTGTAAATCAAGCAACGGTCAAGAGACATTCTCAACACATTTCCTGAGAGATTAGTGTAGTGTCGTCTATTCGATTGAGTGAGGTGTCAGTCCAAAGTGCAGAGGTGCTAACCAAATACCACTGTGAATGTGTAAAATATGAGCATCTACACTGTCAGTGGGCTTTTATAGAAGCAAGGATGGGTGTGGACTAACTACAGGAGAGACCGTTGATTGCAAAAAACCTTAAGTAATGGCCACACACATGAAAAAAAGTCTCGAATTATCAAAATGATTCTGAAAGTTCATTACGGTAACCATAGGGACTACATCAAAGCAGCTCAAGGAAGACAAGGCTTTGATAAACAACACAGTTGAGTTCATTTCATGGGATGGAGAGGGAAAGAGAAGGATGTTTTCTGCCATTGAGTTCTGCAGAAAATGTTATTTTATATTACTGTTTTTTTTTTATGTTTCACCGTGTTACTATTTAGCTATGTTTTTTTCTGATTCCAAAAACATGCTGAGGAAATTGTCTGGGTAGTAAACACTTACTAGTTAAGATGCCATACAAAAAAATAATATACAATTTAAAACAGAAAAAAAAAAATCTGCAGGTATGTTAGTGAAAGCCAAACCCCAAACATCTACTGTGGATCAGTCAAAGCTCAACAGAGTAAGGAGGTGAACAAATAGGGGGCGGTGTAAAATTCAGGTTTAGGGTTTTTGGAACGGGAGAGGCTTTATTTGCAATTTTTGATTGGCAAAGTTTGAATTGCTTGCGTCTGGTCTCTGACCTGGTGGCGAACATGGCTCGCAGAGAAGAGAAAGTGGCTGCATCCTCTTTCAGGGCCTTCAGCTCGTTCCTAAGCTTTGTCATTGTGTCGGTCACCATTGACTTCTCCGCCTCGTACTTGCTCTTCAGGTTGGTAAGCGCCACCTCTGCTGTCTGGGTGAGTACAGACACAAAATGATTCATGTTCTTATGTCTGTACAGTGACAGTTTGACCCTGGAACATTTAAATTTCTATTACTTCCAACAGGAAAAACAGTCGCATTACAAACAATTTGATGGTCAACTAAAGTCTATATATCATGTTTTAGGAAGAAACCACAAAGTGGACATTGTGAAGGAGTTTAAATACCTCTGTGTTATTTTTGATCCAACATTTGGATTTAAAAAGCTAATCAATAAAGTGTGTAATACTCCTAAATATAATCTGTCAGTCTTCAGACACATTAGGAATATGCTTACTTCACTGCATAGATTTAAATTCAATAATTCTCATATGTTTGGTCTCAAGCAAAAACAACATTACAGCCACTAAAACCACTCCAATCAGGCTTTAAAGATATGAGGTATTTGGTTGGATATGCTGTATAGATGTATTTTATTGATATTGATTGTATGATATAGTTTTAACCTACCTGCCCAGGGACTGCTGATGGAAAGTAGCTTTAGCTAAATAGGGTGTAAACCATCGCGTCTTTTTGTAAAGAATAACATGTTTGCCCATTGACTCTGTTAGACAAACAATAAACAACAAACAACCAGCAGAGTGTGTAGACTACCAGGTAAACCAACTCTACAACATTTTTGTGCAAAGCAGGACTCAAACCATCACCCTTTCATTTCAAAGTCCTTGCGGTTGCTAGAAAAATGGGAAAATCTGTGTCATCCAAGCACAAGACTATGGCTGTCTCAAATGGAGTACGTCTGCCACTGCACTTCAATAAGTATTCTATGTGCTTACGTATCGCAATCCCAAATCGATGACTGTTGTTGCGCAATGAGCGGAAATGACATTTTGAGGTGGCAATGCACTTAAGCAGTCAAAATACTAAGTGTTATTACAAAAGAGCACCCATGCAGACCAGCCTGTGTCTCAAATTGAATACTTCGGTCAGGTTCGCACAAGCGTGCGCATTTCTGCACATGTATAGGCATGCACACCGAGAGGGATGCCTGTACACGCATACAAGTACACATAACTCCCTGATTAATCCATGGTGTCGGCTTTATACCTGTGAGGGTGATAAGATTACTAACAGTTATTGTCAATGTTCTTTACTATTATGGTTAATATTTTCATTGCTACTCTTACCACTAATAAATAGAACAGATTTGATACAGAATTATCACTTGGCTGTTGATATTATTTTGTTATTTCCATTATGGTCTTTACGGCCATCATAGACATTTGCTGATGGTTTGTGTCCGTTTTGTTATTGTTGTTGCAATGCTGGTGTTGCAACAACAATCCTCTATCATCTCCCGCTCCGGCAATAAACAATAAACATCAAGCCAAATTAAATTCATGCAACAGTATCTAATACTTTTCTTTGGCAGAGCAAATCTGTTGAGCATGTAAGGGCATGTAGATCAACAATATTATCTGCCCCAACGGGTGGACATGACAAAAAAAAAAAAACAATACCTCTGTCAGTGCATATCAAGAGGTGTACTGTATACACTGTGTGAAACATCCTACCTGCTTGTTAGCTTTGAGCACCAGCCTGAGCGTGGCTATTTGCTCTCTCTTAGTGCTAAGCAATGACTTGAGCTTCAGGATCTCTTCCATGCAGCTTTCCTTGTCCTTGTCAAGCAAAGGAGCCAACTCCCTGGCTGCAGCTCTCTGCCTGGACAGCTGCAAAGACCTGTCCACTGCTCGCTGGAGATGCTTCACCTGGGAATCAAGAGGGGGAACTTTGTTTGTGAAATCAGATCTAAAAAGGTGGAACAGAAACCACCAACTGTGCCCTACCTGCTCTCTGATGATGGCGTTGAGGTTGTAGACGTTCATGGGCTCTCTGCGCAGCTCGCTGGCTGGCTCCAAGGCAGGTGATGATGAGGATGAGGATGATGACGAGGCACTGATGCTGGGTGAGCGGGTGGGAGGCGTGCAGGAAGTCAGGCTTTGCTCTGACTGTCCGCGGACCCACTCCTTGTCTCCCCCCTTGCCCCCTACGTCCCCACTGGACAGGGGCTCTTTGGATGGAGACTCTGAGGGGCTCCGTGACTCTCCAGAAGTGGAGGTTGTGGTGGCGGTGGCCAGTCTCCTAGCAAGGCGTGGCGTGAGGAGAACTTTGCTGTTGTCTGACGACATGGCTTTGAGATTGGCACAAAGGCTCCTGAGCCCTCTGCCTTGTCTGGAAAGAAAAACATCTTGACTCCAAAGAAAACAAAGCTGTCTCGGGGTTGCTAAAGATACTGTATAATCATAAAAATTAAAAATAAATGGGTACATTTAGTAGTTGCCATGGTAAAATATTTTACTGCAGTTACTGGAAACTTTGGTCGCAAAATATACCCACTTCTTCTTCTTCTTATCTCCTTTTTATTGCTGAATTGCAACCACTCAAGTTAGACCCTCGCCTAGTTAGTCCAGCACTCAAATGTTTCATTTTCAAGGTTTTGAGAGAAACATCTGGGTACTGAAAAGCCTAAGTGTAAGTATGGAAGTGTGCAACTCTTTACAAAAAATGGCTGATGTCACAGACTGTTAGAAAAGAAATGCAGACAAAACACTAAAGACCTGTAGTAGTCCAGCATGACACGATTGGGTGTCTCGTTGTTGCACAGGCAGACATGATGATAGAGCTGGGCGAGCTCCTCACTCAGCATCACCAATTCATCCTGAGCAGCATTCAAAGCCCCCTGGCTCTCGCTGGCTGCAGACTGAGCTGCCTGCAACTCAGTTTGCAAACTAGAAACCTGAAAAAAAAGACACCTCAGTCAATAATTTATATGCAAAATAATATAAACAATGCAAATATTGTTCACAAATCTCTCTAAATCTGTGTTAGTCTGCGCTTCTCCTTTGCCAAAATAATCCAGCCACCTCACGTGTGGCATACCAGGATGCTGACTAAACAATCATTACCATTACTGCACAGGTGGGCCTTAAGCGGGCCTTACCACCCAACGTACATGTTACCACACGCAATGGGCTATTTTGGGAAATTTGTTGGCCGCAGCCATCACGCAGAGCAAGTAGGGCTACACAGGGGTTGCACGTGTGTCATACTCATGGAGCAAGTGATTCGTGACACCCACGTGCCTTCCGCTCGCCCTCCATCCGTAGCCTTTAGGTCGTGAGTGCGGCGTGCGACTCGTGGGTGCTACGTGCGCTTTAAGTAAGGCTGTCGTAAATTTGCCTCCCTAGGGACGTACATGTGTGGACATCGTACGAGGCTGGTGCAGCCCCACTCACTTCGAATGAAAGATGGGCGTACTGGCTTTCTACGGCCCCGACGGCTATCGTCACCGGGAGATCCAGAGTGTTCAGCGGGAACAGCCACCCGCCGTGGCCAGGCAAGCTGCATTAACGTCGGATACGCGATCAACAGCTGCTGTGAGTCCACGGTGGTCGGGAGCACTGAGTGTACAGCTGGAGTCGCTGCCTGCCACAGGAGGAGCCGCTGCCGTGGCCGGGCAATGTACACAATGTACAATGCCCTTGTACTGCCTCGCCCTTGCCAACTAGCTGCGTACAAGGTTTTTCTGCGTGCAGGCAGAAAATAGTATGCATCCCAATTTTTTTCCCATGGGCTTTGTGTGCTGTCTGCGGGTTTGAAAATCCGTACAGACCACGTGCATGTCTCTTGCAGTTATACCCATTTTTGCATGTAGCCAGCACGCATGTTGGGATGTAAGGCCCGCTTTCAGTTGGCCACAATAAAAGGACACTCCAAAATGTGCACAGACAACACATCTACTATGCATAGAGCTGATCAGGCTGTTGATTGTGGCCTGTGTAATGTTGGTTTATGAAGTTAACAATACTACACAGGTCAACAATGACCCCTTTGGATCTCCAATTTGATGTTGACAAAAGTGGTCTGCCATGTCGACATTTACATAAAAAGGCTTTTTTTAGTAATAAGAAAATAGTGGATGGGGACTTTAGCAATCGATCCACATAAGTGGGAGCAACTTACAGAGTCACTGACATGACTTGCCAACTTTGCTTAAATATGTTGTATGTTGTTTGTGAATATGTTATACATTCTTTGTTTTTGGAAAGTAAACGGTAATTTACATTTATAAGTCACGCCGGCAGCCATGACAAACAAAGCTTAATTTCCCAAAGTGACGTAAGCGGAGTAACACCTCTCTTTATACAAACATAGGGGTTGTAAAAGACAAAGGACAGTTACAGTGAGTCTAGCGAAGATCTGAGTGATGTGTCAATAGTCAAGACGAAAAAAAGGGAGAAATACGTAGAGATGAAAAATATAACTTTCAGAACATGAATTGAACCCTGAAGACATGGAGATGAGCAAAACACAGAAAGGTAAATGTAAGTTAGTCTGGAGTTTACCCTTCAATTAATGTTATAAATTGGCTTCTTAATGAGAGAAAATTGGTTTCTTTTTTGCCCTCCAATGTCAACATATTGCTGTGAAATCATGTTTATAGAACATGTACGTAATGTTTTGCAGGCTTGTCGCTATGGTGGAACAGTGTTTAAAGGACACTGTGCAAAAAAAGACATGTGAATCTGTTTTGTGGCAACTTTCTTCTGGTCTGTTTTTCTTGTGCACCCCCTCAGGAATAGCATCTTTAAAAAAAAAAGTGTTTATATGGTGCTTTCAAGCCAAATGCTTCAGTGCAATGAACATTGCAAAAAACAGAAATCGAGGTGGTCGTCTGACTATCTCGCGTTCTCTGCACTTGCTTCGTCCATCGGAGTCCTAAACCTTCATCTTTTGAGCTACCTCAAGAAGCGCTTGTTTACTCTGCTTTAGCTGAGCGGTGTCGCCCCGATGATGTCACCACACAAAATCCGGCTGAGCTGCGAGATAGTTTATCATGGCTGGTGCCATCAAATATAAATAATTTCTTTCAAAAATCGAACCATGTAGATGAATAATTACAAACAATATAGAACATATATTAGCAAATCTTTCATGTCAGTGACCCTTTAAAAGAGTTCCGCTGTATTTGAGATGAAATGGCAAATTCCGAAGTATTACAGTAGACGGTACAAGTTTACCTTCTCCTTTCCCTCCTGGCAGCTCTTTTCTAGCGATGTCACCTGCCTCTCTAGTTTCTGTAGCTGAGCATTTCCTCTTGGCTTTTCCTGTGCCGTGCCTTCTCCACATTGGGCCAATCTGCCTTGCAGAGCTTTCACTTCTGACTTGAGCTCAACCACCTCAGTCACAGCCACCTGGTATTTGCACTGCAGGATCTCCAAACCCGGTGACTGGTGTGCAAATGGCAGCCTATCATCCATTTTCCCAAGCTTCTCAAACTCATTTTCTTCATCTTCAGCTTTGGCAAGTTCCAAAAGATCCTCAGGGTAAAGCTGACAGGCCGTACTGGTTTGTGCAACTTGCTGCCCACAGCAGAGAGCACTGACCTTTTGACTGAGACGCTGGGCCTTCTCGTGTTGTTCGGTCAGAGCCCCCTGGGTGTGCTGGAGCTGAGTCTGGGACTCCTGCAAACTGGTCATCAGTGCCACTTTCTCACGTTCCACCTGAATTGGGTAGGAGGGACACAATATTGTCATGTGCATTAGATCCTCATCTATTCCAGATTAGGGATTTGCTCTGCCACGTACTTGTGGATTTCTTTTCTCTGCTATAAATTGTAAATAATTTGTTTACTTAAATAGAAAGTGGTTTGATGGGACTATCTGCAGGTAAAAAAAAAAAGAAGTGCTGCAGCTAGGATCGTGCCATCTCACAAATCATTTCATCCAACATTTTCCAGCAGGAAAATGCTTTGACAAGACATGACGTGCATGATTTGTTTTGTTTAGAATGTTTTTAATACATTCATGATGCATTTTTAGGGCTGTTTAATGATGCGCCCTTTATCCGAAGGTTTTGACCACTCCTTTGAACAATGTTGAAAACCAACCCAGATCCGGGACCCAGAGCTATGACGGGGCTACCGCGAACACATTTCATTGTTACCATTTTTTTCGGGTGGGTGGGGGCGGATGATTACTTATTTATCAGTGCTCATGTCAAACTTTATCAAAATGTGACCATGTAAAATACACAATTTTGACTCAAAATTGCTCTAAATTAATAAACTAATTAATTATGTTCAATATTTCATTCAAGTTAATTAAGATAAAAAGGTTTATGTCTTTTTAAGTGTGCAGGAGTAGGGGGTACACGTCTTCAGGTCAAATCTCTGAAGGGGTACGCAATTGTAAAAAGTTTGGGAACCCCTAATATACAGTATATGTGGATATACCCCACACCAAGTGGAACAAATACATATTTAGTATTAGACACCCTATTAGAGCATTAGAATTGTTAATGGCTCCAAAATGCATTTATTAATGTGAATTCCTGTATTTCCCTTTTCAAGAATCAGCTAGGTTGGACTTTTGGTATAAAAATATGCTGCAACAGACAAAGGGACTCTATAGCTAGGAGAGACTGTGACAAATTGTGAGACAGGGATGTGGTTTGCACCAGTGGGAATACTGTGTGTCAGCATTGTATTTACACTAAATTATTCAAAAGCCTTTAAAAATTATTCAAAAGCCTTGCGTAATGAACCAAACAGATGCTGCAACGATATCACATGCATACTATACAGTGGTGTGAAAAACTATTTTCCCCCTTCCTGACTTTTTATTCTTTTGCATGTTTGTCACACTTAAATGTTTCTGCTCATAAAAAATAGTTAACTATTAGTCAAAGAAAACATAATTGAACACAAAATGCAGTTTTTAAATTAAGGTTTACGTGGAAAAAAACTCCAAATCTACATGGCCCGGTGTGATGTCCGGCCATCTGTCGGTCAACTCAAGCTAAAGCGATCTTGGGTGCTGCAGCAGGACAACGACCCAAAACACACCAGCAAATCCACCTCTGAATGGCTGAAGAAAAACAAAATGAAGACTTTGGAGTGGCCTAGTCAAAGTCCTGACCTGAATCCCATTGAGATGCTGTGGCATGACCTTAAGAAGGCGGTTCATGCTAGAAAACCCTCAAATAAAGCTGAATTACAACAATTCTGCAAAGATGAGTGGGCCAAAATTCCTCCAG
>QODF01000186.1:460987-513068 GCA_024372805.1 Oostethus manadensis
TGTAGTGAAAGAGGACATGAAGGTAGTTGGCGCAAGAGAAGAGGATACAGAAGACAAAGTTAGATGGAGGCAATTGATTTGCTGTGGCGACCCCTAACGGGATAAGCCGAAAGGAAAAGAAGATGTCCGTTTCTGCATTCCGGGGGTCAAACCATACTTCAGCTGAGCTGTATCGTGACAAGATGTATGCTTTTTCTTAAAGTAACTGTTTTGAACTATTTTGAGCATGATTTTGCATGTTAAAATGAACAAAATGCTATAGAACAGTGGCTGCAAACTTTTTACAGTGGCGAACCCTTCAGCCTTTTGATTCGAACCGATGTACCTCCTACTCCTGCACGCTTAAAAGATGTAACCCTTTTTTTTATCCAATTAACTTGAAATATTGATTGACCCATTTTATAGTAAATCCAGGTCGAAAATGCTTATTTTGCATGGTCACCCCTTGATAAAGCTTCGCTAATGAGCACTAATAATCATCCTGCGTATCTTTTATTCCAGTCTGATGTTGGACTAAGTTTGAGGCACACTAAGATCATTAATATACACCTAATTTAATAACAAATTGAAAGGGAAAGTTTAACAATCATGATAAAGTAGTAACAAATTTAGGGGGGAGTTCTGCCCAGTGCTCTTTCACTGCTGAGCTGTGTGGGGTTTGGAACAGCAATTTAAGGGAAATATTCAATTCTTAATGCACAAAATAATCATCACCTACTTATTTGTTCACATGATCCACACAGAGCAATCAACGACTTGATCTGTCTTCTTTTAGTAACTGAATGTTGGGTGCAAATTGTTTTTTGCTCACGTGTCTGCTATCACTGTTGGTGTACCCGCACTCTGGGAGCCTAGGCTGGAGAAAATCAAAGTGACTCCTGAATCCTACCATTTTCTCAATGGTGGACTCCTGGTGAGCAGTATGATCGTGCACAGCCCTAATGTGATTTACAGTGAAACCTCAAGATACAAAATTTGTTCAATAGGGGTGAAAATAATTTTATCTCAAAAGGGGGTGTGGCAAAGGTTTGGGGACCACTGCTTTAAATGACATACTAAACTTAACACTATGATTTTAAAAACATTTTTAACAATGTTTTTACTTTTCGTTATGCTGAGCAATTGGACGCTGTGATTGGCCATCGTTAAAAGGAAGAGGATGATGGGAGATAACCAATGGAAGGGCAGCTTCTTTTTACGGCGGTTGGCATCCATTACTTTGGTGCATTACCACCGCAGGGTAGGATTGCTTGCCCGGTGGTGCAGTAATTTGAAACATCTGGGTGGCAGTTTCATTTTCATATTTAAAATTTTTTCGTTAAATGGGATGGAAATATCTACAAAGCCCAATTTGTATTATGAATTTTGTTTATAACAAGGTTTCTGTATGTCCAGGTTCTACTGTATTTAGATAATCTTACATTTAAGAAATTATTGACATTAAGAATTGATTCAAAATTGTGTACTGCTTCACTGCTTTACAGTTAATGGTTCACGATGCCATTGGAACAGATTATTTTTATCGCCACTATCTCCCATGGGACAGTGATGTGAGAAATCAAAATAGATTGTGTTGGAACTTCAAATGTAGATGACCTATTTAAAAGAGTATCTTAAATTAGCCAATCAACAGCAAATACCATTCAGATACAAAATGCTTGTAAATCACTTCATTATCACAATCTGGTGTGAATATGAGCGCTTCCGAGTGAATCAACATCCTTGTTAAGACTACGCTAACATGCATTAGTATATTGCAATGCTCTGTGCAGGAAATGACGACAGTCTGTTTTGTCAGAAGGCTGGCATCTGGCAACGTATGCATGAAGCTGCTATTGATCTTCAGACTGTGGTAGCTAGTGCCCTCCTGTGTGCTGGGGGAGCAGCATGAAGACGACTGAGAAAAGCAGGTTCTGTCATTGGCACTGAGCTGGAAGCCAGACTTCTGTGGCAGTGCAAAGAACACTGAGGAGGTTCCTTTCCATTATGGACAACCAGCATCATCCAATGCACAGCATCATCTCTCAACAGAAGAGCAGTTTCAGTGGCAGCTACTATCACTGTCCTTCTCCACTGAAGGACTGAGCAGGTCATTCCGCTCTCACACCATGCGGCTTTTCAACGCAACAGAAGGGGAGCGATAAAAACAAGACTGAATTTGTTATGTATTACACTGTACTACAAATTTGATTATGTTCTGTATTAATCTATTCTCATATTTTTTTATATCTCCTGCTTGGGTATGTTGTGATTCTTTAGGTTTATTATGACTTTTTTGCTGAGCTGCAGGAAATATGAATTTCTTAGAGATTAACGTATCTAATTTAAAAAACTAGGCTTAAAAAAATTGTGATGCTTGCTTTAAAAAACAAACTCAACGCTTCAATTCATGGGATTATATGTCAGTAACGTTTATGTCAACATCCCTCTGATTGGATGTCTCACGTCAATCTAACCGGCCGTCAATATAACAGAAATTAATTATGGCTTGACCTTTCAGCTTTCCTCCATTTGTGCATGCGTTTGTGAAACATCTTTCGACTGATAAATCTGACGCGGGAAAAAAAAAAGACCCTTAATCCATTGGAGAAACTTTTTTAAACCAACGTTATTGCAATAATTTTGCAAAGAATTGCATGTTATCTTATCCTCTGGCATTGGTTTTTCTAAATGCTGAAGCTTTGAACATTCAAGTTCTATGTCACCAAATCAAACAGCCTCTTGTACTAATTAACAAAAAAGCTGGTTTCATTTTGAGTTAAAAGCAGTGAACGACTGAATCGGTGAGAATGTCTATTACTTGTCATATTCAAGTAAATTGCAAAGGGAAATAAGTACAGAAGGTTCAGTGGAAGAGAAGAGGTGGAAGCTTTAGAGGACAGGGAGGAGCGATATTCGGGATTAAAAAAAGATTTCTTTCCACAGCCTTAGTACAGGTCCTTTATTTACTGTCATCGTCTTTTCCTGTCTCTGTTGTTCCATACACTACTCAGGACAAGTGCATTGTAACGTTTTTAGATCAATTATTGGAAACTTCATGCATTTGTCTAAAATTTTCATAGAGTGTTTATTTGTAATTGCTCATAATTCCCTCCATGACTGAAGACCTGCAGCCTTGATATTTTTTAAAGCATTTTTGATCATGTTAGAATAACTATATTGTATCATATCATATTCAAGTGATATCATGAATTTCCCAATATTTTTGAGTTGTATTTTGATGTGACAATATAATTGAATTCCATCTTGTATAAAAACTACAAACCTTAACCCATATCATTAAATATACGTAATAAAGTGCGAGTGTCTAAAGCAAGCCAGTCTATTCCAGTTTCCAACATTATATTGAACATAAGATTCTAACATTAGATTCATTGTAACTACACTTGTTTCTTTTCATCTAAGTCTAGAAATGAAATCTGTTTTATTTTTTCCCAAATTCCATTTTACTTTTTCTTCCAAATTGCGTTTTTTCCGTTTAAATTTTTTTGAATATTTTTTAGAAGTTTTTTTTTTTTTTAATACTATTTTTACCAGCATAGTGTGTGTGATTTTTGGGTTACTGAATAAAAGGTCCGTTAATTAAGTGCAGAAAAACTTACATTTACTAATGCAATGCATCAATGAACAATTTAGCCCAGGGATTGAGAATTGGATGTAACTTGGCCAACTTTTCGAATGGGATTTCAGCATCTGCACACAATGCTACCATCAGTAAAGCCCGTGCTTGAGATTTATGAAGATGTAATAACACATGCAATTCCACCTTCATATTAGATATTTTCAATGACACGCTTAATTTACACACAACTACACTAAAATGCTAGCTTCCATTACAGAGCGTGAAGGAAGCTATCGGAAACAAAGCCAAGAGGAAGTTCCGCAAACTTTTGCTGGTGTTTATCGTCATTTCAACATTGGATTGGGCGGTTTAGAGTTTGTAATGAGATTCCACCACAATTTAGCCGTCCGCCGGGTATATAATTCCACACACAAACGGTCCTCCTCCTCACATGATCCCAATTTCTGGGAGATTCCGTGATTAACAGTCAAATTGTTTTTTCTTGGCCAATTCCGTTATTCCGTCTGCGAAAATCATAGGGCTGTTGTAAGTTCCATTCCTGGAGACACTCTTTTAAATTGCGACGTTTTCACCCCTATGTGCCTCTGGAAAAAAAACCCTGCTGTCCAGTCACTGGTTATGTAGCAGCCAGTGAGGCTAATATATGATTCAGTTGCTCAGCTACTTCACACATCTGTACTACAAATACCTGCGCTATCGAAACCCAACCACTTCCATATTACAGAGGCCCCTCCCCGTTTAGCAAC
Source organism: Oostethus manadensis (assembly GCA_024372805.1). Taxonomy (NCBI): domain Eukaryota; kingdom Metazoa; phylum Chordata; class Actinopteri; order Syngnathiformes; family Syngnathidae; genus Oostethus; species Oostethus manadensis. The sequence goes on from QODF01000186.1 coordinate 465,317, forward strand.
AATTTCTTTGTCTATAGTCAACGCTTCTCCTCCGCCTTCAGCCATGCTCATTTGCTCTCCTTTGTTCTTGCTCTTTTTTCTCACCGGGCGGGGGCCCCGGTGCCCACACGCGGGTCACCAAGGCCCCTCTCTGGAGCCAGGCCCGGAGGCTGGGCACGATGGCGAGCGTCTGGTGGCCGGGCCTGCACCCATGGGGCCTGGTCGGGCACAGCCCGAAAAGGTAACATGGGTCCCCCCTCCCATGAGCTCACCACTCGTGGGAGGGGCCAAGGGGTCGGGTGCAAAGAGAGGTGGGTGGTGGCCAGAAGCAGAGGCCTTGGCGGTCCGGTCCTCGGCTACAAAAGCTAGTTGTCGGTACGTGGAATGTCACCTCTCTGACGGGGAAGGAGCCTGAGCTGGTGCGTGAGGTGGAGAAATTCCGGCTAGATATAATCGGACTCACCTCAACGCACGGCAAGGGCTCTGGAACCAGTCCTCTCGAGAGGGGCTGGACTTCATTCCACTCCGGTGTTGTCGGCAATGAGAGGCGACGAGCAGGGGTGGGAATTCTTGTTGCCCCCCGGCTCCAAGCCTGCACGTTGGAGTTTAACCCAGTAAACGAGAGGGTAGTTTCCCTACGCCTTCGGGTGGGGGGACGGGTCCTGACTGTTGTTTGCGCTTATGCGCCAAACGGCAGTTCAAAATACCCGCCCTTTTTGGAGTCCTTAGAGGAAGTACTAGAGAGTGCTCCCTCGGGGAATACCCTTGTTCTGCTGGGTGACTTCAACGCTCATGTTGGCAACGACAGTGAGACCTGGAGAGGTGTGATTGGGAGGAACGGCCCCCCCTGATCTTAACCCGAGCGGTGTCTTGTTATTGGACTTCTGTGCTCGTCACGGCTTGTCTATAACGAACACCATGTTCAAGCATAAGGGTGTCCACATGTGCACTTGGCACCAGGATACCCTGGGCCGCAGTTCGATGCTTAACTTTGTGGTTGTGTCGTCGGACTTGCGACCACATGTTTTGGACACTCGGGTGAGGAGAGGGGCGGAGCTGTCAACTGATCACCACCTGGTGGTGAGTTGGTTCCGATGGTGGGCGAAAACGTCTTTCGGATGGCTTCAAAGAGATTCTGGACCACCATCCGCCGTCTCCGGCTGGGGAAGCAGTGCACAGTCAACACCGTGTATCGTTGGGACGGTGTGCTGCTGAACTCGAGTCAAGAAGTTGTGGACCGGTGGAGGGAATACTTTGAAGACCTTCTCAATCCCACCGACAGGCCTTTCAACATGGAATCAGTGCCTGGGGACTCTGAGTCGGGTTCGCCTATCTCTGGGGCTGAGGTCACCGAGGTGGTCAAAAAGCTCCTTGGTGGCAAGGCCACGGGGGTGGATGAGATCCGCCCGGAGTTCCTTAAGGCCCTGGATGCTGTGGGCGTGTCTTAGTTGACACGACTCTGCAGCATTGCGTGGACGTCAGGGTTGGTGTCCCTGGACTGGCAGACCGGGGTGGTGGTCCCGCTTTTCAAGACGCGGGACCGGAGGGTGTGTTCTAACTATCGTTGGATCACACTCCTCAGGTCTATTCGGGGGTTCTGGAGAGGAGGATCCGCCGGATAGTCGAATCTCGGATTCAGGAGGAGCAGTGTGGTTTTGTCCTGGTCGTGGAACTGTGAACCAACTCTATACTCTTGGCAGGGTCCTTGAGGGTGCATGGGAGATTGCCCAACCAGTCTACATGTGTTTTGTGGACTTGGAGAAGGCATTCGACCGTGTTCCTCGGGGAATACAGTGGGGAGTGCTCCGGNTGGGGTATCGGACCACCTAATCCAGGCGGTTCGTTCCCTGTATGACCGGTGTCAGAGTTTGGTTCGCATTGCCGGAAATAAGTCGGACCCGTTTCCAGTGAGGGTTGGACTCCGCCAGGGCTGCCCTTTGTCACCGATTCTGTTCACTACTTTCATGGACAGAATTTGTAGGCGCAGCCAGGGCGTTGAGGGATTCCAGTTTGGTGGTCGCAGGATTCGATCTCTGCTTTTTGCAGATGATGTGGTCCTGTTTGCTTCATCGAGCAGTGACCTTCAACTCTCACTGGATCGGTTCGCAGCTGAGTGTGAAGCGGCTGGAATGAGAATCAGCACCTCCAAGTCAGAGTCCATGGTTCTCGCCCGGGAAAGGGTGGAGTGCCATCTCTGGGTCGGGGATGAGGTCCTGCCTCAAGTGGAGGAGTTTAAGTACCTCGGGGTCTTGTTCAGGAGTGATGGAAGGATGGAACGCGAGATGGACAGGCGGATTGGTGCAGCGTCTGCAGTGATGCGGACTCTGCACCGATCTGTCGTGGTGAAAAGAGAGCTGAGCCAAAAAGCAAAGCTCTCGATTTACCGCTCGATCTCTGTTCCTACCCTCACCTATGGTCATGAGCTTTGGGTAGTGACCGAAAGGACAAGATCGCGGGTACAAGCGGCCAAAAGGAGTTTTCTCCGCAGGGTGGCTGGGCTCTCCCTTAGAGATAGGGTGAGAAGCACTGTCATCCGGGAGAAACCGCTGCTCCTCCGCATTGAGAGGAGTCAGGTGAGATGACTCGGGCATCTGGTTAGGATGCCTCCCGAACGCCTTCCTGGGGAGGTGCTCAGGGCACGTCCAACCCGTAGAAGGCCTCGGGGAAGACCCAGGACACGTTGGAGAGACTATGTCTTTCAGCTGGTCTGGGAACGCCTCGGCATCCGCCGAGAAGAGCTAGACGAAGTGGCCAGGGAGAGGGACCTCTGAGCTTCCCTGCTTAGGTTGCTGCCCCCGCAACCCGACCTCGGATAAGCGGAAGAAAATGGATGGATGTTTTTGCTCTTTCTTTCTCTGCCACCGCTGGACCATACATGTGAGGTGCCAATACAGTGTGCCACAGTGCACAGTTGCAGGACAAACACGTCATCAATTATGCTTTTTTCTGTTTTAAATATACTGGTATGATAAGCAATTTTCTTATTGCTTAATTTATACCGGTATCCCAGCATATATAAATTCTTGCCCAAGCCTGATGAATTTCTATGTACAGTTGATCCCTTTACTATTTACCAAACATGGCAAAAAAAAAGAATTCTGTTTGCACCCATTAAAAGCCCTAAAAATGCCTATTTTTTATACTCTTAGAATAGTCGACTATTCGACCATTTGGAGGAGTCTGATGGTATCAGATTTTTATTGAGAACCTTGGCAAGGGGCTGAAGAGGTTAAGCCCTGATAACAATATGGTTGACTCCAATGGAGATGTGGTACAATGTGTGAACAATACAAATAAAAATAAACAGATGAATAATTGCAAGTACGCCAAGACAAGCTGCACAGACACACGTAAGTCTGCTGATGATGGTGCTTTCTACAGTAACCTGAGGCGTGTTATCCAACGTGAGTCGACATCCAGTAAGTCTCCTGACACAGTGAATACGTTAATGCCAAAATAATCTAATTAAAATACACAAACTCTACCATAAACATGGATGCCGATGCTCCTGAATCCGTACGGAATAAGTGCAGCCTCCTCTGTGAATAAGTCATGACACATCTTTTTCTGTGTGAGAAGTGTGTGCATGCATATTTTCAGACATGCATCTTTCAGACAGTTAGTCTACTCCTAAGTGCTTTTGTGCTTGTGGTTCTGTGTTATTCATAACTAGAGAGCAGGGAGCATCAGCCTGGAGATTACAGACACTCACAAGCCGAATGTTCGGGCTGACTCTTTTAAAGGGTGAAAATCCACCGGTATTCTTTTATTCTAGTTGACTCCGAGTCTATGAGTCTCAAGGACAGTTTACATTTGAATTCAAACAGGAGTAGATACAAACAATTGCAATGCCAGTGCTGGGGACAGCGATTAGCTGTCAACAAAGGTTTCACAAAGTCCAGTCAATCTCTTTTCCTAATGAGTATTGTCATGCAATGGGTGTAAACTTCCCTTTTTTAGTTGTTGGAATATAAGGCTTCGGCCAGTCTAAGGTGGACAGCCAAACGCTCCTCAGGCAGAGAAGAAAAAGGTGGCATATTCAGAAACGATGTGTATTTGTGCAGATGAAAAAAAACAAGGTGCAATTGCTTCAAGTGAAAAGTCTTCTGAGTGTGTTGTGTTTCTGTGGTAGATAAGCACAAACATGTTGTGTACTTGTCTAAAACAGTGCGGAAAATATACCACAAAAGTGGTATATTTACTCAAGTGCAAGTGATACTAAAGTGGTAAAGTGTTACTAAAGTGCAATACGATGTCATACAATCCAGCCCGTGTTTTTTTTACCAACGCTGACATACTGCGAGCGGTTGTCAACGTATCCAAAATTAAAACCAACGGTTGCACTTGCTTGCACATTCACCTGTGACTTCATAAAGATAATAAAGAATGTAGAACAGTTTGTTGACATCGCTTTACTCCATTTGTGTGTATTTTTGTTTAGAATTTTCAGGTTTTAAGTAACATTTGATACGCTTATCTTAACAGAGCTGCTGTGGTAATTTGTGGTAATGATTTTATGTCGAAGATGACTTTGCACTGAACAGGAAGTCACTGTGTGCACATTGCAATGCTGTGTAACTAGACAGTAGCTACGTTTCTGTTGTTTTACGCTGCTTAGCGATAATCATGAATTTAAAAATACCGCAACACATGTCGACCAATTTTTCAAAGCAGTGACCCTTTTGGATCTCACGTTTTGTCGACTAAAGCGGTCAACCATGTATATCAACTTAAGCGGGCACTTTTTACTAATAAGAAGAGCACGGTAAAGCTAGGGCCTCATGAGCTGATCGCGACAGACGTGTTGTCGACATAAACAGAACCGACTGAAAAGAGTCCCACTGCAGGACACAGAACTCGATTCAGTCTTAGTAGTCGTTTGACGTTAGACTGATTCCGGTATCGTCCTAAAATATCCACCTGGAAAGCAGTGAGCTGACAAAGGGTGTCAGATGACATCATGCCACGCAGAGAGGCATGTCATTGGCTGTGACATCACAGACGAGTAACAGAGCATCCCTGAGGGCCATGTGCTCCTTCTCTGTTTTTAACGCTGATGCTCAACAAATACTGTGCACTTCACTGCCTTTTGGAACACCTTCAAGATCCATTTGAACATGACTAAGGCTAAAAGGACACTTATTACATTACAGTTCTGGTTTACACCGAACAGGCCAATTATCAATTGTGCCTTAAATCCTAACTCTAACCCACAGGTACAGTACAGTACTGTGCAAAAGTCTTAGACAACAACTGGATTTGTTGTTTTATCAACACTATCATGATCCCACTACCTTAACAACAGTAGAATCCGTTAAAGTCTTTATATTGACAGCCCGTTTAGCGGCTCGTCAGGTCTCGGTCCATGATGTTCTTATGACTAAAACGTGCCCGCTTAAGTTGAAGTCGACATACATGATCAGCCGCTTTTGTCCACATATAATTTGAGTCCCAAAAGGTGTCATTTCTACAGGAAATGGGTCATTTTATGTCGACGTGTTGTAATATTGTCAACCTCCTCATTATTGCTAAGCAGGGTCAAAAAAGGCAGCAATGTTGACAACAGCTTATGTCGACTTCAACGGGTTCCACCGTACAATGTCTCTCAGTAGGCCGATCTATTAAAGGGATAGTTTGGATTTTTTGACCTGAAGTTGTATGACATCCCCAGCAGAACCCTAGTGCATCAACAGTGACTTTTCCTCCGTTCCCCCGAGTTCTGCTTGGTTTTCAGTGTTGGGGAAAGTAGCTCCGGGTAGTTGGTGGGGTCGCTGAAGTATTGCTTCTCAAAATGTGTTCAAAAGAATGATACATTTGCATCGCAAAACCGTTTTCCGCCAAAAAGTCAGACCTCACAATCGCTGCCAGCTGTTATGAGAAACAAACAAAATAAAGTTGTAATTTTTTGAAAATTATGCTGGAAGTCAAAATAAATAAAACCAGTCAAAATATTATGGGAATAAAGTCACAATGTTACAAAAAGAAAATATTATTTAAGAATAAATTTGAAATAATTGGAGAGATGGAAAAGACAATAACAACAACAAAATCAGGAGAAAATGAGAAAAGACTGAAGTTCATACTAATAATATATTTTTTCACCTATATTGCAAAGCTGAGGTGCATTGATGTCTGGAAATATACAGTATAACTTCTTAACATATCTTGTTCTGTGCTAAGTATTTATTGCTAGTCTTTTGTACTTTTATGCCTTGTCTGGTAGGTTGTTGTTACTTTTCTCCAGTGTCTTCTTGTAGTGCTGTTGTTTACTTGTAGTTATAATTATCATTAGTTCTAGACTTTTTCCCAAGCTCTGTCTGAAGTCCTTGGCTTGTACTTGTTCTCAGCAATCTTATTTTTAGTGCTACAGTCTTGACTATTTTTGTATATTCTTATTATATTTTTTGTACAACATGTGCGACATTTATTTCTGCGTAGGCATTCAAAAACATAGCTGGGCTGTCACAGTTCCATTTTTTTTTTTTTTTTTTTTACAAATCAGCAATTTCTGTGCCATAATACCGTGAATAGTTATACTCGGTATCTTTATAACGTTATTGTCAGTGTAAAAGACTTTCGTGTCTGTCCTTGTCTGACTGTGTTCCTACCCTTCTCGCTGTCATTGGTGTGTGGGACAACAAAGCCCTCAGCCCAGCGCACGTGACTAGCATATGATGTTTTTGGTATCGGACTAATGCAATAATGTTAACTCGCAGCGGGTGCCCACAAAACGTAGTGACATGAAAAACGGGAACAAACAATTCTATAGTTAATAATAGTTAATAGTTAATTCCATAGTTAATTTGCATCGCAAACCACACACTCAGAATGCAATCTGTGGGATTTCATACACAAAAGTCCTCAGTAGGTGAATATCAGTCTGGATCCCGACCCAGATGCCTTTCTCTATGAACTTCATCATCTAAAGTTTGCGCCCGTGCCCCTCTTTATCACACAGGTTGACCAAAAACGAAACAACCCCCCACTCTGCTTTAAGTGAAAGCCTCATCTTCTTGGAGCTGCTATGATATCACAGAGAAGTGCAGAGTTCTTGGAAGGATTTTGACTTCACAAATGGTTTTAGACTTATGGTAGTGGCATTGCAAATCCTGACGAAAGAGACAAATTTGGTGTTAAAGGGTTTTAAAGGGATAGGTCAGACTTTTTGACATGTAGTTGTATGATATCCCCATCGTTAGTGTAGTACATCAACAGTCAAATTTCGGTGATAAAGAACGCAGATCTGGTTAGTGGCTGAGATCGCATAAGTGAAGCATTCTGTTCTCAAAACAATATGCGTTCAAAAGGAGTAATACATTTGCATGACAAACATGCATCCTCGCTCGGCTTCACTTTTGTCTTTTGTCGTATTAATGCGCGCCATCGACTGTTGTGTGCGTGAGGAAGATGGGTCCATATGGAGATGTTACAATGGAGACTTAAACCCAGACCTCCTAACTTGACCGGGACTAGATCTCTTAGAATTGTTATCTGGTATAGAAGAACAGCCCATATAAAACTCGGGTTCGGCCGAATACCTTCAGTTTCACATTACAGCGTGACTAAAATGTGCATTTGTCTCATCTTACACTATCTTCTACTATTATACAGTGTAGAGGAGCTTGGTTGTTCAGTGCTTTGGTTTGAAGCTTCAAGCCTCCTGGTGAGGTAATTACCAGCCAGCTGCGGCGAGCTCTTTACAGACTTACTGACCAAGCAGTCTGAGGCTACCACATGCTGCAAAGAACATGATTGTGGCGTAGAGTAAAGCAGTCGGTTAATATTGCCTTATCCATATGAGCCAACATAAAGGAACCAACAATACTGATTGGTGTTGAAAGTAAGCGCTATAGCGAGTTTCGTGTTTACAGACCAAAACACGTTTTCAAATGAAGTTGTGGGAGTGCGTTTGGAACCACGACACATCAGAACACGGAACGTGATAAACCAAGGACCACCTGTAGAGAGAAATCCTTCTAAGGATTCTAAGGTGGAGGTTGGTCTGCGTCAACGCTTGGCCCTGAGCCCCGTCTGGTTTACTATGGTGAGGGAGAAAATGTCAGATGAGGTCAGACAGGAAGCACCACGGACACTTATGTTGGCAGACTTTGTCATCTGCAGTGAGAGCAGGGGGCAGGTGGAACTGTGAAGATGCAAGTAGTAGCGGTGAGCAATATGGAGGATAAGTATATACTTAGGGTCAGCCTCAGAGCAAGTAGAATGTCAGGAGTCCTATGTAACAAAAGAGTATCAGCAGAAGTGCAGGGAAAAAAATACAGGGCAGCAGTGAGACCGGCCCTGATGTAACGGTCTGAAGACGGCAGCGCTAACCAACAAACAGGGGGCGGAGCTGGAGGTGGAAGAACTGAAAATGCCAAGATTTTCATTTGGACAGGATTGGAAAGGAGTTTTCAAACAAACCGCCCATGTTAGATGTCTGGGAGACAAGGTCAAGGGAGGCCAGGCTGAGATGGTCTGGTCGTGTGAGAGAAGGATTGTGATATACTGGTAGAGGGATGCTGGAAGGGGAGAAGGTAAAGGCTAAAGAGGAGATTTGTAGATGTGGTTAGAGAGGGCATGCAGGTAGTAGCACCGACAGAGGACGATACAAAGGAACCACGTTATGCTGTGGCAACCCTTAAAGGGACAAGCTGAAAGGACAAGAAGAAGAAAACGCTAATTTGCTTTGTCACTATAACACAAAGCATACAGTACATACTGTAGCTTATAATACTACAGTATATTGCCCTATATTGGATTGGTTTTAGAATATTTATGCACAAAATGTCTCAAAGTGCCCCCTTTCATCCATCAACACAAAAGCTAAGCAGTTTCATATTAGGAATTTTGTTCCCCTACGGTAGCTACCAAAAATGAACCCAACTGAAACCGTAACTATGGCGTACCATTACACCCCGACAATTTGCAATAAAAATTAGTTGGATATTTTGACAACATTTGCAATCAATATTACATGCAAATGAGTTCAAAAGGAAATGACACATTTTCCTTCTATTGTTACCATAATAAGAGAAAAAAGAAGTATATCATTAAAGTAAGTCTGACCACTTTTCACAATAATGCTTGACTTGTTTTTTTTTTTTTTTCCAAAGTAACAAGCCATACCGCTGTTGTTCCCACCTCCTGCAGCTGCTCCAACTCCAGCCTCAGTGCTTCCTGCTCGGCCTCTTGCTCGGCGCACTGCTGCTTCAAGCTCTGGTTCTCTTCCAGGACGGCCAGCCCGCACTCCGCCGCCCGGATCTTCTCGCGGTTGGCCTCCGCCAGCTCCCGGCTCAGACGCTCCACCTCGGCTCGGCATTGCTGCACCGTGTCTCCGCATCCTCCTGCTGCTGCTCCCCCGGCGGCCATCGCCCTTCTCCTCCTCCTTCCGAACAGGAAGCCGCGGCCGCAAGAGGGAGGGAAACCTGCTTTAAATGATATGTAGGAGACAATAAACATCCGTAAATATCCACAAACGTTGAGTCATCTTCAGCCAGTGGATGCAGCAGCTCCTCATGATCCCATTTGTTGTATCCAGCTGTGCACCACATGTACTGTTAAGCTCGCATCGCTGGGTTAGGGCGCTACTGTTGATATCAACCCGATACAGAGTACTGTACGTACATAAACAGTATTGCCGAAACCGATATTTGTACCCAAACTTTTGCATCACCATTGAATTAATCTGAGATGTTTTTCCTTCATCAGAATAAAACACAGCACAGCGAGAAGATAGGAAATGCATTTAATAAACAATCCTCATTACATGCAATTTCTTGAGCAATGATACCGATATTGCCCACCGTATCGATACTACCGACATTTGGATCGACCTGTACCCCCGGCACTGTCCAGCGCAGCACTGCCTTGTAGTGACACTGCTGTCGCCACCAGAGGGCGCTAATCACACAAACACAAAGGTACCGTATTAACTTGCCACTTTTTGGATGCCACCAATGTACTGTTATTGGCAGCAAACACCTCCCGTGTATTCACCCAAAATAATCAATACGGTGGCATTTATTGAGTGGCCTACACCGTTTTGCTAGCTAACAAAATACGTCACGTCAGGCTATATTTCGACGACCAGCTCGTCTTCTATGAATTCGCTGAGGAGAAAATATGGCAAGAACATGTGAATTGGAACATTTGACACCCCATTCAAGCACTGGAAATTGCTTTACGTCACCTTTGAATGGCAAAAATAAGCCTCGGCAAATTAGGTAGCGTTTACTTGACACGCGGCCATTCTGGGGAAGTTACAAAAAGTACCAATTGCACGTAAACACAGTTAAAGTTTATTATAGTGTCCAGCAGGGGGCAATGCAAACCAATCAGCGGCGCTCACGAGCACGGTGACGTTACGCTTTCGAAATAAAAGCATATAACGTTAAACTGTAATGTACACGTAGCACTACATTATTTTAACAGTATTAAAATTAAGATTCCTATTGATAGTAGTAATAGTATATCGAATTAGTGATTTTAGAAGGTTACTAATTGAGACATAGTAAGTGACAATCACTGCAATTTTTATGTTAAGTCACGCTACCGTTTTTATTTTGAAACATTTCCCGGAAGTGAAATCTCTGCTGTGGCTAGCGGATCATCGGGTATATCTCTCCCGGAGCAGTTAGAACCCAGTGCACGTTGCTAGTTAGTTGCTATGCTGTAGCTATTAGCACGGTAGCCATTCCTTTGCTGGGGAGGGAGACCCGCCGTTTGGTTAGCTAGCCAAAAAAGCAGGCTGTCCATTTTCAACGGTTTATACTCCGAAACAGCGGCTACGTCCGAGCAAACCTCGAGCGTGTGCTTTCCACTCCCCGTTAGCTTAGCCAGCTAGCTAGCAGCTCGAGTCCTACCCGGTTCTTCGTCCTCGGGAGTGCGGACCGTCACCTGGCCGGCTGGAGCACCATGGCAATGAGACAGACTCCACTCACCTGCTCTGGTCACACCCGGCCTGTGGTGGACTTGGCCTTTAGCGGAATCACTCCCTACGGCTACTTCCTCATTAGCGCCTGCAAAGGTGAGACTGGCGGGCCATTGGTTCACATGTACCCGTTGTTGTGAACCCAAAATATATGCTGACTCACTTTTGTTTGTTTTGATTGGTGAGTATAGCGCCAGTAGCGAGATAAATACACGAGATCAAAGAGCACACTGACATGTTGATTGAAGAAGTAGTAGTGCTACAGGAGCTGTCTGACCCAAGCATGTATTTTCTTGTGTTAGATGGCAAGCCCATGTTGCGCCAGGGAGACACAGGGGACTGGATTGGAACGTTTCTGGGTCACAAAGGCGCTGTCTGGGGAGCCACTCTGAACACAGACGCCACCAAGGCAGCCACTGCTGCAGCCGATTTCTCTGCGTGAGTGACCAGGGCAATATTGTGTAGATTGTTTCCTTTATATCCCCCCAAACTGGCCTCTCCCTAAATAACTACAGCAGAACCTGTTTAAGTTGACTCCAATTAAGTTGTCAACCTATCTATGTTGACCAATCTCTCAAGTCCTGGTCCCCATGCATGTTGACCCAAAGGGGTGTTTCTGTCAACATCATCGCAAAGCCACATGAGACGACAACATCAAAATAACTGTCTAGTTATGCAGCGTTAAAATGTGCACACAGGGACTTCCTGTTCAGCGCAAAGTAAAATGAACATAAAAGCATGGCTGTATTAACTTGAATTCTACCACAGCCTGTATCATCCATCCATTTTCTATACCGCTTGTCTTCATTAGGGTTGCGGGTCAGCATGTATCAAAATGTGCCAAATTAAATCTTTTTTTGACGTGCAATGTGCAAGCATTGGGTTGTTGTGGTGATGTTAAAGGGGCGTAGACATACACTCGTTCCACTGTATCACAGTGCGGTTCACATATTAATGTGGTGACAATACTTTATATTGTGCCCCAGTCATATCGTAAGAGATACTTATGGATCAATTTTGGATTTAACGTTAAATATTGTGCTCTCCAGCAAAGTGTGGGATGCAGTGAGTGGCGATGAAGTCCTCACACTGGCACATAAACACATCGTCAAGACTGTCACCTTTACTCAGGTGGGTAAAGGGTCCCGATGCGGACAAAGTTATTTGGAAATTTTGTACATTGGAAGATGTACAAAATAATGAACAACTGTGGCAAACTCTCAGGACAACAACTGCCTGTTGACTGGAGGCAATGACAAGCTCCTGCGCATCTATGATCTCAGCAGCCCTGATGCAGGTGAGCGTGTGCAAACTTGCAAGTACTGCAGTTAAATAGTGCTTCATTATGGTTCTCTGTGATTGCAGTAGAGCACTGCCCCCTACTGGAGACTCATCTTAACCACAGAACCTGTTATTTTCTTTTGCCATGGTTTTGTATATTCAGCACCACAGGAGATTGCAGGTCATACGTCAGCCATCAAAAAGGCCTTGTGGTGTAACAACGACAAACAGATCCTCTCTGCGGCAGACGATAAAACCATACGGTCAGTGAAGTTACCAGGGACTATTCATTTATTAGGCCAGTGAGTGATGTTGTTTTTCTGGATGTGGCCAGACTCTGGGACAGGAGCTCCATGGAGGTGGTGAAGACACTAGCCTTTGATGCGTCAGTGAGCAGCATGGAGTATGTGGTTGACGGCGAGATCCTTGTGATCACGTACGGCAAGACGATTGCTTTCTACAACGCTCTCAGGTTTGTTGCGCTCGCGCCACATTGTCCATATTCCGCCATATTTGTGGAAGTAGCAATTGGTATTTAAAGAAATTGTATAATTGTATTGTAAAATGTGAGTGTTGCCTTTATGGGCGCGTGGAAAGAAAAGCAATGAGACAAGGGTCCGAGTGAAGTCATCAGAGCATTACCGGTGTGTTTGTGTTGTTGCTATAGTACGTTGAAATAATTTAAAGACCTCACCAAAACTAACAATGACATTTCAAACACATACTATAATGTCTATTGCCCCTATTTAATTGTGTTCATTTTTCAGCTTGGACCTAATCAAATCTGTGGAGGCACCAGCTCCCGTTAACTCGGCGTCCCTCCACCCAGAAAAGGACTTTTTTGTTGCTGGTGGCGAGGATTTCAAGCTCTATAAATTTGACTACAGCACCAAGGAAGAGCTGGGTGAGGACCTGCGTGTACTGCTTTGCAGTGTGTGCTTTTAAGGTTGCGACTACAGGACAAAACCGGGGGTGTAAGTGTGTGTTTGTTGGTGAGGGATCTGATCATCGATACACCGATACAAACGTGCCCACACGCACACTCAGGACTGCAATGTGATTGGTCCTCTACAGTGACATTTTGCATGCATACGTGTAAGACATCATTTAAGAATCCAATGTAGCAAGCACGTGATAACTTGTGACCATACAGAAATGACATGCTGTCATGTAAAAAAGATTAATAACACAAATATATTCAGTTTGTTAAAGTAACTTAAGTTACCTCTATTGTGATGTGGCAATAAATAAAAATTAACACGATTGGTTGTGCCCCTAATATTAGTCGTAAATGAGTGGTAGAACAACGCCTTCATTCTTTCAGCCATTGTTTTAGTGAAAGCAGTCACTGTGCCTAATGCCATTATTGCCTCTCCTGTCTCTAGAATCCTACAAAGGTCACTTTGGTCCTGTGCACTGTGTCCGCTTCAGCCCGGATGGCGAGCTGTACGCCAGCGGATCCGAGGACGGCACTCTTCGTCTGTGGCAGACCGCTGTAGGGAAAACCTATGGCCTCTGGAAATGTGTTCTTCCTGGTAAGTCTCCTGCTTTTGTCATAGCGAATGCTGCCCGTAGCAGAAAGAAAAAGATGGAGAATGGCATTAGACATGTGAGCGCAGTATGAAGCATGGAGACGGTACCCTTTAGTAGCCACATACGCTACCAGTCGAAAGTTTGGACATACTTTCTCATTCAGTTGCATGGTAATGAACATGCAACAATGGGGTGACAGACAAAATGTAACGAGACCCTGCCTTTACAATTATAGCTGGACTGGCACTCAGTGGGGTGCAGACACACCTCAATGCTGAAAATGGACCTTCATGATGTGCTGCACACTCGAATGGATTGTGGGTATCAGATTGAAACGTATAACATGCCTCAAGCGATTAGTGGAGGTGGTGATGCTCAGTTCAAATGGACACTGTCAGATAGGTCATTTAAAAATTTGTATCTTACATATTTTTAAAAAGTGATGGAAGGTGTGGAAATACGGACTGTTAGGTGCAGTTCTTGTTTAAAAGTTCATATTAAAGCTCATTATTAATATCAACATTACTCTGGCTTCCACCCACATTCCAGAAATGTGCATTCTAGGTTAATTGGAGACTTTAAATTGTCCATAGGTGTGGATGTGAGTGATTGTCTATATGGTCTCTCTGATTGGATGGCGACCAGTCCAGCGTGTACCCCGCCTCTTGCCCAAAGACAGCTGGGATAGGCTCCAGCATACCCGTGACCCTAGTTTAGAAGATAGTAAACAGGGTTTTATGCTATTAACTATTAAAATATTCAATTTCTAAAGAAGGAAGCCTACTTTGCGGAAATTCACTTTTTGCAGTCATGCCTGGAACCAATCGACCGCGATAAACGAGGTTTTACTACACTTCTGTCAGTGCTCTAAGTATTTTGTTTATTCTTTTGCATTTTGCCATGCTTATCAGTTGGAAGTCTTTTCATCATGCAATCCTCTATACTGATTCTTCTCTCACCTATGTTTTGTGTGACTCCTCAGAGGACTTCGGGGCTGAGAACACAGAGCAGCTCTATACAACGCCTCCTGAGATAAAAGTCTAAAAATAAAAATGGCTGAATAATGATTTGGAAAATGCACACAGAAGATGCGAAAAGTATAGGTGGTGGGATCGGGCCCCAGCAAGGAGCAGAGTCAAGAGCATCTCCATCTGTCAGGAAGTGATGTGGCTGTCTGTCATAGACAACGCACACCCATGCCCCCCTCACACACACGGTTTATGCAGGCATGTGTCCTACAGAGTAAAGCAGTAGAGCTTCTTGGGTGTGTTTTGTTCATGGCTGCCTGCTTTCTCTCTGATCAGCCGTGTGGTGTATGTCTGCATAAACATTTGTACTTTTAATTTTGGTTTCATCATATTTCAGTATTTCGTAATAAGCTGGATATTTTTTGTTTTCATTTCATCATCAAAGTATTGGAGCTACTTGCAAACTCTGTGAGGAACGTTGGGGTTTCTTTTTGCTTTAAGGGTTTGCTGTAGCTGCACACCTTGGGACAAAAAGTTAAGAGAAAAAGTTGTCCAAGTAAAAGAATTTTTGTAACAAAGTGAAAAGGGAAAGAAAAGAAATGTCACTTTTTGTCCTTTTTGGTTTGATAATTGATAAATGGTCATCCAGTGGTTAAATAAACAAATGTGTTACTGGTTTATTTCAAGGTAATGCACAAAATGTGTGGATTTATTTCCTTTGGTAGATAGGTATGCGTATGTTTTGTCGCCAATGTCAGACCCATTGTTTTTTTTTAAAATAACACTTTTACCTCAAAAAGTCAACTTTTTACTTAAAAATAAAAATACAGCTAGGTATGAGATGATGAGGTGTGAGATAATGTGATAAGTTTGCAATAATTAAACACTAAATGAAAATGAACTAAATACATTTGGCGTATTGCCATGTGCATGCATGTCTGTTTTCCTTTTTTTCTTGCCTCCAAACAAGCAGGAGGGAGACTCACTGCTTGTTTTTAGTGTTTGCTCCAAGAAACACAGTACCTGAATAAAGTGAGCCCTCCTGTCAGTCATGTGGTCTCTGTGATGGGAGGCAGGGCCTCTATTATACAGCAGAAGTGTTCTCTCGTGAGGAGCAATGCAAGGTAAAGTAGAGGTGAGTCAATCTATACGGGCCAGCCAGTATGGTGAATTTATCAGAAACTGTTAGCAATGCAAGAATCTTTCCCATTAAAGACAACCACCAACCCATTTTTCCCATGGGGGAAAACTACATTACAGTAGTGTTGAAAGTAATAGCAGTCCAATGTGACTAACCAGGTTAAGTACTGTATACAGTATTTTCTTGCTACATGGCAAACAAGTAGGTGCAGTAGATTCTCCCAAACTAGACCACCATTCATGATATGCACACACTTAAGGCTGTGCCATCAATTAGTTGAAAGGGGGGTGTTAAAAAAAATAGCTGTGTCTGCCATTGACTAATTTAGTTGTATGAGCACAGTTTTTTATAACTGCTTCACCTTTCAGCTGTTATTCCACTGCAAGATTCCTTAACAACATTCCACAATTCAATAACATTTCTTGGTTTTGTCATCCCAAAAGTTCTCAATTTGATGAATGTCCGGAAATTGGGCTGGCCACTACATAACATAAGGTTTTGCTGGTTTATTTGCTGAAACAGCCATTTCAAGGGCATGTCCTCTTCAGCATAAGGCAACATGACCTCTTCAAGTGTTTTGACATATACTGATATCTGATCCTTGATACCTGTTATGAGATAAACAAGCCCATATCACGATACCTGCACCACCATGCTTCACTGTCCTCACTGTGTACTGTGACTTGAACTCAGAGTTTGGGGGTCGTCTTACAAACTGTCTGCGGCCCTTTCACCCAAAAAGAACAATTAGGCAGACAATTAGACAAAATACAGGAAGGGGGTACTTTCAATGTTAATGCAGAACTGCCAACATGTACAAATGCATTGTACTCAACATGCAATTTGGGGGGGCTGATAGAATATAACTGAGAACCACTGCTCACCCTTAATAATACTGACGTAATTTGGGGGACAACACAAGCTTCAAAATGCACCTGCTTTGTTTTGTGACTCAGTTAAAGTTCGTTCGTCCACTCATTGTACTTTTCCTAAAATTAATGCTAATATCTCGTCTTGTTCCCGAGGACCTAATTTTGTCTCATGAGCTCGCAACTTGGCTTTTAAATGTGAAGATCAGCCTCACAAAGACATTGTCTTCACACCATGTTTATTCTCATCCTTCATTGGCCTTTGCAGGTGAATTATATACAGTATATCATACAGTATATAATGAGTACATGTTCAATATTTGACACATATCTATATACGTAGCTGAAGAAGCAAGGGCTCCAAAGAATACACATGCAGTGTGTTTGGGGGATTATTACAATGTAAATGTATACATTCAACACTGTTGCATGCTCTTAATGACATCCATATTGTGAAATTGAAACCTTCCAGATAGTGTTAATTAAGGAACACGATTACGAGTGGGGTACTGCTGCTTGTATGCCAGGGGAGTCCAAAGTGCGTTTAGAGCGTTGTGTAAAGGTAATCCACATTGGAATAAGGCTGTAAAATAACGTGTTGAAAAAACCAAAAAACAAAAGGGCTGTCAATACTTTCCCGATAATATTACATATATTATATTTGTTTGCTTCAACTGAAGCAAACAAGCAGATCATGGCCTGACTTTTCCCTCGGGATCAGTGGATCTTGACCAATTTGCAGTGGCGTACCCCATTCAGTCATGTACCCCCGACGGTTGGACCCTCAAACCTTTTAACTTGCAATATCGGATAAAATCCATTGTGTGGTACATCCACTGTGCAGTGCAAGGACTGGGAGACCAATTGAAGTTAAATTTTCAAGATTAAACACTTGTCCAATATAATCATCAAACTTACCGTAAGTTCCGGTTTATAAGCTGTTACTTTTTCCTTAAACTTTGACACCTTTATCAGCGGCGCGGCTAATTTATGGCCATGTTCTAGTTGGATGACAACTGTTATACTTCAGAGCTATTCCCAGTAAAGCAAAGCAAAGCAATGCATGCTGGGAAGCAGTTGACATAGTTGTTTACTATTCTCCAATAATTGTGTTAGTCGCCTTGTATATTTGTTGCCTATCTGTTGCGTGTTAAGTTGCTGTGTGATGGTTTTACCATTCTTTTATGGCACCGTGAGTCAGACTGTTAAGTTGAGTAAGGACCGCCTCCGATTGCCAATGGTTTGACGACCTCATTCCTTTGTGGCTCATGATTGGTTCCTGGTTCCTGCCAAATAAAGAGGAATCTTTTTCCTCACTGTCTCCATCCATCCATCCATTTTCTATACCGCTTATCCTCATTAGGGTCACAGATACGCTGGAGCCTATCCCAGCTGACTTTGGGCGGGAGGCGGGGTACACCCTGAACTGGTCGCCAGTCAATCGCAGGGCAGACATACGACCATTCACACTCCCATTCCGACTAATGGACAATTTAGAGTCGCCAATTAACTTAACATGCATGTTTTTGGAATGCGCCGTATCCCATTTTAAGGTGTGGACACCTGCTGCTTGTGGGGCAGTATGGCCTATATACAGTATCAGCTTGTTTTTCTCTCTCTCTCTCACTGAAATGCTTGTGAGCAGTAAGATTGTGAGCCAATTAGCTTTCCTCCATTTTTTTTTTTTCTGTGTTAGGGTTAGGAGTTAGGGAAGTCTAAATGAATCGCTCTTGGTGATTTGCGCTATTATGCTATGTGTTAGCATGTTAGCAGTTAGCATGCTAAAGTTAGCATAGTATCCTTTTTGCCATTTTATAAGTACAGGCATACAGAAACAGTGCTATCATGTTGAGTGTTAGCACGTTAACGTTACCATGTTAGCATTGGTAGCATGCTAACATTAGCATAGTAACATTTTTAGCCATTTGTATTCATTTGAACATTGCAGACACTAGGTTTGGCATGCTAACGTTATCCATCATTGTTAACATGCTGACATTCGCATTAGCATTTTAGCTGTTGTCATTACTGGAAACCTGTATAAACACTTGGTGCTATCATGACAAGTATCAAGACACGTAAATCTACCATGCTGGCTGTGGCACGTTAACATTAGCATGTTAGCACACATGTTAACATGCCAACTTTACTGTAATATTGTACACTCGCCCCTTTCCCGGTCATTTCAGTTTTTTCTCTGTCATTTAGTCATTCATTTAGCTCCACTCGTTCCATGTCTCTGACGTTGCTTTTTGATACAGTATATTGCACACACAGCAATGTACAACTTAATGCTCTGTCTGCGTTCTGCTTACATCTTCTTGCGCTGTGAGGCATTCAGGTGGACTCGTAATTGTGACTGCAAAGGCGCTATTTATTTTGAATTTGTATTCACGTACCACCTATGAGGATTGGTGTACCCCTGGGAGTATGTGTACCTCACTTTAGGAGTCTACGCTCTAGATGATCGCCTTGCTTTGAAGGTGAATCATCATTATAACTATTTGACTAAGTTTTTTCTTTTCTTCAACAAACTACCCTGGACTCCTAAGGGTTAAAAGTCGCCTCGCACATTTTGTGTACGTTCTAGTTTGGCTGTAGTGCTTGATACATCATGAAATTCTGAAGCCGAACTGCATGGAAACAATTTCTTATTTTGTTCCATCACAGTCTATTCTTCATCTATCAATGTTCGCTTCTGTGCACAAGGGCCACACGTCAGTATTTCGACAATATTACTGTTGATGCTATTGATCGCTGCAATGCCATCATTGTGAAGAACGACGCTGTCTGTTAGGAGAGTGCGAAAACTGCTTATGGAGGCATTGTTAATTCAGAAATATTTACAGTGCCATGCACCCAGTCAATGAGCAAAGCTGAATGGAAGGGTGGCGTCCATTAATTCGTTCAACACATTGACGTGACCTATCGCTTGCTGGCATCCTGGAGAAGAGCACCGGGATGCACCCCATCCCGCACCCTCCACCAGCACGCACGCACACACACACACACACACACACGCACACACACACACACACACACACACCTTGACAATATAAATACAACAAGGAGGAACCGCAGCACAAGGAAACCTGGACCTTTTCACCCTTCTCTGATCCTCTTCTGGATGCCAAACCTGCCAGACTACTTTCACCATGAAGGTAAAGGCTTTTTTATTGACATTTAACAATATCTTCATTATTTGCTTGTAGTCTGCAGTGTCAAACTGCACTAACTTTAACATTTTGGACTCTCTGCATACCTCAAAGACAGTATAATTTGCTTAAGACAAAAAGTGAGTCAATAATTTGTAGATGTGGCGTCCTTCCACAATTCACATGGAATGTGTAGTATTGAAATGATGTTTTTTCTCCTGTACAGGGTTTGAAGACCATCACTTTAACTCATGTTCTCACACTCTTAATGGTTGCATTCGTCACACAAACCTGGAGTGCACCAAAGGTAAGATTAGTGTGTGTGTATGTATGTATATATATGTATATATACACACACACACATATATATATATACATTATACACAATATATATATGTACGCATATACAGGGTGATTGAAAAGTAACTCCCTATTTTAAAATTATTCATAAGCAGGTATAAGCCGAAAGGAATAGAAGATTTATTCATAAGTTGTAGTATTTTTTGGGGTATGTTCCATGTTGTATGGGCAAGTCTATTATACCTAATCAAAGACTTTGGAAGAACTTGAAGGGGTTATAAGAGAAGTTATGTCTTCCATCCCACCAGTTCCTCCAGTTCCTTGTGAAATCAGTTAATGCTGTTCAGGTGGCTTGAGAAACTGGTGGCGAATGATGGTGACCATATCCAATTTTAAATAAATATATATATATATATATATTTATATATATTTATTATATATATATACACATACACACACACACACACACACACAGGGTGTCCCAGAGTGGACACATGTATTAGATGTACTATTTATTCATTACATTTTTTAAATCATTTCTAAATATATAATTGTTTAACTTATTATTCCATCCACCTGTTTTCTATGCCGCCTGGGGTATGCTGGAGTCTATCCCAGCTGACAAACAAACATTCACACTCACATTCATGCCTATGGACAATTTAGAGTCGTCAATTGACCGAACATGCATGTTTTTGGAATGTGGGAGGAAACCGGAGTACCCGGAGAAAACCCACACACGCACGGGGAGAACATGCAAACTCCACACAGAGATGCCCAATGGAGGTTTGAACTGGGTCGTCCAGATCTTCTGACTGTGTGGCTAACATGCTAACCATATATATTTATATATACCAATATACTATTACTATTAGGTTTTTAATTAATTTTTCTAGCCGCAATCCATGAAAACACCCCAATATTGACCACAAAAACACATTTTTCTTTAATTTAAAGAAGTAGAAATCATAGACATTGTTTTTCTCCCTTGAAGGGTTCTTTCCAAAGGAGAAACTGGACCCCGCAGGCTATGCTGTACCTGAAAGGCACTCGTATGTATCTTTATTCACATGTATCTAAGTATTTGGATCATATTAGTACATAAGAGTTTTTATGCAAGATAATACGTTCTGGTTTTCAATAACGTGTACTTTTTTCAGAAGGACGCAGGTTCATCTCAGAGGACCGAAAAGAGGGAGACGTGTATGACACATTACACTTAGGTGCGGTCATATTTTCCTAAATGTAATAATTAGAACAATATTCTACTTCAGAATATTTTGCGTATGTTTTTAAAATGAAAACAATTTCAAGGATGAACCTCTTTATTGTAAACTATTTGGAAATACACTGAAACGAATAAAAACAAACAAATGTAATCTCAGGTAAGTATTGTAAATCCATGACTATAAGTTATGTTTTAGAATTGGCATTACATTTTTTGCCTTCTTTGGCTGCTTTTCAATGTCAGTAACTTGTGTATTAAGGTACATGTGATGTTTTTGACTTTCAGAGACCCGCAGCCAGAATACAGAAAAGCTGAGTGTGGACCAAGCCGCCACTATTTTACTCAACTTTTTGCAGCAGGCCAGGGATGGAGGTGAGAGGAGCATCTGTGATTAGAGAATCTTGAATGAGAGACGGAACTCAGGGAAAATAAGATGCCATAACTTTGTGGTTAAAGGATAGTCAGATGGCAAAGGAAGCAGGTTTACGTTTCATTTAGTGTAAGTGTAGTTGTAAGCATGCAGTAAGAGGTTTGCATTGTAGACTAAAAAAAGAAACAATCTGTTGCACAGTCATGCACTTACAGTTGAAGTTATGTTGATGCACCTAACATTAGCTGACTCACGTCAACTCACATAACTAGACCAAAGTCGGCAAGCTTTACTATTAAAAGAGCCATTTTGGCCACTCTTATACTAAAGAAAAATACTCCGGAGCCAGTCCAGGGTGTACCCAGCCTCTCCCCCAAAGTCAGCTGGGATACCAGGGTAAGCGGCATGGAAAATATATGAACGTCGCTTTTGACGCTAGATGCTGATCTTCCCAATGTCAAGGCAGTAAGATATGACTTTTCTCGTCACACAGGACTGTAGGCTCCCATGTGTGACCAATACTGATGATTTTTCTTTAATGTATTCATGGTTAGTTAACCGCCGGGATTGCACACTCAACAAGCAGTCTGCAGAACAAGGCAAGGGCCACAGACATGCATGTGATGCATATTTTAATTGACAAATTGCAAGCATTTTTAGGTATTCTATGTGAAAGTTTCTTCAAATTCCATGATATAAAATTTAATTGTCATGACCAAAAGGGGCCACAACAAGACGGCTGCAAAGCCCAAGCTGCTCCAGAGCCATTTCTTATGATGCCGTTGTCGTTTCACGCTCTTTACAGATAATTATGAAGTTAAAAATACTAAAATACATGATTTTTCATTGGAATAAACCATTTGGGTCTCAAATTAACTTATGCACTCATACTACCCAGCAACTGAAATATTAATACAGAATATAGTATTAATAAAAATATTAAAAATATCTGGCAACTAGTCCAGGTTATACCCCGCCTCTCAACCAAAGTCAGCTGGGATAGGCTCCAGCATACCCCTGTGACCTTAGTGAGAATAAGCAGGCATAGAAGATGGATGGCTGGATGGATATTAGAATGTTACAAATATTAAGATTAGAATGTTTTTCTTGTTCTTGCAGCGGACGAAAACCCGGATGAGGTGTACATTCAGGACATTCCTGTGTGGAAGAGAGAATACTTCTGAGTACTTCTTTGTAAAACTGACGGACAAGACAAGATGTTTTTGTACATTGTGTAGAAGACCTGAGTATATTTCATGCGTGATGTTTTAATAAACAACAATAAAAATATTATCTCAAGTTGCACTGCGCTTCACATTGCCAGCAGTTTCTTTTAAAGATAGGGACACTTGCACAACATATACTGTACATACAGTTTATAATATACTTCTTTCCAAAAGCCATCACACCAGGGGCAGGGCGTCAGGGGGGCTGGGAGGGCGGAAAGCGCCCAGATAAGAGGTAATAATAATGGCTTACACTTGTTATGCGCTTTACAAAGCCTCACAAACCGCTACACTGAGGTGATTATTCATTTGCTCCACACTTAGTGATGGTACTCCACAGCTGCCCTGGGGCAGACTGACGGAAGCAAGGCTGTGCCATCGGCCCCTCAGACACCACTCTCAGACTAGGAAATGTAGGTAAAGTGCCTCGCCTAAGGACACAAGGAGAGTTTATTTCCTCCCACGTTGGCACCTGGGGTTCCTCTGAGGTCTCCTATCCAAGTACTGACCAGGCCCTGACCTGCTTAGCTTCTGAGATCTGACGTGATTAGGCTTTGACAGGCAGGTTTGGCCACAGGTGGGAGTTGAGGGGGCATGGCCTATCATGGTGGAGAAGCACTGAAGAAGACGTGCCCAGCCATTATTTGTACATAGAGGAGCACAGAGTATGGGCAGATCAGTCACTTGTCCAGTTGAAACAGTTAAAGTGGGTGTCAAAATTATGGTGTTGCTATCCATGGTGCTGAATTGCTTTGACTTTATTGTTAGTGACCATGTAGCCTATGCTTTTGTTGTTGTCTTGCTTTGTTATACTTCATGTCCGGCATGTGTATGTTGTAAAATGATGTTTTTGCGAGCTTCATTATTTCGGTTTAAATGGCATAGCCCCTGGACCTGCTCGGATTTGTTCCGCTACTGCATCAGAATGGAAGAATGAAATAAAAAACAGTTTAAAGTCCAAACTAGCAAGTATAAACACACTTTGGGTCTTTGCAGCCATTATTTTCATGAACAAAAAATGTAATATGGGTAACTGCAGTTTTTTATTGCAATTAATTCACTGCAGCCCTGTTCCTTTTTTTTGTAACACAAAAGCATGCTAGATGGCCGTAATTTAAATTAAAAAGCTTTGGGTCATTTCTGTCAAAAATGGTGTGTTAAGTTCATCATTGTTGCTAAGCAGCGTGACATGACAACGCAACTACTATTTAGTTACAGAGCATTAAAAAGTGCACACACTGACTTCCTATCCAGTGTAAAGTAAGCTTCAAAATAAAACCATGGCAGTATTAACTTGGATTCTTACAAAATGCACCTATTTAATTTGTTTTAGATTGTTAGCCACCCGAAGAAAGATTGGCTGTTAGGTAAGGGTATAAAATATCGTATTAATACATTGAGTTGCAGGCTCTGTAGTCAACATCAATGCCCCAGGGACTGGCTTATTGACATGGACATTGGAGGTTGTTGACATATCCAAAACCGTGACCTCTCTCTGCAATAACAATTTTTTTCTCTTAACCATACTACCAATCATACTACGAACTTCACTTTGAAAATATAACAGCCAACCAGTTTTGACTGGTTTTGTGTAACATTACAGTTCTTGTACACACAAGTCTTCTTTTTTTAAGTGATTTGTGAATTTCAACAAATGTGTGAGTCACAGTTGATGAACTAAGTCTTTCTTTAAAAAATCAAACTCACAGTAAATGTGAGCAAAACAAATGTTGCCAGTGAATTTAATGATATCTTTCACACTGGTGGACCATATTAGTCAGATTTGGTGCCAAATCCTTAGCACATAAAAACGTATTTACTTGTACATATAGTAGCTAAGCTTTGGCAATTTAGGTACAAGATGGTATTTACAACCTTAACATCTAGCCCTTGAGCCCAACATACATAAATATTTTTATTGATTTCATAAGATTAGTAAAATACATCATACTAAATACATTTTTTGGGCCTAACTTTTACAACGGAACCCGTTTAAGTCCTACATCGACAACCTATATATGTCAACTCATCAAGTCCCAGTCTATCGTGTTAAATACTACCAAGTACAAAGTTATCTGAATGCTAAACGTTTAGAGAAGCAGAAGTGGGAGGTGTCCAAAGTGAGGCCCATGGGCCACTTTGGGCCCAGAGCTAATTTTTTTTTTGTCCCTCAGCATATAGTAAAATTAAAATCAATGTATATTATTAATTAGATATACTGTACTTTTACATTACTTTGCTTTGTCACTTTTAACTCTGTGTTTTGTTTAGATAGCTTAGGACAGCGGTCACCAACCTTTTTGAGCCCAAGTTCTTGGACAAGACTTAGCCTAGAACTTATTACCTTGTTTTAGTATTGGGTATTGACATCTTGTGCTTTTGGCTCTGTTTTTTGTGTTCGTTTATTTGTTTTTGCTGTGTGCCTCGGGCCAATGAAAAATGAGCCATTGACCGCGGAGGCCCCCTGTGCCACACATTGGGGACACCTGCTTTTCGCCACGTGACATCAGCTTGATTGTTGTCTTGATGGCTTCCTGTTGCGGGTGAGCGATGGCCATTGAGAGGAGAGTGGTAATTTTAGACAGTCTTACTAAGCATTCAGCCTTTATTTGGAGGTGCATGTCAAGCCCATGTGGCGTACACTGACACCTTTGGGTTCCAGGGGGGCTGAATTCAGGGATGAGGCTGGCATGGTGCATGTCTGGCGTGTTCAGCGGTCAGCGTGCATATCAGTTGGTCTCTCTTCGGGAGTGGATGGCATTTACAGTATTTGAAATTACATTTATATTCTATATTATTTTATTTATTAATGTTCAACAAATGAAATAAATGCATAAAATACATTGTTTATTTATTTATTTTATACAATAAAATATGTATTATATTTTATATACTTATTTTATCAAATAATATAGTTCCTATATAGTCCCAGAGATCGACAGGTTGATTGCAGATTGGCAAACCCAGGCTTAACATATTAACCTAGACAGGATTGATATTAGCAACTTTAATGCACAAAATGTAAATTAGAAGTGGCCCCCAGCATCCTTCAAATGTTTGGTAAGCGGCTCTCTCTGAAAAACGTTTGCACACCCCTGATGTAAGTCATCAGCCATAAGATAAAAAAATTAAAAGTCTAATCTCACCCTGTTTATGTTATTTGTGGGAATCAGCTGGGCAGCATGTCAGTTTCCTGATTCTCCTGGTTGCTTATTCTTGCTCTCTGGCGCAGCACCCAGGACAAAAGGAGACTTTATGTTCAGCCGGTCCCTTTCGGCCTCCTCATCTTCATCGTAGGGCTCATCGTCATCATCCTCCACATCACTGTGATGGGGCGTGGAGTGGACAGAAGCCAAGGGAGAGGGAGGCACTGAATACGGTCGAGGATAGCGGAAACCCTCCGTCTGTGGCGACAAAGTAAAGAGACAGAAATAAACGTCAATACGGAGGGAACACGGATGTTCAAGGGATGGAATGGAGAATGAAAGGAATAGTTCATGAGCCAAATAATACCACTTTACAACAGATTTTTCTCATAATATTTTATTACTATGCTATTGTTACGGAAGTTTCCTTAACGGCACTATTATTTTAATGTACACACGTCCTGTTTGAGCCTCGATCCACACTGTAGTTTGAGGAAACAGCAGTGGCTGTGGAGCCACAAGCGGGAAAAATTTTGAGGAGAAATGGACCCTAATGAGGATAAGCGGTATAGAAAATGGATGGATGGATGGATTAAAAAGGGTATTTTGAATTGTAAGTTTAGCTTCAAAGCCCTAGCACATGAGTCTCACTACAAATCCAAAGTTATTTGTATCTTCTGTGGCTTTGATGTGAGTCGTCGCGGAGCACGTACGTCGACTGCCGGCGAGAAGTGAGAAGTCCTGGGAGGAAGGAAGTCTTGTGTTGTGACACAGTGCACCAATCAGCATCATTCCCCTCGGAAGTGATGGCTTGTCAATCATCAAAATGCTAAGCTGTCAATTAAAACCTGACAAATGTGGGTCAGAGTCGACAAAATCCACCATGCACGTTCCTTGGAACATGTTTGAGACCGCCAGTGATGCATTTTTGTCCTTTGTATAAGACAGCCCTATTTCAAATGCAAAACACCCACAAGGATAAAAGCTTGAAGGACATCCTGGGCTTTGCTGGGGTTTATTTAAAAAAAAAAAAAGATATCAGTCTTCCCAAAATGCCATACAGACCAGCATATTTTATGGGCACTACAGGTATTATTAAATTAATCAATTTATTGTGTTAGAAATTAAAGGTAGGGTGTTTAATCAGTAGGTGGTTTTAGTAGCATACCGTGTTTTTTAAAATTAACATTAAAAAAACAATATTATTTTTCAATGTTGTTTGTGGTGGAGGTGTGGACTTACTAATTCTACCTTTTCCATGTGAAGATCGTTGATGCAACAAATGCATCAAGATGCAGAAACCCATGCATGTAACCAGAAAAAAAAAATATATAAGATAGTATAGTAATTTACAAAAAAAATCAACTGCAAGGCTTTTATCCTGTCCAATGCTAATATAAGTGCATACAATTAAAAACAATTAGGCAAGGAGAGCTATATATTGCTTTGAATTGTTGATATTTTTGTATTTTTTAATATTTATTTATTTATGTGAAAACGTATTCATATGGCACCACACATCATACACTGCAAAGGACAATGTATCAAATTTAAATAAACACATTTTCTGACAACAAAATATCATGGAATATTGTTTTCACCTAAAAAAAAAACAATTAACAAGTAAAAAAGAAGCACCAAAAATGAAAACATATTTTCTAGGTCTCGGGAGGCTATTAATAATAAATAGTAATCTAAGTCAATCCTGGGGAGTCTATAATGTATAATTTTATCACGCACATTATCACACATTATTATTTATTACGCTGCATTTTGCTGCTTGTGATTTAATTTCTTACCTTCAGAGGGGCCATTGGGTCCACTTTAAACTTGTCAGGGAAAGCTCTGCTGAGTGCAAGGTGGCGTGCATGTACATAGAACTGTTAACGACAAGTCAGTAAACCCACCATCAATGATTTCAATTTTTTTTAAATGTCCTCTGTATAATTTTGTTGCACATGTTACTCCGAGTGATGTAGCCCGTACTTCCACCTCCTAACATGTGGTTACTTCCAACAGTTTGTCCCTTCTTACACCCAGCTAAACCAAGTACTAGCAAGTGATTATTGTTGTTGTTGTCTTTGTTTTAGCTTTTTGTTCTCTCGTTTCTCTGTCTGTCCCCTCAAAGATATAAGGATCATGAATGAGAAAATGACAATTTGGGTTATTTGATTCCCAGATGACTACTAGAAAGGAAACACCCATTAACCTAAACCCACACTGCAACCAGTGTGTCTTGTTAACCTCTTAAAACCTGTGCATTTTGTTTGAAAAGGAGCAAAGAAAATAATGTATTTCTTTGCATCAAGTTCTACATGGATGATCAAAGTGAAGAAAAGATTTTGAGGGGTTTAACATATTTTACACATCTATGCTACTGGCTAATTTTCAATGGAGATTATCACTGAGTGAGTGAGGAGTGATACTTGTACTGGTGAAAGGGCAAAATGTAGGGTTTCAAGCCAGGCCAAGTTTTTTACCATTGTTTGTAATTATTCATTATTATTTACATATTCAAATTCACATGCTGGTTTCTGTCTCCTGTCTTCCTAAAATTGGTTTTGTTGAGCTTTCAGCTGACTCTGTTTACAAGTTACAACAACAGCACAAAAGCAACCCATCTGCCTAGTACCGGGTTCTTTCATATGGTTAACTGGATAGTGCCTTAAGTTTTGCATTAACCAACCCGTCCCAGGTATCTCCAGTCCAACAGATCGGACAACCTCTCAGCTCTGTTGCGTTGGATGATGCGCTGACGACGTGACTGTTGGCAGAAATTGAACATGAACTGAGTCAACTGGTTACAGGACGCCTCTGCAGAACGGAACCGCCGGTCCACGATGTAAATACCTGAAGCCAGAAAGAGGGTACTTGTGGTAATTCAAAGGTACAATACATCTGTGCATGTGTGTATGCGTATACACACCATAGGCAGCAGGGTCTGATACATGCTCCTCCATGAAGCACCCAAAACCAGAAAGATTGGTGGTTACGCTGGGAATGCCCATGACCGTACATTCACCTGGGGGAGCAGAAGAAAGCACCCCATGAAGTGTACCAGCTAATATTGGTACAGCAATACAATACAATGCAGTGTTGTGCCTCTGGTACAAAAAAGAGTCCTGAAAACCAGATAAACCTGTGTTTCTCTAGAAATGACTGAAAAATTAAACCTTTATGTTATACACTGATCACGCCAATCTGTACCTTCGTGGTTGACACGGATAACATTCAAGACCGCATTTATCAACTAAGCTGCAAAAAGGCCAAAGGGAATAGTACAGGGAAACAGTAGTGTATATAATGCAATTTGTGCAATTGATGAAAAAAAATGCTAAATACAGTAGTGACCGTACCTGGTGTGTACCCCCAAGGCTCATAGTAAGAGGGGAAAACTCCAAGGTTACAGCCACGGACAAAGTCCTCATAGTCCATAGGCAACAGGGGACTGGTGGAGGACAAGAACTCAGGATGGAAGATAACCTGGGAAGGGCAGGATATAAAGTGTAAAAAAAAAAACAGCAGAAACTCCGTCATACAAAATGGATATTTGGAAAAATATGCCTTGACAAGGTTTGGATCTGCACCAAACATGAAGAAACGCTCAGCAGACTACCAGACAGCTCAGTTGACCAAGCATCAAAGGTATAACTCCTACGGTTTGCTTGTTCTTTGGGATTTTGCTGCATCTATTCCAAAGAAAGGAGCTGCCTCAACAAAAACTGTTGATTAATGTGAGAAGAAAAGAGGAAAATACTATGTTTGAGTCAACACCGCCAGCACATCATAACCAAAAACAAAACCATTGTTTGCACATTTACTTACTTTCACCACAGACAAACTGTAACTAGGATGGGCGATCATAAAAAGCTTTTGTTAACATCATTTCCCTCCCTTTCGGCAATAGTTTTTCATGATGTTTTATGCTCTTATCTAACAGACCTGCAGTGATTTTGTTGTATGTCTCGTCTACAATGACAATAAAGCTGAGAAAACAAGAGCAAATCTCTCTTCCGGCGGCTAACAATCTTAAATAAATAATTAAATGGGTGCATTTCGTTAGATGCCCTGGTAGAATCCAGGTTAATACTGCCATGCTTTTATGTTGAAGGTTACATTGCACAGAGCAGGAGGTCACCGAGTGCATGTTTCAATGCTGTGTAACTATTGGTAGTGTACCACGTATTGGTAAATGCTGTTGTTGTTTCATGCTAATTAGCGATAATGATGAAGTTAACACTCCTCCCCTGAGCCACCACCTTATCGTGGTGGAGGAGTTTGCGTGTCCCAATGATCCTAGGAGCTAAGTTGTCGGGGGCTGTCATGCCCCTGGTAGGGTCACCCATGACAAACAGGTCTTAGGGGAGGGACCAGACAGAGAGTGGCTTAAAAGACCCTAATGATGATTAAAAACATTGGACTTTGTTTTCCCACGCCCGGACGCGAGTCACTGGGGTCACCCTCTGGAGCCAGGCCTGAAAATGGGGCACGATGGCGAGCGTCTGGTGGCCTGGCCTGCATCCATGGGCCCGGTTGGGCACAGCCCGAAAAGGTAACGTGGGTACCCCCTCCCATTAGCTCACCAATCGTAGGATGGGCCAAAGGGGTCGGGTGCTAAGCGAGCTGGGTGGCGGCCGGAGGCGGATACTTTGGCGCTCTGATCCTTGGCTACAGAAGCTAGTTGTCGGTACATAGAATACCACCTCTCCGGTGGGGAAGGAGCCTGAGCTGGTGCGTGAGGTGGAGAAATTCCGGCTAGATATAGTCGGACTCACCTCAACGCACAGCAAGGGCTCTGGAACCAGTCCTCTCGAGAGGGGCTAGACTTCATTCCACTCTGGTGTGGTGGAGGCAACGGGCAGGGGTGGCAATTCTTCTTGCCCCCCCGCTCCAAGCCTAAACCGGAGTTTAACCCGGTAAGCGAGAGGGTAGTTTCCCTACGCCTTCGGGTGGGAGGAAGGGTCCTGACTGTTGTTTGTGCTTATGCACCAAACAGCAGTTCAAAATACCCACCCTTTTTGGAGTCCTTAGAAGAAGTACTAGAGTTCTACTGGGTGACTTCAACGCTCATATTGGCATGTTGACAGTGAGACCTGGAGAGGTGTGATTGGGAAAAACGGGCCACCCTGATCTTAACCCAAACGGTGTTTTGTTATTGGACTTCTGTGCTCATCACGGATTGCTTATAACGAACACCATGTTCAAGCATAAAGGTGTCCACATGTGCACCTGGCACCAGGACACCCTGCGCCGCAGTTCGATGATTGACTTTGTGGTTGTGTCGTCGGACTTGAAGCCACATGTTTTGGACACTCGGGTGAAGAGAGGGGCGGAGCTGTCAACCGATCACCACCTGGTGGTGAGTTGGTTCCGAAGGTGGGGGAGGATGCCGATCAGACCTGGCAGACCCAAACGCATTGTGAGGGTCTGCTGGGAACACCTGGCAGAGTCCCCTGTCAAAAGGAGTTTGAGTCCGAGTGGGCGATGTTTCGTGCCTCCATTGTCGATGCGGCTGATCGGAGCTGTGGCCGTCTGGTGGTCGGTGCCTGTCGTGGCAGTAATCCCGAGACCCGTTGGTGGCCCATGGGACTCTAGAGGCAGCTGACAGGTACCGGCAGGCCAAGCGGTCTGCGGCTCTGGCAGTCACTGAGGCAAAAAAAAGTTCGGAGAGGCCAGGGAAAACAACTTCCGGATGGCTTCAAAGAGATTCTTGTCCACCATCCGCCGTCTCAGGACAGCAGTGCACAGTCAACACCGTGTATGGTGGGGGCGGTGTGCTGCTGACCTCGACTCAAAATGTTGTGGACCATTGGATGGAATACTTTGAAGACCTCCTCAATCCCACCGACACGTCTTCCAACATGGTAGCAGTCCTATCTCTGGGGCTGAGGTTACCGAGGTGGTCAAAAAGCTACTTGGAGGAAAAGCCCCGGGGGTGGATGAGATCCACCCGAAGTTCCTTAAGGCCCTGGATGCTGTGGGCGTGTCTTGGTTGACACGACTCTGCAACATCGCGTGGACATTGGGGTCGGTGCCCCAGGACTGGCAGACCGGGGTGGTGGTCCCTCTTTTCAAGAAGGGGGACCAGAGGGTGTGTTCTAACCATTGTGGGATCACACTCCTCAGCCTTCCCGGTAAGGTCTATTCAGAGGTTCTGGAGAGGAGGATCCGTCGGACAGTCGAATCTCGGATTCATGGGGAGGAGTATGGTTTTTGTCATGGTCGTAGAACTGTGGACCAGCACTATACTCTCGGCAGGGTCCTTGAGGGTGCATGGGAGTTTGCCCAACCAGTCTACATGTGTTTTGTGGACTTGGAGAAGGCATTTGACCGTGTGCCTCGGGGAATACTGTGGGGAGTGCTGTGCGTACCTGGTGTCTCGGACCACCTAATCCAGGCGGTTCGTTCCCTGTATGACCGGTGTCAGAGTTTGGTTTGCATTGCCGTCAATAAGTCGGACCCGTTACCAGTGAGAGTTGGACTCCGCAAGGGCTGCCCTTTGTCACCGATTCTGTTTATTACTTTCATGGACAGAATTTCTAGGCGCAGCCAGGGCGTTGAGGGGTTTCAGTTTGGTGGCCACAAGATTCGGTCTCTGCTTTTTGCAGATGACGTGGTTCTGCTGTCTTCGTCGAGCAGTGACCTTCAACTCTCACTGGATCGGTTCGCAGCTGAGTGTGAAGCGGATGGGATGAGAATCAGCACCTCCAAATTCGAGTCCATGGTTCTCGCCCAGAAAAGGGTGGAGTGTCATCTCCGGGTCGAGGTAAGGTCCTGCCTCAAGTGGAGGAGTTTAAATACCTCTGGGTCTTGTTCACGAGTGAGGGAAGGATGGAACGTGAGATGGACAGGCGGATCGGTGCAGAGTCTGCAGTGATGCAGACTCTGCACCGGTCTGTCGTGGTGAAGAGAGAGCTGAGCCGAAAGGCAAAGCTCTCGATTTACCGGTCAATCTACGTTCCTACCCTCACCTATGGTCATGAGCTTTGGGTAGTGACCGAAAGGACAAGATCGCGGGTACAAGCAGCCGAAATGGGTTTTCTCCACAGGGTGGCTGGGCTCTCCCTTAGAGATAGGGTGAGAAGCACTGTCATCCGGAAGAGACTCGGAGTAGAACCGCTGCATATCCGCATTGAGAGAAACCAGATGAGGTGACTCGGGCATCTGGTTAGGATGCCTCTCGGACTCCTCCCTGTTGAGGTGTTTATGGCACGTCCAACCGGTAGGAGGCCTCGGGGAAGACTCAGCACACGCTGGAGAGACTATGTCTTTCAGCTGGCCTGGGAACGCCTCGGCATCTGCCTGGAAGAGCTGGATGTTGTGGCCGAGAAGAGGGACGTCTGGGCTTCCCTGCTTAGGCTGCTGCCCCCGCGATCGACCTCGGATATGCGGAAGAAAATGGATGGATGAAGTTAACAATACTACGTCCACATAATCTGACCCATTTTCTAATGTTACGTCGACATAAACAATATGTTGACATCCTTTTAACCTGACACCTTTTAGGAATAAGAAACACACCGAGGACCAGGACTCGATGAGCTGACTTAGACGAGTTGTCGACAACAGCATTGTTGACTTGTTAGCTTATTCCACTGAATTAGCATACACAACATCACCGTAAATGTCATCAATTGTTAATAAAGTTACGAGTTTATAGCGCATAATGTCGTTTTACACTTGTGACAGTTAAAAATGCGAGGCGTGAGGCAAATCATCTTCTCTTTTTTATCATTTAACATTTTACATCAAAAAGCAAAGAAAGGCAAAAATCACATGAGGAATCAATGAAGGAGCGAACCACTGGATACCTTAATACGGTCATTCCTGGAATTGAAGAGGCCGATTCGACGGATGTTACTCAAAATGGGATCTGTTGAGTCGTCCAGCATGTTGTGGGTTGTCACTGGAGGGAGACTGTGTCTCTGTAAAGGGAGTGTACATTATGATCGGACATCACTCACTATGGAAACGACAGTCATATTTATTTTGGTCCCTTAATTATTTATTTGAGCCACGGGCTGCGACACGCCTGCTTTTGTGGCTTTTTATTGGGTTGGGGATGGCTTCTTGTAGCGGGCGAGCAATCGTAGTTGAGCAGTGGCGGCTATGGGTCATTCAAGGAGCGGAAGCTCATTTTTTTCCGGCCTGACCTACACCTTACAACATAAATGTGTTCATTTATTTATATGGTATTCCACCCTACGTTGCTAGTGGTTTTTACCAAAGACAAAGTCACTGGGGATTGGTAAATTCTTTGGATCAGTTCAGAACAACCCTAAAAAAAAAAACTTGGAAAATGCTACAATTTTTCCTCAGTGTATGAATGTATAATTTACATATCAGTCAAAATTGTCATGGATATGTTTACTGCTCCCCCATACATCACACTTACCTGAAAATGTTGTGCCATAAAGTGTAATTAGAGATCTGCGACGAGTAACTTTTCCTAGTGAGATGTATTGATCACGAGAGACAATTTCAAAACCTCACATTAATGATATCTGAATTGTCTCAAAATCAATTGCATCAAAATGCAAAAAACATAAAACTGGTGAAGCTTCCACTCCTTTACTTGCGATTTTGTGTGATTTAATGTGTCTTCACTTGACTTCCAATCAATTGTGATCACTTATTTATAGCGCAATTCAGCCAGCACATCATATCAGCATGCTAAATTTGCAGTAATGATGAAGAAACAAATTTCTTCAGAAATAAGAAGATCAGTTTTCATGACTCTAGTTCTTATCATGTAACTGCACATGACAACTCATTTTATGTTATGGCAGCCAATTTTATGTCTGTTATTTACACTACGTTTACATTTAGTGTAAAAGCATATTCTTCTAATCCCCCTTTTGTGCACGTTTTGCAATGTCACAATACAGTAGATCCCGGAAAAGTACAGCTAATAATGAACGTACCCACAAAAACCTAAAATGCTTATTTTTGACTAACTAAACATTACAATCTTCCCTTATTTATTGAGGTTATTCCTTGCAGACCCAATCGCTATAGTGAATTTCTGCTAAGTGAGATTCAATATTAATAAACACAATATTTTCGTAGTTACAGAAAACCTGTTTATGACCCTCTACATAGGTTTCTAATATTATTAGAGCCCTTTTTCTATTTGCTACTTACTCTTCTGCTGTTTTTTCTTGTTTACTAGACTTCTTTGGACTTGCAGCCTACTGTCTGATAACCTGTGACTCACCCATCAACTCACATCTCTGCATCGGGGTCCTAACAATCCAGTTTGTCACACCACACTTGTCATCAGATCCATTTGCACTCCATTTCAAATATCAGAAATATCGGCATTAGCATAAATTCATTTAATTGAGAGACTTTTTAATAGGCATTTGGATTTTAACTGTCTACTATAGCATACATCACAATGAGACAACCAGCCTATTAAACCACAGTCCACAGACAGCTTCAGTCAGCTTAGTTATTGCACTGCCTTTCATTCATGGTTTTCCACGCATGGGGATGGTGCACCCACACCCATCTTTTGTAATTCACTAGCAGTGGGCGCCATCACTCCATTTTATCGCTACTCTACTTGAGGAATACCTTATCCATTTGTAAAAGTAGAGCCGAGGTTGTCAAAGTACAGTGAAACTCCATCTTGCAGATGATTTTCAACACCTCCCCGGAGATAGAGATGAGAAATGAATGGCCTACAGTTGCACTGTTCCATTCTCATCTTCTGGGTAAAAGTCACGTGTTTATGTCATTGGTATTTATTAATTGCATTCCATCTACTGGCTCATGTTCCAGAGCAATTTGTTAAGTCACGTTATTAACACACATTTTAGATGAGAAAAGAGTGCAAAATCCATCCATACATTTTCCATGCTGCTTATCCTCATTAGGATCACGGGGTATGCCGGAGCCTATCCCAGCTGACTTTGGGCGAGAGGCATGGTACACCCTGGACTGGTCATAGAGTCCAAAATGAGCTGCTCAATTTGACGAATAGACCCGGTGCTCCCAATATCCCTGATAGAGCCCTTGATAAAGACAAGAGCTGAAAAGGCTGAATAAAAATATTCACAGACAAGATAAAGACCATTTTGAACTGAAATCCAAAATAAGGGTGTCTTCCCACTTGAATGTAAAAAAATGGGAAAAAACTCTAGGGGTTGACAGTAGATATCAATAATTTTCAGCTCTCTTATGTGTTTATTTTCATAAATATTTGTTTTGTTGTGTTGTTCATTATGTCACATCATTAATATTGTTATACGTACAAAAAGTCAAAGAATTTGCATTAGAGCCAAAAGTAGTTTTTGCTTTTTTTGTTGTTTTGTTTTTACTTATTTTGCACAATAAAATTTAGTTTGCTCAAACAATTGTATGTATAAATATGTAATAAGAGAATAATTGTATTATTTTGTTGATACATTGTCATATTGTTTGTTGTATTGTTATATAATGCTAAATTTTTGACTAATACTGTAGTTTTGCTGATAAAATATTGCCAAAAGTCTTTGTAGTGGGCTTTATTGTCAGTTCAGACAAGTTAAGTAAATTTCAGATGAATAGGATTCTTATTATTATCATTATTAGAGCCCTCTAACAATGAAATAACACCCCTAGAGTTACCTTTCCACTCATATTACCCCATATGGGAGACAATAAGGCACATTAGACATAATATATTACAGTATATAGATATACTGTAATATAAACTCACATGTCAGCATTGGGAGAATTCCTTGTTCCTTTTTTTTCCCCGTTCTTTTCTGGACAATACTTCCTTCAGTGGTTATTGTCTCATCAATGTAATGTCACTGACACCTAGTGGCTAGTGTAGAATACTACATATCGCTGATTTGCATGTACAGAATCTTCTCAAAGCCTTATATCTGTATTTTAGTTTATTTAGCCATTTTTTGCTAAAAATGCTTAATTTTGGGCCAGTGCTGTCTTTTTTTCCATAGACAAATCAAAAGTATGTTTTGTTTTCCCAAAAATTTTAACATATTTATAATCAAAACTTTGTGTTATTAATTATTAGAGTCAACATGTTAGGTTTTTTTCTTTACATTATGCCCTTTTGCTCTATTTTCCCCCATTTTTAAGCTTTTTTAGTGTTTCGTTTTCTTTCAAAAACATGCTGTGGGACAGTTACAAACAAGTTATGGACCGCAATTTGGACATCCCTAATTTAGGCAAAGAATATGTAAAAATGGATTATGTCTGAATATTTGTTGACAAATATTAGGCTGTATTCAACAAAAAAACAGCGCTGATTATTTTTTTTCTTTACAGTGATAAAGCCATGGAATTTGACATGCTAAGTGTACCAAAAGGCAAATCACAAAATCAATCAATGATCTGAAAAAGTCAAGTAAAAAGTTGACAACACTGGCCATGTATTGGTATCGAAATAATACCAACACCTACACCTACGTCCGATCGTTACACACGTGTTGTACTGTACTTTGTTGTCACTGATGATTACTTGTCAGTAAAATTTGTTTTCTGCAGGTATTTTCTGAGAGCCTTCCAAACAATAAAAATATTTTTTCATAAGAAAGCTGCAAATATGCAGGGCAGCAAGTACAAAATCACAAGTGGGCAGGGATCCACTGTAAATGCCTTATTTAAATGAGTTATTACCTGAGTAGCATAGATGGCTCGCTTCATTATAGTAAGGTCATCTCGGTCCAGAATGGAGTTCATATCAGGGATTTGACCTCTGATGATAACACCAGTAATAATGTTCATTTATTCAAGAAAAAACAAGAATTTTGATAACTAGACTTACTTTAACAGAGCATCATACAGCCGTTTTCCGAATTTCTCTTTCACAGTGTGAGCGGTATCCCTATGAAAAAAAAAACAAAGTAAACAAGGACCTTGAAGTGATTTGTGTGTGAGTATACTCTACTGTACATCAATGAGCATTTTCTAATTGTTGTAGCACCAAACAGAAATAAAACACAGTAGGGCATACCAGAGCTGTTTGCGTATAGCTTGGCCCTTCAGGGACTCCACATTAAAGTTGTTGGTTTTCGCTGGCATAATAAAGAAAACTACTACTGTCACATCATTTCTATGGACCTGTGCGGAGGGAGTAAAGATATGCGTGAGTAGCAGAATGATGTAAACATGTTGAGTCAATTGCACTCAAATGCAGGCCTCACTCTCAGTAGGTAGTTCAGCCTGGAAAGCGACTCAAGGAAAATATCAGCACCCTTGTTGGAGAACTCATAGCGCCCAGCTATGAAAAAGAATAGAGTTTTCTCGAGGTTGAAGTCCAGATGTCTGTGAAAGTGAATGGATTAGAATCAGAACATTGTACTTATTACTAAAAAGCGGCCGCTTAAAAGAAAACTGCACTATGTGGGGAATTTTGCCCATCATCCACAATCCTTCTGTATGACTTGAACACATATGTCTTTCTCTTTTCTGTGCATTCTAAAGATATAAAAATAGCCAAAAAGAGAGAATGCTGAAAATGTTTTTTAAATATTAACAAACTAAAAGCAAACAAAACTAACAA
Source organism: Oostethus manadensis (assembly GCA_024372805.1). Classification (NCBI taxonomy): domain Eukaryota; kingdom Metazoa; phylum Chordata; class Actinopteri; order Syngnathiformes; family Syngnathidae; genus Oostethus; species Oostethus manadensis. Next base: position 503,963 of record QODF01000186.1, read on the forward strand.
AAAACACCAAGAACGTTCCATTTACATATAATGTGACATGCATATTAACCAATCTACAGCGACATTGTTATCATTATTATAAACACTGTTACGCCCATTGAACTACGTTACTGGAGTATTGACATCTTGCCACACCACAGCGGCTAGTTACTGGCCGACTAGCTTCACCACACACTGCTGTGTTTTTCCTTTTGAGTTTGGAAAAGGTAATGCAAGGTGTAGGCGTTGGTTTCTATGTTGCTATGTGAAATCAATGCGCCCAGGGAGGAAATTTCAGTAATGCTTAAAATAACTAAAGTACGACAAAATACTGTCAGTATTACATGTTATTCTGAAGGCACCTGTTACTACAACATCAGAGCATGAATATAAAACCCTGTTGGAGGTTTTTGGAGGTGTTTTAATAGTGGTGCAGGAAAACTGCACTTTTTTTCAATTTGAGATCCAAATGGATCAATCATATGAAAAACCAGCCCGCTTAGGTTATGTGTGTTGTAGTATTATTAACTTCATCAATATCTCCAATCAGTATAATCTTGTATTAGAAGCACGCTGTTATTTATGGTGCCAGTATACATTTACTGAGCAGAGAAGTCTGTTTCAGCTGTGTTCTGCTTGATTTATAATGCCAACAGACAGAATATGGTTTGAAAGGGGACAGACAGTGAAGGAAAAACGTTCATACCGAAACAATAAGAGTCTACCCACCCATAGAAGTGTCCTCTGACAAACTCCTGGATGCGAGCTTTGTTGATGGAGTGTAGGTTTTGGAACTCATGCATGGCAGAGAACTTTTTTACATTCAGCCCATTGGGAGTCACCGTATCTGTTTGATCAACACATGGATTTAGGTGAAGGAAAACAACCACCCGTTATGATATTCTCAATGGGGTTTTCAAAGTGCAAGAGAGGGAATGAGAGGATGTGCAGAAGCAAACTGTATTAGTTCTCTGAAGGGAAGTTTGGGGGTACAGTAAAAGTAATACTGTATTGTAAATAAATCCACGTTTGGGTCTGTCATTTGGCCTCTAGACACAGAACAACACAAAAATTCACAACAAACAATGCCTCTGAAATGGATTGGACTAACTGGTAACTGTGCATCATCACCACATAAGAAAATTTATACAGCATTGGGAAACTGTTTAGTTTCCTAATGTTGTGTTCTAATATTTTGTTACTAACAGGACACCATCCTACATCCACTTGTGACATGTCACTACCACAACCACTTGGCATAAATGGGGGCAGCTTGAGTTTATAGATTGCAATTTTGTAGCGAGGCCTCCTTTCTTGATACTCACACTTTTGTGTAGGGACACTGGTGCTCCACGAGTTTTCAGTTCATGGCAGACCTGTGTCAATCTTTAACATCCTAATCAATTTCCAGAGTGGTGACACATGCACATAACTTGTATATACTGTGATGTGAAAAATGTTTGCTGATTTCTGTTTCCCTATTTCTTATTTTGTCATACTTAAATATGTAAATATTAGTCACTGAGAACAACTGAACAAAAAATGCAGTTTTGAAAAGATTTTTACTATTCTTGAGACAGAAATAAACCTACATGACCCTGTGTGGAAAAAGTGACTGCCCCTCCTCCTAAAATATAACTTAACTGGTTTATCACACCTGAGTTAAATTTCTCTAGCCACACCCATGCTTGATTACTGTGACACATCTTCTCAATCAATAAATTCCTTAAATGGGACCTGCCTGACAAAGTAAAGCTCCTCAAAAACTTGACATCATGCAGAGAGCTAAAGAAATTCAGGAAAAAATAAGAAAGAAAGTAATTGAGATCTGTCAATGTGGAAAAGGTTATAAAGTCCTTTCTAAAGCTTTGGGACTCCAGCAAACCACAGTGAGAGCCACTATCTCCAAAAACATGCAACAGTTGTAGGAGTAGGAGCCAACCGCCAAAATTACCTCAACAGCGCAGCAACGACTCATCCAAGAGGTCACAAAAGACCCCACAACAACAACCAAAAAAATGCAGACCTCACTTGCCTCAGTTAAGGTCAGTGTTTATGTCTACCATAAGAAAGACATTGGGTAAAAATGGCCTGCATGGCACAGTTCAAAGACCAAAACCAATGCTGAACAGAAAGTATACTAAGGCTCATATCAATTTTGCCAAAAACATCATACTTTTGGGTGTGACAAGACAAAAATTTAACATTTTGGAAGATGTGTGTCCCATTGCATCTGGCGTAAAAGTAAGGCCGCATTTCAGAAAAAAAAACATTATACCAACAGTAAAATATGGTGGTGGTAGTGTGATGGTCTAGGGTTCTTTTGATGCTTCATGACCTGGAAGGCTTGCTGTGATAAACGGAACCATGAAATCCGCCATCCAACAAAAAATCCTGAAGTAGAATGTACGGCCATCTGTCCGTGACCTCAAGCTGAAATACACTTGGGTTCTGCAGCAGGACAATGATCCGAAACACGCCAGCAAGTCCACTTCTGAATGGCTTAAGAAATACAAAATTAAGTCTTTGGAGTGGCCCAGTCATCCTGGGAAACCTTCCAGTGTGGCTGAATTACAACAATTTTGCAAAGATGAGTGGGCCAAAAATCATTCACAGTGCTGGAAGAGACACATTGCCAGTTATAGCAAAAGTTTGATTGTTAGAGGTTTATCGCTTTTTCACACAAGGCTATGTAGGTTTTGATTTTTGATTCCCTTAATAATAAAAATATTCATTCAAAAACTGTGTTTCATGTTTAGTTGTGTTGTCATTGACTAATATTTGAATTAGTTTGATGGTCTGAAACATTTAAGTGTGACAAACGTGCCAAAAAAGTAGAAATCTGAATAAGAAGTCAAACCACTGTTAATATGGCAAGACACAGAAGAGAAAATAGTAAATAAATTCAAACTTATACACACAAACAGTGAAGATGTTCATTGTCCAATCATTCCACCCTGGAGTAAAATAACTTGTCTTGCTTAGGGCCTGCAAATGAACCAGCCCGACCTTGCCCCACAACTCGGTATAATGGTAAAGTTAAGCAAAATGTCCACCTGGCTTCCTGTGCAGGATGTGATTAGCCTCCACAGCAGTGATCTGGGAAACTGTGGTAAAAACATGAGAAGAGTGGACAGCAGCTCTCTCCAGGCAGTAGCGATGGTAGATCTGTCGTTCACCAGCCTCCTTGTCAATGTTGAACTGCAATACATGCACAAGAGGCAAAAACTGGATTCGTTTTGTGTAAAATTGGGTATTATGTACATTAACTACACCTAGTGACGTGCAGGGGACTTGCACGTCATTATCATTATGACTTTTTTTAAATCGTACAAATATGATATATTTTTTCTCTTAATATTAGGACTTTTTTTCATAAAATGTAAACTTTTTTTCTCGTAAAATTGCGACTTCTTTCTTTTAATATTACACCTTTTTCCTTGTAAATTTATGAGAAAAAAGTGGTAATATAAGGTGTCAGGGTGTCAGAAGGAAAATAGACCATAGTTCTTCAGGTAGGAAGGTAACTTTCTTCTTGCTTCAGGCAATTTTATTTTATACAAGTATAAGTTAGTATACGTTATACGTTTGTCCTAATTAGAGACAATTTAGAGTCTCTAATTAACTTGGCATTGGCATGAATCGTTTCAGGATGTACCTTGACAAAGCTCACAGGAGCATGGGGAGAACATGCATACTCCACCTTGAGATTGAGCCAGATTTGATACTAACTTGGGAATGAATTTATTAAAACGCTGTGTTCTTTATCACAAGTTTGTGTACACTGTAGGTTGATGCTCTGGCAGGTCAGCAGCATTTTTAACTATGGTAGTAAAGAGTGCGTTTTGAAGTTTGTTACCAAATACGTTTGCTTGCGCGTAAGTTGTTATAGATACAGCCTACTTAACAGCACACCTTTGTTGATATGCATCTGATGGACGGATCATTCCTATCCCTTGACATGATATCGTTCAAAATCAATAGGGTTCTTTCCTGAAGGTTTTAGATGTACTGTACATCAACATTCATCTGGCTTGGTAATGGTATTCATTTATAACCTCTAGATGTCTGGTGTTTTGTTGGCGTCCGCATCATAATTATGCATCAATACATGTTGAGCAAGCATGTTCTCAAAACGCACAGTGGAAAATGCATACTGGATATCATTTGAACAATAAAAGAGATTAACTAGGTATGGACTAACTGCTTAGATCAAACAGTACACGTATGTGGTCAATTACCCACTGAACCATTGAGTGGCCTTTCGCTCCATGTTGACCTTTACAATGAGCCAATTACAACCCCTTCTACTGAACCATTTACGCACATTTCAGGATCATTAATGATACTCTGTTCGTAAAGGTCTACAATCTTTTTGTGTCTGTGCACAAAAATGCATCTTAAAACATCAGTGCCTTCATTAAAGTGGAAAAAATAGATAATAAATAGGATCAAAGATAAGATCACAAACGTGAGTACATGCCTCAAATTTCTGCTAATATTTTGTTATCTTTTTATTGGACATTAGTGAAAAAGGCACTTTGACACAATGTAAAGAGGTACGTGGTAGCTTGGATAACTGTAAATGTATTGTCTCCTCAAAATACACACAAAAAAATAATAATAACTAAACCCAAATGAAAATGTTTATATTGTACCCAAAGTGTCACTTTATTGCATTGCTATCATTTTTTAATTTTTTTGTAAACATGGAGGTCACTATGGTTTCACGGGTTTCTTTCGGAATCACCTTCCATTCCTCCATGACAACATCTCAAAGCTGGTGGACGTTAGACGCTGTGCGTTCCTCCACCTTCCCTTTGAGCATGGCCGCATTCCTCTTTTCACATTCTCACAGAGTTCTTTGCCATGAGGTGCCATGTTGAACTTCCAATAAGCAATATGAGTGAGTGTGAGACAACAGGGAGAAAAAATGGCTAATCTAATTTTCACCTAGAAGTGCAGTTGCTTTTGTTGCCAGTGGTTTAGACATTAAATACATCAAAAGCAAGCCAGTTACAAATCAAAACTTCATTAGATCAGCCCACTATAGAGAATATTGGTAGAAAAAATTGGGACTGACTTACTGCCATCTTGATTTTTGACTTTTTATTGCCCTTTGGTCTGACGCGGCTAATGGCATCTTTTGGAAATGTGAAAAAGCTTACTCAGTCTCCTAGTGAGGTCCAGCAAAAGCCTTCAACAAAACCAGCGGGCATAATATAGCAAAATATATAAAATATTTAAATATATAATGATCCAGAGCTGGAGATAGCGATAACATCTGGGTAGTAACTCCTGGAGTCAACGTCACTTGCTAGTTGTTCTTCAGTCCTGTGTGACAAAAGTAACAAAAATCCTAAAAAATGGTAATATTTCAACACCAAGCACAATATTCATGTGTGTTTTGTTGTAAGGAGCCCTTTAATGGCAGTGTGTTGACTTATTTTGAGGGGACAGAAAATATTTGTCATTTCTTCAATGTTGTCCCATGAAAGCGCTTTTTTAAGGTTCTGTACATGTCAAGTGACTTTCAAGTATTCAAACATGTATTCCATTTTTAAAATTAGGCTACGTGTGAGAAAAAAATCCGATCTGATTGATGTGATCTATCACACGTTGTGACTTTTTCCTGTGTTTTGTCTACTGAGTATGGCCAAAACACGGCAGAATGAAGAGATTTTATGTATTTAAATGAGTACGCTTGGTTGAGATTATAATTACTAACTGTAACATGACTAACACTGTAAAATTACCTTGTCTAGGTTGTTGTAGAAGTCAACATTCCCAGCGCAGAGGTATCGGCCCAACAGAGTCGCGTGGGTAGTGAAAACCGTTGCCATGGGGATCTTACGAGAGCGTGAGAGAATGAGCCCTGGACCCGCCTGCCACTCATGGAAGTGAGCGATGACATTCGGCTTGTCTCCGAGCTGGTCTGTTAACTGAAAATAAAGCACAAGCTCATATGACACTGGGTATAGTTATACGACGTGGGTTTGAATGATTATTTGCAGTTGGACACCACATCATGTAGTTGACCAATAACAAGCGGCTTCAATAGTTAAAGCAGTTGAGAATGTCCATTGACGTGCTTATTTCATATAGAACTTGCACGACGCCAGCAGGCATCATAAGACACTCGTTTGCATTAACAAACAGTAACACAACACAGAGTTAACATACTCATACAGCTGAGTCACATACACACACACACGCATGCACACGCAAACACACACACACACTAGCATGCTCTGCCAAACTAAACTAACCCAGTTTCAAAGTATTTTGCCAACTTTTGCCGGTGTTTCAGGTAGCCATTTTGTCAGGTTTAGTTTGGGATGGTACTTCCTTACACCTATTGTCCTCACAATGACAGGAATTTATTCACATTAAGTAAATTTCCTTATGTAGATTCCTTGTTTAACAGTAGATTCCATTTTTAGTGGCCAATTTCGTCCGTTAACGCCAAAATCATAGGGCCCTCGTCTGACAAACAGCAGGAGGGACGTTCTCAGGCCATGTCTTCGGTTTTCCCTGAATCTGTACCTGTCAGTTTCTAATTTGACATGCCGAAACACCTCACAGGGAGTGTGACAAGGGGACATCTGTCGTTGATGCCAATGACATGAGTTCCTTTCGGCATGGAAAAGCAACACTTCCACTTGGACTTCCCCCGGGTGACAGAGTTCCTCACCCAATTCTTAAAGCGATAGTTTATATTTTTTGACATGAAGTTATATGACATCCCGATCATCAACACTGACTTACTCCCCAATTCATCCCAAGAGTCCAGTTCTGGTTGGATTTTGGTGATAAAGAATGTAGATCCAGTTAGTTTCTAAGGCTACATAAGTAGAGTTTGGCTTCTGAAAACAGTTTACGTTCAAAAGAGTAATACATTTGCATGACAAACATGCCGACCTAAAAAAAGTTGACCCCACAAATTGCTCGGCTTTGCTTTTCTCTTCCTTCACATTCATTGTTGTCTGCGTCAAGCCGCGTCGCAGCCATCTTCATCAAATCACATATACGGATCTATGTTTTTCACCACCAAAATCCGACTGGAACTAGACTCACGGGACAAATTGGTTGGGTAAGTCACTGTTGATGTACTACGCTTATGATGGGGATGTAATACAGCCTCATGTCAAAAAATCCAAACTATCCCTTTAAGGGACAACAAAGGCATCTTTCTGGTTTTGGTTTTGGTTTAATTTGTTTCGAACATGCATACATTGTACAAAGTATTACTCATGTTACATTCCTCAGTTCTACATGTCCGAAAAGGAGTAGGAAGAATCAGAGCTTATTAATCGTACCCCCTTCACCACCTCCTTCTCTTTCCTCCCTTCTTCCCCTGTTGATTTCTGGATCAACATCTTTCTGTCTTGGTGTTGTACTGATCGTTCATATCTTTGACAACCAGCACTCCTGCTTCTCCTGGACCTCCATGTAGCTTGATGTATATTTTTCCGTTGGTGCTCCACGTACTTTGTATCTTTCCCTGCTTCCTCAAGTCTCTTGCTTTTTTGGAAATGTCAGCGTTGCGTTTTGTCAGATGCTCATTTAAGTAGACGTTTGTGCCTTTCAAGTTCTTTCTCTGTTTCAGCAGTGCGGTTTTGAATTCCCTGTTGGTGAACTTGATGACGACAGGTGTGGTGTTGTTTCTGCCATCCAGCGGGATGCAAGTATCAATGGTGTTGATATCGATATCCACCTCCTTTGGTTGTAGGAAGCTGACAATCTGTTGCTTTGCTGAAGGGACATTCATTCCATCTGGTTCTCATCTGTTATGAGCTTCCCTATCTTTTGACCCGGGTGTAATTCTGAACCCTGTGAGGATCACATCATTCATTCATGCATTCTGATCCATCTCTTCCATTATAGTTTTCATTGGCTCAGTGATGTTATCCTTTGCTTCTTTCTCTTCCTCCAGAGCGGTGCGCCAGGGGGCATCAATTATGGTCTTGATATCATTCTGTAAAGCATTGATGTCGTTGCATAATGCATTGTTTACTTCCTTGGGGGTTTTAACCTCCTTGAGAGCAGCACGCAAGGCAGCATTGTCTTCCAATGTCTTGATATCATTCTGCAGAACTCTTATGTCCTTGCATAATGCTCTGTTTTCTTCCATATGTTTTTTTGCCTCCTTAAGAGCAGCGCACAAGGCAGCATTTTCTTTCAATAGTGGCTTTTTATTATCCTGAAAAGCTTTGATATCAGTGCGTAGTGCCTTATTATCTGCCATAAGGTTTTTAACCTCTTTAAGAGCAGCACCCAACGCAACATTTTTATCTTGCAACTTCTCAATTTCTTCTTATAGAGCTTTAGTTTCTTTGCTCAGTGCTCTATTTTCCTCCATAAGGTTTATGACATCACCATGGACCCCTAGGATCTTTTCGATGAGACTGTCATTCTGCGATTGTACATATTGAATCTGTGACTGCAAATGCTTAAGGTCTGGTTGTGCTGCAGTACACTCTGGTATCTCCTGCATCTGTACCTCCATCTCCATCTGTCTTAGGTTCTTTAAGTCTTGCATCCAGGTCTCCCAGAAATTTTCCTTTTCTTCCTGTTTTTCTGATGTACTCAACTCATGGCTGTAGTCGTCCTCCTCCATCACATTTTGTTCTTCTTCTTGTTTTCCTGATGTACTCGACTCATGGCTGTAGTCGTCTTCCTCCACCACATTTTGTTCTTCTTCTTGTTTTTCTGATGTACTCGACTCATGGCTGTTGTCGTCCTCCCCCTCCACATTTGGCAACTAGACTGATGCTTGTGATTTTGAGTCCATGTATCCAGGCCCAGCATCCTTTACAGTTGTAATAGAGGCTCGCTTTCTTTTATTTTTTCTTTTGTTTGGCATTGTTGCTAGGCAACTACTTCAAACTTCAGTAATTAGCCTGTTAGCTTGGCTTCCTAGCAGCTTTCAGCACATGTAACTCGTTTATTTCAAGGAATCTGTACCTCTCGCCGATCCAAGATAAGGTTGAGGGAATCAACAACCAGTTGCAATTTTGTGTTCATGAAATGTATTCAGAAAAGCACCAAAGTAGTTGTAGTTTATAGTATCCTCAGCTTAGCCCTTTCCTTGTACATACTCTCCTGTCAATAAAGGAGAAAAAAA